>JARQOD010000001.1:776263291-776594153 GCA_033576555.1 Oophaga sylvatica | reverse complement strand
ACAGTGTCACCAGCAAAGCACACCCACACCATCACACCTCCTCCTCCATGCTTCATTGTGGGAACCAGGCATGTAGTGTCCATCCGTTCACCTTTTCTGCGTCGCACAAAGACACGGTGGTTGGAACCAAAGATCTCAAATTTGGACTCATCAGACCAAAGCACAGATTTCCACTGGTCTAATGTCCATTCCTTGTGTTCTTTAGCCCAAACAAGTCTCTTCTGCTTATTGCCTGTCCTTAGCAGTGGTTTCCTAGCAGCTATTTTACCATGAAGGCTTGCTGCACAAAGTCTCCTCTTAACAGTTGTTGTAGAGATGTGTCTGCTGCTAGAACTCTGTGTGGCGTTAACCTGGTCTCTAATCTGAGCTGCTGTAAACCTGCGATTTCTGAGGCTGCTGACTCAGATAAACTTATCCTCAGAAGCAGAGGTGACTCTTGGTCTTCCTTTCCTGGGGCGGTCCTCATGTGAGCCAGTTTCTTTGTAGCGCTTGATGGTTTTTACAACTGCACTTGGGGACACTTACAAAGTTTTTCCAATTTTTCGGACTGACTGACCTTCATTTCTTAAAGTAATGATGGCCACTCGTTTTTCTTTACTTAGCTGCTTTTTTCTTGCCATAATACAAATTATAACAGTCTATTCAGTAGGCCTATCAGCTGTGTATCAACCAGACTTCTGCACAACACAACTGATGGTCCCAACCCCATTTATAAGGCCAGAAATCCCAGTTATTAAACCTGACAGGGCACACCTGTGAAGTGAAAACCATTCCCGATTACTACCTCTTGAAGCTCATCAAGAGAATGCCAAGAGTGTGCAAAGCAGTCATCAAAGCAAAAGGTGGCTACTTTGAAGAACCTAGAATATAAGACATATTTTCAGTTGTTTCACACTTTTTTGTTAAGTATATAATTCCACATGTGTTAATTCATAGTTTTGATGCCTTCAGTGTGAACTTACAATTTCCATAGTCATGAAAATACAGATAAATCTTTAAATGAGAAGGTGTGTCCAAACTTTTGGTCTGTACTGTATATATATATATATATATAATTTTATTATATGTAGCTTTGTCGCCATAAAAGAAGGGAGCCCAGACACATTTCTTGCACAGGGGCCCCATGCTGTCAGTGTCCGCCCCTGCTTTGATGCATGTTATGGAGCATTGTCATTCACAAAAATCATGGTTTTCTTGAAAGATGTAGACTTTTTCCTCTACCACTGCTTGAAAAAGTGTCTTCTAAAATCAATCAGTAGGTTTGGGAGATGATTTTGAGTCCATCTTCAACCTAACAAGGTCCAACTATCTCATCTTCAATTATTCCAGCATATAGCAGTGCCCCACCTCCATCTTGCTAGCGTATAAATCAAAGTGAAGATCTGTGCCAGTTTCTGATCAAGCCAATGGTCCATCCATCTGGTCCATCAAGAGTCACTCTCATCTCATCAGTCTATAAACCATTTGAGAGACTGCAGTGGCGCAGAGCTGGTGTGAATAAAAGCCACAGCAAGACCATTGCATGTGAACGTAGCCTCATACACAGCCATATAAAAAGCTCTTTGTCTTCAGATAATGAGGAACAGATGTCAGTGGTAAAACTGGACTTTTAGGCCGTGCCCACATGTTGCTACCATGCATTTTTGCCATATCAAAAACTGTATTTGTGAGTTTAACCTTAGCTAAAAATAAACCACTGAAATTTTACAGTATCTTTAAAGGGGTTGTCTCCTTTCAAACAATGTTATGCCCCAGCTGCAGTTTGTTAGAAAATGAAAAACTGTGCTATACTCATCTTCCTTGGGTTCACCGGTTAGTCTCCGCTGCTGCACCTGTTTCCAGGCATCAGTTGTGGTGCTGATGTCATGTCGACAGCGCGGCTGCCAATAAGTGAGCTCAGCGTCTCTCAAGGGGTCATTCCATCTACACTAGTAAAGCTGCTAAGCTCACTGATTGGCTGTCGCACTGTCGAGGTGAAGTTAGCTCCATGGTCAATGCCAGACAACATGAGCGGCAGCATAGACTCACTTGTAGACCTTAGGAAGGTGAATACAGTTCAGTCTTTTGTTTTTTTCACAAATTGCAGCTGGGGAAGACTATTTTGTGAAAGGGGACAACCCCTTTAAGCAGAAGCCCAAATTGGATTCAAAAGTAATAGGAAACATAAAGCAATGAGATGTTGGCTATCAGTCAATTGAAAATTATAAAATGCAGGACATATGTTGCGTCTTTTTAAGCGGCTTTTTCACAACATGTACTTTTTTAATTGTTGCAGCAGAAGACGCTGAAATGGATTACTGGAATGGGAGTTGGGTCTTTGTCTCTCTGAATTAGCTCTCCTGTCTGTCAAAAGACATTCAGACAAACCAGAGGACTGGGCTTTCAGATTGGACAGGAAAGCCATTGGACAATATAGCAGGCAGAATGCTGATGAAAAAGACAAGCCCACTTTAAAAGAGTGTATGGCAAATTAGAGAACATGAAAATTGGTATAGTTCCTCTACTGGCATGTTTACCAAAAGCAGTTATAACTTGTTGTGGGGGATGAAGGAAGCATGTCTATGCTTTTCCTCAGATTTTGTGAACAGACAAGTACCCTATAAGTAAGGAATTGTTTAAAGAGGACTTTTCCCCAATTTTTTTTATGTTGAACTGGACACCCGATGTAATAGTGGCTGCAGAGCAGAATAAACTGTTGTTTTTTCTTAATTTCACCCTTTGGTTGAAGAGATATTAGCAATCAAAATATCTGGCTTCTAATTAGTTTACTTTTGTTAAGTCAAAGGGAGTGTTGTTAGATATTTTTCAATGGAGGTGTGTACTTCCTCTCACTGCATGAGTTTCCCAATCATAAGCAGGCAGAAACAAAGCAGAAAAAGAACACCCCCCACAATAGTTTAGGTTTCTTATTGTGTGAGATGTAAGGATACAGATATGATTTCTTGCTCTAACCTGCATGATTAGAAAGTGCAGTTGAGTTTAGCTGTGTCAGATGACAAACCCTTCTATCAGCTTTCATCCTTTCATAGCACTGTCAGCTCTGCAGTTCTGCCCCTCCCACCACACCTGTTGTGCTCAATGCATCTTGTAATCCTTCTGCAGTGAGAGCAGAGTTGTGTGTCATTATATCTCACACAGGAGTAGGATGTCATACTCTTATAATCTCACAAGTACAATCTTACAAGTTACCCTTAACATATCAGACATAATTGTGATAACTTACACATCTCTGGACAGCCAGTGTGAAGGAAAGAGTAACACAGCAGATCTGACAATGCTATGAGAAAAGATCTGTTAAAAGGGTTTGTAATATGGCACAGTTAAATTCAGCTGTGCTGTCCCTTCCTCCAAAGGGACCTTATCTGAAATGTGTGAGTGACCTGTGCTCTATGCTTCCAGCACTTTTCTACCATGCAGGCGTTTAGATCAGGAGATCAGAGCTGTGTCTCACACACACTGAGAAACCTAAGCTATGGTGGGAGTGTGTTTTTTTCTGTTGTATGGCAGCCTGCTTATGATTTGGCCACCCATACTGTGGGAAGAAGAACATGCCCCCAGTTAAAAAATATCTGTAAACACCCACTTGGACTTAACAAAAGTTAAGTCACTAGAAGCTAAATACTTCTAGTGACTTAACTTTTACAGATTACCGATTGTCATATCTCTGCCAAGGAGAGTCAAAATAAAAATAAAAAAAGCTTCATTCCACTCTTCAGCCACTATTATATAATGTGTTCAGCTTAACGTGAAAAAGTGGTGAAAAGTGCTCTTTAAGATGTTTTTTTCCTTCCCTTCATGTCCCACTCCAATACTTACCCAGTCTCCACTGACACCTTCCTCAAAGATGCTACCTAAGCCAATCACTGAGTCGTCGCTGCAGCCAGTAATTGGATGAGTGGACATTCTCAACCATGTCCACTTTGTGTTGAGGAGGGAACCAGGAAACATAGACCAACAGACTCCAGATAAACTCCAACATGGGAATTGATGTGGCTAAATGTTATTTTATTTTTTTTAAACAGATTGAGACCTTTGAACTAGAATTTTTATTCCCCAAAAAATATATTTTAACCATCATGAAACAAGTCTGCTCTGCTCATTAGAGGTTGAACTAGTTGTTTGTTATATTTTAAAATTTTGGGAGGAAGTATTGGTGGTATTAATGAGTATCTCACAGACCCATGCCCCACACAAACCAGAGGTCTGCTTTTTTAACCTTCAGGATGAAACTATATGACTCCATTTTACCCATATCTTATGTGCTACAGTTGTTCACATTTCCACAAACTTTTGTGCTTGGCCTCAACATGAGGGTATATATTTCATTTGTATCATCTCTTTGTATATGCTTAAAGAACTGTTTAACATTGTTTGTTTTACAAGTTACACATACCCACTTTGTATGTTCGTGTATTGTTTTATTGTATTGTTTCCTTAAACTGTGAATTCAATAAAAATAAGTTAAAAAATAAATACATTGGTATTGAGTTAATTGTGTTTACCCGCAGAATAAAGTAAACATTATAAAGTGTAAAATGTAAAACTTAAGTTCCTGTTCTTTGTATTCCTAATATTCTAAAAACTTGTGATTTATAATATTGAAAAAAAATTATATTCAGAGTTTGAACAACAACACATAGACATCCTAAAACATCTAGGACCAAAATTCTCCATCAGAGCCTTGTATTTGACACCTTCTATAAAACAAGGCATTCATGTTTGAACCTGAACCTGATTCAACATTAATAACAATAAAAGGGAAGGCGCAAAAAAACAATAGTAATAATGATGATAGGGTACTCTGGGAAGCAGCAAAACCAAAAACAGCACCACAAAGCTGTCAAAACAGTGATAAATACCAAAAGTAAAAGAATGTTTGCGCTACAAGGAGAATATCTACCAAGTACCCCCAAAAAATTAAAGATCCGTCCTATAATATATTGATTTCATATAGTGCTGAGATAATTTAAGTAACCTCAGCGCTGATGATAAGGACAGAAATTCACAATGTACCTTAAGTACTCAGATGAGAGTTGAATCCAGATGATGTTGGCAGCGATCTGCCAAAATGATAT
Source organism: Oophaga sylvatica (assembly GCA_033576555.1). Lineage (NCBI taxonomy): Eukaryota > Metazoa > Chordata > Amphibia > Anura > Dendrobatidae > Oophaga > Oophaga sylvatica. Next base: position 776,589,078 of record JARQOD010000001.1, on the reverse strand, counting down.
ACGGTGGCAGCTCCAAGAATTCAGAAGTGGTGCCCCGGCCGGTGGCATTCACTTCCTATAGATACCTGAGACTCCGTCTTCCACGTTGCACGAGAGAGTGGAGACTCGCGGTGAGGACCTGTGAAACTGGTAAGTTGCGGTAGGACCTGCCGTGATGTCTTCGTCACGTGACTAGAAGAAGATAGGGTTTTCAGTAAGGACCAATGTTCCTACGTGTTTCGAAAACCACGGTTCTCTTCATCAGGGATGGTCCTCGTATCACAGGGGCTGCTTTATATAGAAAAATGTAGTTGAGCTTCGTTCATTCAAAGGCGAACAATTCCACCTCGCTATTTAACCCTTTGGGGATCAGAGAGTCCATTTGAAATATCCACCTGGTTTCAGCACGGGACATTTTTTTAATAAAATCTCCTTTTCTCCAGTCAGTCTTAACCAGTTCCAGGGCTTTAACAGATGTACCAGTGATGGATCCATTGTGATACTCCAAGTAGTGTTTAGAAAATGGGTGTCCTACAAATTTATTCCTGATATTGCGCAAATGTTCATTTACTGTAACCTTCAAAGGACGTTTTGTTCTTCCCACGTATAATTTATTGCACGGACATTTGAGGGAATAAATCACTCCAGAAGTGGTACAAGAAATGGTGTCACGAATAGTGTAAATGTTTGTTCCATTTGAAATAGAATGTTGTTTTGTCAATCTGAGGGATTTGCACATGGTACATCTCTTGCAGGGATAGAAACCGGGTAAATTAGAGGTCAAAAAGGTACCTGGCTTTTTCTTGCTACAATAGATGGGTATAGACGGAGCAAGTTTGTTAGCCAAGTTGTTGGCCTTTCGGAATACAAATCGAGGATGTGTAGATATTTTATCCCCTATAACTTTGTCCTCCTTGAGGATATTCCAGTGGCGTCCAACAAATTTTGTTATTTTAAGGAGATTCTGTCTAGGATTTAAACATACGTTTTTTGTTAAAATTCTTTAAAATTAATAAAGTTATTGAGGAAACAACTATTTTAACAAATAAATTTATTGCTAAAGGATATGATAAAAATTTGCTCATTACGGCTGAGAAAAACGTATGTTTAAATCCTAGACAGAATCTCCTTAAAATAACAGAAAACAAGAAGGGAGACACATTTGACAGCAGAAATGACATTTCCATTATCACCCAGTACAATGCTAATTCCCATATTTTGAAAAAAATTGTGGGATGCCACTGGAATATCCTCAAGGAGGACAAAGTTATAGGGATAAAATATCTACACATCCTCGATTTGTATTCCGAAAGGCCAACAACTTGGGTAACAAATTTGCTCCGTCTATACCCATCTATTGTAGCAAGAAAAAAGCCAGGTACCTTTTGACCTCTAATTTACCCGGTTTCTATCCCTGCAAGAGATGTACCATGTGCAAATCCCTCAGATTGACAAAACAACATTCTATTTCAAATGGAACAAACATTTACACTATTCGTGACACCATTTCTTGTACCACTTCTGGAGTGATTTATTCCCTCAAATGTCCGTGCAATAAATTATACGTGGGAAGAACTAAACGTCCTTTGAAGGTTAGAGTAAATGAACATTTGCGCAATATCAGTAATAAATTTGTAGGACACCCATTTTCTAAACACTACTTGGAGTATCACAATGGATCCATCACTGGTACATCTGTTAAAGCCCTGGAACTGGTTAAGACTGACTGGAGAAAAGGAGATTTTATTAAAAAAATGTCCCGTGCTGAAACCAGGTGGATATTTCAAATGGACTCTCTGATCCCCAAAGGGTTAAATAGCGAGGTGGAATTGTTCGCCTTTGAATGAACACAGCTCAACTACATTTTTCTACATAAAGCAGCCCCTGTGATACGAGGACCATCCCTGATGAAGAGAACCGCGGTTCTCGAAACGCGTAGGAACATTGGTCCTTACTGAACACCGTATCTTCTTCTAGTCACGTGACGAAGACATCACGGCAGGTCCTGCCGCAACTTACCTGATTCAACATTAAATGCCTAAATTGCCTTTGAGGTCTTACAAAGCATAGAAGTGTGAGTATTGGTTTCATCAGCTGTTTTGTTTATCACAAAATGTCTTCATTTGTCCAAAAATTTCTCTGCCTGCTTTTCCTTATTTCCACAATATCACTTAGTTCTAGAGCTATAAGTTATTGTAATTGTTCAATCAATAAGATCAAAGACCGTAAGCATAGCGGATAATAACTAATGTGAGAAATGTAATCTCAACTATTACATGTAATAGAGAAGGGATCTTACTAGAGGTTGGATCTCCTAAATCTGTAGAAGATATTGAGTGGATTTTAGGGCATTACTTCCCCGGAAGAAGCCACCTTTTGGAGTGGCGATACGCGTGGGGTTTCATCCCCCCCTCTTCTCCCCTTTTTCCCACAGCCCCAATGGGACTCTATGGCACATAAGCTGTAGTTTTTGGCTTCTTTTTTCTTTATATTCTTTGCAGGAGCTGATACATCTTTTTGCTGCACCTCAGAGGAGCTTATATTCTTCAAAGCACTTTTAAGTATCAAATTCTCTTCTTAGATATTATTTATTGCTATTTCATATGGTGCTGTGAATTATTAGGTATCGTTTGCATTTACTATAATTATATACTGCTCCATTGTGTATATTTTCTATCTGCCATTACTTACAGTGCTTTGGTTTTTGCTATTTATGCTGTGTGGGACTAGTTGTGGGGTGACATTGCTATTATTTTATAGCATGTCTGGATTATATCATTCTCGTTTTTAAATGTTTTTAAATGTTATTGTGTCCTTGTTCACACATGTTTGATACTCATGAATAAAGATATATTTTTGTATATGGGTGTTCCCATTCTCTGAGGCATACTTTTTTCTCTTTCCAATCAGTGGATTTTAGGGCATGTAGCAAGGATATCTGGATATTTATGTACATGGAAAATTAAGTTAAAGTATGTTTCCCAACACTTTTCATTAGTGATTTGTTTCCTCTCATTTTCCCAATTCTACAGAATTTTCTTATGAGTTTCCGATTCCTTAGTTTTTTCTCTCCTAACCTGGACAATTGTCTAGGATAGATAGATGACAATCAGGCAAGGATTGATGTAGTGAGGCGATAGTATGTATGAAATCCCTGTATCCTATAAGGTTGTTAAATAGGTTATTTACTGTTTCATTCTGGGAAGGTTGAGGTGTGCCCTACAGAATGAAATGATTTGCATGTATTGAAAATAATTATGACTGAACATATTAACACTGGAAGAGATTTCCTGGAAGCTACACCATCTTTTGTGCTACGTATTTTATTGTTGTAGGTGGTAGTTTATTTCTTTGGTCTTCCATATATTCATGAGTTCATTATACATCCTGCTGAGAACTCCGGGTGTCCCCATAAAAACATGTATTTTCAAAGTAAGAAAGGAAGTTTAAAGCATTTCCTCAACTCTTTCCAGGAGACAATACTATCCATTAGCACAGTGGATAATTTTGCCTGCTTTGGCAATTTTGATTTAGTGGCATCTACCCAGGAAAGTTATAAAAAGATTCTGCCATGTCATCGATTTTCAGCAGATTTTGGCAAAGGTGGGTGAGTAGTTTTAATTGTATCCTGAGGTTTTTCCTATCTTTATGCCCAGGTAGGACATGTGTGACTGTCTTGGGAAAGTGAAGTGTCAAAAGACTTCCAAAATGACTGGGTGCAAGGCCTCCCTAACTCTAAAATCTTACTTCTTGCTACAATGACTAAATATCCCAAGAACATCCTGCATTCTTCAATTCAATACACAATTCATTTAAGCAGCACGGTGGCTCAGTGGTTAGCACTGCAGCGCTGGGGTCCTGGGTTCAAATCCCACCAAAGACAACATCTGCAAGGAGTTTGTATATTCTCCCCGTCTTTGTGTGGGTTTCCTCCGGGTTCTCCGGTTTCCTCCTGATGAAGAGACCTGAGTAGTCTCGAAAGCTTGCAATTTATTACCATCTTTTCAGTTAGCCATTAAAAGGTATCAACCACTGAGGACTCTCAAGTCTAAATATTTTTCCGGTTTCCTCCCACATTCCAAAGACATACTGATAGGGAATTTAGATTGTGAGCCCCATCGGGGACAGTAATAATGTCTGTAAAACGCTGTGGAATTAATGGTGCTATATAAATGAGTAAAATAAATAAATTTAAGACAGTTCTGAGGGACGTTAAAGGGTTATTCTCCAGTTGTATCTTGTACAGCTCACAGCTCTTAAGTCTCCACATTCCCTGGTTTCTGGCAGGGCCGACTTTCCCCCTTCAGCATCATCGGACTGGAGTACCTTGGGTCCACCAGAGAAAATCATTCTTGGGTCCCACTACAGTGGGTAAGGAAAGTGTTCAACCCCTTTAAATTTTTCACTCTTTGTTTTATTGCAGCCATTTGGTAAATTCAAAAAAGTTCATTTTTTTTCTCATTAATGTACACTCTGCACCCCATCTTGACTGAGAAAAACAGAAATGTAGAAATTTTTGCAAATTTATTAAAAAAGAAAAACTGAAATATCACATGGTCATCAGTATTCAGACCCTTTGCTGAGGCACTTATATTTAAGTCACATGCTGTCCATTTCCTTGTGATCCTCCTTGAGATGGTTCTACTCCTTCATTGGAGTCCAGCTGTGTTCAATCAAACTGACAGGACTTGATTTGTAAAGGCACACACCTGTCTATATAAGACCTCACAGCTCACAGTGCATGTCAGACCAAATGAGAATCATTGAGTCAAAGGAACTGGCCAAGGAGCTCAGAGACAGAATTGTAGCAAAGCACACATCTGGCTAAGGTTACAAAATAATTTCTGCAGTACTCAAGGTTCCTAAGAGCACAGTGGCCTCCATAATCCTTAAATGGAAGAAGTTTGGGATCACCAGAAGTCTTACTAGACTTGGCTGTCCAGCTGAACTGAGCAATCATGGGAGAGGAGCCTTGGTGAAAGAGGTTAAGAAGAACCTCAAGATCACTGTGGCTGAGCTCCACAGATAAAGTAGGGAGATGGGAGAAAGTTCCACAAAGTCAACTATCACTTCAGCACTCCACCAGTCGGGCCTTTATGGCAGAGTGGCCTGACGGAAGCCTCTCCTCAGTGCCAGACATGGCCATCTTATGCGCTAAGACTTCTCAATTTTTCATATTTCTAAGGTAATGATGCAATTCATTTTTCATATTTTTCATATTTCGTGTTTGCAAGCTATAGCGCTACAGTGTGCTACCTTTTCTTCTTGTATGTATATGAGTTGGTGACTCTAGGTTTAGCACCTGTTCACACTGAATCTATGTTTGGATGTGCCGGTCAGTTTTTTGATATGTATTCATTTACCTTCTGCCTGAGCACTCCACCTGGTGGTCACAGGCTTTTTAATTACAACAGGTTCATCACCCCTCCACAGAGATGTAGATTTTAGTCTGAAGAGAGGATTCATAGGTTCCCATGCAGACAGACTTTTCTAAGCGAGGATAGGCATTAGTTAGGACCTGATATACGAGAAGAGCCTTGACGTGGCTATCAGGCTCACATAATTTGGCCATCTTATGCGCTAAGACTTCTCAATTTTTCATATTTCTAAGGTAATGATGCAATTCATTTTTCATATTTTTCATATTTCGTGTTTGCAAGCTATAGCGCTACAGTGTGCTACCTTTTCTTCTTGTATGTATATGAGTTGGTGACTCTAGGTTTAGCACCTGTTCACACTGAATCTATGTTTGGATGTGCCGGTCAGTTTTTTGATATGTATTCATTTACCTTCTGCCTGAGCACTCCACCTGGTGGTCACAGGCTTTTTAATTACAACAGGTTCATCACCCCTCCACAGAGATGTAGATTTTAGTCTGAAGAGGATTCATAGGTTCCCATGCAGACAGACTTTTCTAAGCGAGGATAGGCATTAGTTAGGACCTGATATACAGAAGAGCCTTGACGTGGCTATCAGGCTCACATAATTTGGCCATCTTATGCGCTAAGACTTCTCAATTTTTCATATTTCTAAGGTAATGATGCAATTCATTTTTCATATTTTTCATATTTCGTGTTTGCAAGCTATAGCGCTACAGTGTGCTACCTTTTCTTCTTGTATGTATATGAGTTGGTGACTCTAGGTTTAGCACCTGTTCACACTGAATCTATGTTTTGATGTGCCGGTCAGTTTTTTGATATGTATTCATTTACCTTCTGCCTGAGCACTCCACCTGTGGTCACAGGCTTTTTAATTACAACAGGTTCATCACCCCTCCACAGAGATGTAGATTTTAGTCTGAAGAGAGGATTCATAGGTTCCCATGCAGACAGACTTTTCTAAGCGAGGATAGGCATTAGTTAGGACCTGATATACGAGAAGAGCCTTGACGTGGCTATCAGGCTCACATAATTTGGCCATCTTATGCGCTAAGACTTCTCAATTTTTCATATTTCTAAGGTAATGATGCAATTCATTTTTCATATTTTTCATATTTCGTGTTTGCAAGCTATAGCGCTACAGTGTGCTACCTTTTCTTCTTGTATGTATATGAGTTGGTGACTCTAGGTTTAGCACCTGTTCACACTGAATCTATGTTTGGATGTGCCGGTCAGTTTTTTGATATGTATTCATTTACCTTCTGCCTGAGCACTCCACCTGGTGGTCACAGGCTTTTTAATTACAACAGGTTCATCACCCCTCCACAGAGATGTAGATTTTAGTCTGAAGAGAGGATTCATAGGTTCCCATGCAGACAGACTTTTCTAAGCGAGGATAGGCATTAGTTAGGACCTGATATACGAGAAGAGCCTTGACGTGGCTATCAGGCTCACATAATTTGGCCATCTTATGCGCTAAGACTTCTCAATTTTTCATATTTCTAAGGTAATGATGCAATTCATTTTTCATATTTTTCATATTTCGTGTTTGCAAGCTATAGCGCTACAGTGTGCTACCTTTTCTTCTTGTATGTATATGAGTTGGTGACTCTAGGTTTAGCACCTGTTCACACTGAATCTATGTTTGGATGTGCCGGTCAGTTTTTGATATGTATTCATTTACCTTCTGCCTGAGCACTCCACCTGGTGGTCACAGGCTTTTTAATTACAACAGGTTCATCACCCCTCCACAGAGATGTAGATTTTAGTCTGAAGAGAGGATTCATAGGTTCCCATGCAGACAGACTTTTCTAAGCGAGGATAGGCATTTTAGGACTGTATACGAGAAGAGCCTTGACGTGGCTATCAGGCTCACATAATTTGGCCATCTATGGCTAAGACTCTCAATTTTTCATATTTCTAAGGTAAGATGCAATTCATTTTTATATTTTTCATATTTCGTGTTTGCAAGCTATAGCGCTACAGTGTGCTACCTTTTCTTCTTGTATGTATATGAGTTGGTGACTCTAGGTTTAGCACCTGTTCACACTGAATCTATGTTTGGATGTGCCGGTCAGTTTTTTGATATGTATTCATTTACCTTCTGCCTGAGCACTCCACCTGTGGTCACAGGCTTTTTAATTACAACAGGTTCATCACCCCTCCACAGAGATGTAGATTTTAGTCTGAAGAGAGGATTCATAGGTTCCCATGCAGACAGACTTTTCTAAGCGAGGATAGGCATTAGTTAGGACCTGAATACGAGAAGAGCCTTGACGTGGCTATCAGGCTCACATAATTGGCCATTTATGGCTAAGATTCTCAATTTTTCATATTTCTAAGGTAATGATGCAATTCATTTTCATATTTTCATATTTGTGTTTGCAGCTTAGCCACAGTGTGCTACTTTTCTTCTTGATATATGAGTGGTGACTTAGGTTTAGCACTGTTCCACTGATCTATGTTTGGATGTGCCGGTCAGTTTTTGATATGTATTCATTTACCTTTGGGCACTCCACTGGTGTCACGTTTTAATTACACAGGTTCATCACCCTCCACGAGATTAGATTTAGTTGAAGAGAGATTCATGGTTCCCATGCAGACAGACTTTTCTAAGCGAGGAAGGCATTATTAACATACAGGATGACGTGGCATACAATAATGCTCTATGCAATATTATTTGAAAGCAAATTTCAAAACTTTCAACACCGTGTGACTTTTCTTATAAAGTGGTATTGTGATTCCTGAATCTATGGTGGTAGTTTGATATTACATTTCTTCTGCTGACATACCTGGTGGTCACAGCTTTTTAAAGTCACATCCAGATAGAACAAGGGGTCAGGTGAACAGTTTCTCAGGGCTTATTAATAGAAGCTTGGTGGTTCAGTACATTGCATCTATGGAAGACCAATCAACAAGTATGATGCAGTTTCATATTTATACGGTTTGCAACTATAGCGAGTGTGCTACCTTTCTTCTGTAGTATATGAGTTGGTGACTCTAGGTTAGCACTGTTCACACGAATCTATGTTGGATGTCGCGGTCAGTTTTTTGATATGTATTTCTTACCTTCAGCTGAACACTCCACCTGGTGGTCCAGGCTTTTTAATTACAACAGGTTCATCACCCCTCCACAGAGATGTAGATTTTAGTCTGAAGAGAGGATCATAGGTTCCCATGCAGACAGACTTTTCTAAGCGAGGATAGGCATTAGTTAGGACCTATATTCGAGAAGAGCCTTGACGTGGCTATCAGGTACATAATTTGGCATATGCGCTAAGACTTCTCAATTTCATATTTAAGGTAATGATGCAATTCATTTTCATATTTTCATATTCGTGTTTGCAAGCTATAGCCTACAGTGTGCTACTTTCTCTGTATGTATATGAGTTGGGACTCTAGGTTTAGCACCTGTTCACACGAATACTATGTTTGATGTGCCGGTCAGTTTTTGATATGTATTCTATTTACCTTCTGCTGAGCACTCCACCTGGTGGTCACAGGCTTTTAATTACACAGTTCATCACCCCTCCACAGAGATGTAGATTTTAGTCTGAAGAGGGATTCATAGGTTCCCATGCAGACAGACTTTTCTAAGCGAGGATAGCATTAGTAGACTATATTGAGAAGAGCCTTGACGTGCTATCAGGACTCACATAAATGAGCATTTATGCGCAAGACCTCTCAAATACATATTTCTAAGGTATGATGCAATATCATTTTCAAATTTTTCATAATTTCTGTTTGCAGTGAAGCGCTAAGTGTGCTACCTTTTCTACTTGTATGTATATGAGTTGGTGACTCTAGGTTTAGCACCTGTTCACACTGAATCTATGTTTGGATGTGCCGGTCAGTATTTTTGATATGTATCATTTACCTTCTGCCTGAGCACTCCACCTAGGTGGTCACAGGCTTTTTAATTACAACAGGTTCAATCACCCCTCCACAGAGATGTAGATTTTAGTCTGAAGAGAGGATTCATAGGTTCCCATGCAGACAGACTTTTCTAAGCGAGGATAGGCATTATGTAATACTATTGTAGGAACTCGAGGATTCTGATAGCGTGGGGCAATGAACAATCAGAGACGGGTTTCTTTGAATGCAAATAATGTATTTGTGAAACAGCAAAACACCCAAAAACAATATTCAAACAACCCGTAGTGACATGCAATGAGTCCATATATATATACACAAGTCCAGTTATATGAATCCGGATATATAAGTCCTTGAACCTCTATAGCGAGGGTGGTAAAGTTCTTACGACGGAGTCCTCACACAAATGTGACCACAAGGTAAGTCTGATGCACAGGTAACGTGGCTGGATTTACACACTGCTGGTGTGTGAAGAGTCAGATCCAGGTATGCAGAAAACACAGGGAGGTCCAGGAACAAGTTAATCTCAGTTGTGGCTTAATTCAGTGAAGTCCAACAACAAGTTCATATGTCAGTAAGGTTCCAGTAACAGTTCCAACAGCTCTCACCAGAGGTAATGCACGAAGGGTTAAACAGCAACAGTTCAGAAACACAGTTCTTATCAGATGGAGTGAACCAAGGGTTAAATTCCCAAGTCAACAGTTTAGTGATAACACAGTATGTGCAACTTACATATGCAGAGAATGTCCAGAGCCATGGGTAGAAACTGCTGTGGCTGAGAAACACCTGAAGATAAGGTTATGCACTTTCCTGGTAAATACACAAAAGATCTGTGAGGAACAAAGCAGCTGGGTTGCAGGGAAACGGAAGCAGAATATTCCAGCAGTGAAGCCAGCACCTGAGCCGGGTTTTAAACAAACGAACAGGAAGTAGGGCACACAAAACAGCAAACTCCATTTTAACAAAGGGCAAAATCATTGACAAAGTTACCTAGAAAACCCGGAATACTGACATTACTCCCCCCCTAAAGACGGCCTCCGGACGGTCCTGGACCAGGCCTGTCCGGGTATCTCCGATGAAACTGAGCAATCTTCAGAGGCGCATTGATGTTACTTACTGGTTCCCAAGAATCATTTTCAGGAGAGTAACCTTGCCATCTAACTAGATACTGAAGCCGGTTTCTATGAAGTCTCGAATTAAAAATATCCTGTACCACGAATTGTTCTTCGCCATCAACCAACACTGGTGGAGGGGGAGGTACGATACGTCCCTGAAACGTGTTAGGAGAGACTGGTTTTAATAAGGAAACATGAAATACTGGGTGTACCTTTAAAGTCCGTGGTAGCTTCAACCGACAGGCAACAGAGCTCACAATCCCAGTGATCTTGAATGGACCGATGAATTTCTGTCCCAGTTTCTGCGAAGGAACACCCAATTTTAGATTCTTGGTGGACAACCAAACTGAGTCTCCTACCTTATACATAGGTGCTGGTTTCCGGAATCTATCGGCCGACTTTTTGTAACGCTCCTGTGCTGTGGTCAGGAGTCCTTCAAAACTTCAAGATTACGTTGCAACGCCGTCACTCTGTCTTCAACCGCTGGTACCGAAATCGTAACCGGAGACCTAGGCAAAATACTTGGATGATAACCCAGGTTGGCAAAAAAAGGCGTTACCTTCGTGGAACTGCTTTGGGAGTTGTTGTACGAAAATTCCGCTAGAGGAAGTAGCTTCAGCCAATCGTCCTGCAAATGACTGACGTAACAGCGTAGATATTGCTCCAAGGTTTGATTTGTCCGTTCGGTCTGCCCGTTGGTCTGAGGATGGTATGCAGAAGACAAGCAAACATTAATGTGGAGCGCAGAACAAAATCCTTTCCAAAATCTAGAGGTAAATTGTATTCCCCGGTCAGAAATGATGTCATCTGGTACCCCATGCAGCCGGAAAATGTTCTGGATAACTAGATCTACTGTCTCTGTAGCTGAGGGAAGACCAGCACACGGAATGAAATGAGCAGCTTTCGTTAAACGATCTACTACCACCAAAATAGTATTTTTACCACCAGAGGTGGGTAACTCCACAATAAAGTCCATCGAAATAGACCCCCAAGGGCGAGACGGTACAGGTAGCGGTTTAAGAAGACCAGTAGGTGAAACGCGAGGAACCTTGTACCGGGCACAAACTTCACAAGAGCGGACATAGTCATTCACATCCTTCAAGCAGGTAGGCCACCAAAAAAAACGAGTTAACAATTCCTGCGTCTTCTGTACCCCCCTATGACCAGCCAATTTAGAGTCGTGGACCAATTTGAGAACTCGAAGTCTTACAGCCTCTGGGACATAAATACATCGATCTCTAAGCCACACACCATTCCGAAGGACAAGATTCACATTGTCAGGTGGAGCTGCAAGAAATACGTCACCGTCATAGGCCAGCTTGATCTCCTGCCACAAGTCCCGGTTCCGGAGCACTCCAACGAAATTGGCCTCCGACAAGATGGTCTTCGACGGGGTCCCAGGCACGGAATCCACGGTATGGATTCGGGATAATGCGTCAGCTTTCCCATTACGTGAACCTGGGCGGTACGAAATAATAAAATTAAACTGGTTCAAGAACAAACTCCACCTAGCTTGTCGAGGAGAAAGACACCTGGCAGACTTAAGGAATTCCAAATTGCGATGATCCGTGAGTACTACTACCTGCTGAGTTGCCCCCTGCAAATGGTGTCTCCATTCCTTAAAGGCAGAAATAATTGCCAAAAGTTCCTTATCTGCCACATCATAGTTTAGTTCTGCAGAAGATAACCTACGAGAGAAGAAGGCACACGGGTGCAGCAAACCTTTGTCTCCGTACGTTGTGAGAGGATAGCTCCCAATGCACAGTCAGACGCGTCCACATCCACGATAAAAGGCTGTGCAGGATCCGGATGCATCAATATTGGAGCCGTGGTAAAACAACCCTTCAGGCGATCAAAGGCTTCCTGAGCTTGCGAAGACCATTCAAACTTCTTCCCCTTCTTGGTGAGGAGAGTGATGGGACGGACAATTTCTGAAAAATTTCGGATAAACCGTCTATAAAAGTTAGCAAAGCCAATGAATCGTTGTACCTCCTTAATGTTTCCTGGTACCGGCCAGTCCAAGATTGCCTGGATCTTGCTGGACTCCATATTCAATCCCTGAGGCGAGATAACATAGCCCAAAAATTGAATTTCAGAACAATGGAACTCACACTTTTCGAGTTTGATGTACAAATGATTATCTCTCAAACGTCTAAGTACGGTCTTGACATGTTCCTGATGTTCCTGTAAGGAGTCAGAAAAGATTAAGATGTCATCAAGGTAAATTACCACATATTGGTCCAATAAATCCCTGAAAATGTCGTTGGCTAAATGTTGAAAAGCAGCAGGAGCGTTACAGAGTCCGAATGGCATCACCAAATATTCAAAATGTCCATACCGGCATCTAAAAGCTGTCTTCCATTCGTCTCCGGGTCGTATACGGAGTAAATTATATGCCCCACGAAGATCTAATTTGGTAAATACTTTGGCCTGGCGAACTCTTTCCAACAATTCTGGAATTAGGGGCAACGGGTACCTGTTACGAATGGTTACCTTATTTAACTCCCGGTAGTCAATGCAGGGTCTTAGAGTACCATCCTTCTTCTTACAAAGAATATTGGAGCTCCCGCAGGTGAAGAAGATGGTCGGATAAACCCCTTGGCTAAATTCTCATCTATATACTCTCGTAAAGATTTTAATTCCGGAGCCGCCAACGGGTAAACATGGCCGAAAGGAATCGCTGCTCCAGGAAGCAATTCTATGGGGCAGTCATACGGTCTATGTGGGGGAAGTTGATCTGCCTTCCTTTTATCACAAATGTCTGAGAATTCCTGATAAATCAGAGGGAGAGTAGGTACCTGTATCACCTCTTCCAAGTTCTGGGTAACTGGAGCCGCCACAGTTGGACTGATGGTAGAACTGCACTTCGGGAGAAAGGTTATCTCCTTGGTTTCCCAATTGATGATTGGATTTTGTGACCGTAACCAGGGAATTCCTAAAATTACAGGAAAATGAGGAGAAGATATTAACATGAATGAAAGTGTTTCTTGATGGTCTGGTTCCATCTTACACTCCAGAGGCACTGTCTCCCGATCTACTGGTCCAGAAACTAATGGGGAACCATCCACCGTTTCCATAGTGATTGGTGAAGCTCTTAGTTGTGTCTTTATACCATGTTCCTCTGCAAAAGAAGAATCCATGAAATTCCCACCTGCTCCAGAGTCTATCATGGCAGAACTTGATATCCACTGTTCCTCCCACTGAATCTGTATAGGAAGAGAACAATGTGAATATTTCTCCCCTTGATCTTTAGGGGAAGTCGGCATCAGTATTGGGGGAAAAACCGCATCTAGATGTAGACTGGTTTCCGAAACTTCAGACTCAGCGTCTGTGTTATCATAATCCCCTACTACCGCCAACACCTTGTTGGGTCGCCTAGGACATTTAGGACAATTGATGAGGAAATGGTCCGATTGACCACAATAGAAACATAAGCGCTCACGGAGACGGTGTTCGCGGCGTTCATTATTCTCACGTCTCTGCAGTGAGTCCACCTGCATAGGCACCTCCTCAGCCTCTCGCGGGTTTTTGCCTGTGGTTTCCCTGGACGGAAGAGAGTAATTAGTAATGCGATTTACAGCGGCCCATTTTTCTTGTCTGCGTTCAGTTAAACGGATATCAATACGTACACAGTGCTGTATAAACAATTCAAACTCCTGTGGAGACTCTGAACGAGCTAGCTCATCCTTGAGTGCATTTGACAAACCTTTTCTAAAGATTGGTAATAAAGCATTGTTTTCCCACTGGGTGTCCACCACTAACCTTTTAAATTCAGTAACATATTCTATGACTGACCGTTTCCCCTGGCGTAAGGAAAGCAAAGCAGATTCAGCGGTAGCACGGCGGTTGGGATCGTCGAACATTTGCGCCATGGCTGCCAGAAAATTGTCCAAATTATTTAGACGGGTATCATGACTTTCAACCATAGGATTTGCCCAAGCCAGTGCACGTGATGTCAACAACATAATAATACATAGAACCTTAGATCTATCAGACCGGTAGTAGGAGGCATGTACATCAAAAAATAATATACATTGATTAACAAACCCACGGAATTGACTTCGGTCACCATTAAAACGGAATGGAGGCAATTTGGGCATACTGGTGGATGAGGTAGGCTCAGTAGGTAAGGCCTCCAGGACTCCTAACCTAGAACGTAGATCTTGGAGAGCCTGACCAAACCCCTGTGCATTGTGGTTAACCCGAGACTCCAAGTCTCTAATCTGATTGTGTGCAGCCGCCACCTCCTGCTGCAAGGAGTTAACTATGGTGAACAATTTGTCTGCCCGTGTCTCCGTCATTGCCCCAGCAGAATCCTCTTTTTTAGGGCTGGAATATCCTGTAATACTATTGTAGGAACTCGAGGATTCTGATAGCGTGGGGCAATGAACAATCAGAGACGGGTTTCTTTGAATGCAAATAATGTATTTGTGAAACAGCAAAACACCCAAAAACAATATTCAAACAACCCGTAGTGACATGCAATGAGTCCATATATATATACACAAGTCCAGTTATATGAATCCGGATATATAAGTCCTTGAACCTCTATAGCGAGGGTGGTAAAGTTCTTACGACGGAGTTCTCACACAAATGTGACCACAAGGTAAGTCTGATGCACAGGTAACGTGGCTGGATTTACACACTGCTGGTGTGTGAAGAGTCAGATCCAGGTATGCAGAAAACACAGGGAGGTCCAGGAACAAGTTAATCTCAGTTGTGGCTTAATTCAGTGAAGTCCAACAACAAGTTCATATGTCAGTAAGGTTCCAGTAACAGTTCCAACAGCTCTCACCAGAGGTAATGCACGAAGGGTTAAACAGCAACAGTTCAGAAACACAGTTCTTATCAGATGGAGTGAACCAAGGGTTAAATTCCCAAGTCAACAGTTTAGTGATAACACAGTATGTGCAACTTACATATGCAGAGAATGTCCAGAGCCATGGGTAGAAACTGCTGTGGCTGAGAAACACCTGAAGATAAGGTTATGCACTTTCCTGGTAAATACACAAAAGATCTGTGAGGAACAAAGCAGCTGGGTTGCAGGGAAACGGAAGCAGAATATTCTAGCAGTGAAGCCAGCACCTGAGCCGGGTTTTAAACAAACGAACAGGAAGTAGGGCACACAAAACAGCAAACTCCATTTTAACAAAGGGCAAAATCATTGACAAAGTTACCTAGAAAACCCGGAATACTGACATTACTCCCCCCCTAAAGACGGCCTCCGGACGGTCCTGGACCAGGCCTGTCCGGGTATCTCCGATGAAACTGAGCAATCTTCAGAGGCGCATTGATGTTACTTACTGGTTCCCAAGAATCATTTTCAGGAGAGTAACCTTGCCATCTAACTAGATACTGAAGCCGGTTTCTATGAAGTCTCGAATTAAAAATATCCTGTACCACGAATTGTTCTTCGCCATCAACCAACACTGGTGGAGGGGGAGGTACGATACGTCCCTGAAACGTGTTAGGAGAGACTGGTTTTAATAAGGAAACATGAAATACTGGGTGTACCTTTAAAGTCCGTGGTAGCTTCAACCGACAGGCAACAGAGCTCACAATCCCAGTGATCTTGAATGGACCGATGAATTTCTGTCCCAGTTTCTGCGAAGGAACACCCAATTTTAGATTCTTGGTGGACAACCAAACTGAGTCTCCTACCTTATACATAGGTGCTGGTTTCCGGAATCTATCGGCCGACTTTTTGTAACGCTCCTGTGCTGTGGTCAGGGAGTCCTTCAAAACTTCAAGATTACGTTGCAACGCCGTCACTCTGTCTTCAACCGCTGGTACCGAAATCGTAACCGGAGACCTAGGCAAAATACTTGGATGATAACCCAGGTTGGCAAAAAAAGGCGTTACCTTCGTGGAACTGCTTTGGGAGTTGTTGTACGAAAATTCCGCTAGAGGAAGTAGCTTCAGCCAATCGTCCTGCAAATGACTGACGTAACAGCGTAGATATTGCTCCAAGGTTTGATTTGTCCGTTCGGTCTGCCCGTTGGTCTGAGGATGGTATGCAGAAGACAAGCAAACATTAATGTGGAGCGCAGAACAAAATCCTTTCCAAAATCTAGAGGTAAATTGTATTCCCCGGTCAGAAATGATGTCATCTGGTACCCCATGCAGCCGGAAAATGTTCTGGATAACTAGATCTACTGTCTCTGTAGCTGAGGGAAGACCAGCACACGGAATGAAATGAGCAGCTTTCGTTAAACGATCTACTACCACCAAAATAGTATTTTTACCACCAGAGGTGGGTAACTCCACAATAAAGTCCATCGAAATAGACCCCCAAGGGCGAGACGGTACAGGTAGCGGTTTAAGAAGACCAGTAGGTGAAAAGTTACCTAGAAAATCCGGAATACTGACATATTAGTTAGGACCTGATATACGAGAAGAGCCTTGACGTGGCTATCAGGCTCACATAATTTGGCCATCTTATGCGCTAAGACTTCTCAATTTTTCATATTTCTAAGGTAATGATGCAATTCATTTTTCATATTTTTCATATTTCGTGTTTGCAAGCTATAGCGCTACAGTGTGCTACCTTTTCTTCTTGTATGTATATGAGTTGGTGACTCTAGGTTTAGCACCTGTTCACACTGAATCTATGTTTGGATGTGCCGGTCAGTTTTTTGATATGTATTCATTTACCTTCTGCCTGAGCACTCCACCTGGTGGTCACAGGCTTTTTAATTACAACAGGTTCATCACCCCTCCACAGAGATGTAGATTTTAGTCTGAAGAGAGGATTCACCTATGAGTTGGTGACTCTAGGTTTAGCACCTGTTCACACTGAATCTATGTTTGGATGTGCCGGTCAGTTTTTTGATATGTATTCATTTACCTTCTGCCTGAGCACTCCACCTGGTGGTCACAGGCTTTTTAATTACAACAGCTTCATCACCCCTCCACAGAGATGTAGATTTTAGTCTGAAGAGAGGATTCATAGGTTCCCATGCAGACAGACTTTTCTAAGCGAGGATAGGCATTAGTTAGGACCTGATATACGAGAAGAGCCTTGACGTGGCTATCAGGCTCACATAATTTGGCCATCTTATGCGCTAAGACTTCTCAATTTTTCATATTTCTAAGGCAATGATGCAATTCATTTTTCATATTTTTCATATTTCGTGTTTGCAAGCTATAGCGCTACAGTGTGCTACCTTTTCTTCTTGTATGTATATGAGTTGGTGACTCTAGGTTTAGCACCTGTTCACACTGAATCTATGTTTGGATGTGCCGGTCAGTTTTTTGATATGTATTCATTTACCTTGTGCTTGAGCACTCCACCTGGTGGTCACAGGCTTTTTAATTACAACAGGTTCATCACCCCTCCACAGAGATGTAGATTTTAGTCTGAAGAGAGGATTCATAGGTTCCCATGCAGACAGACTTTTCTAAGCAAGGATAGGCATTAGTTAGGACCTGATATACGAGAAGAGCCTTGACGTGGCTATCAGGCTCACATAATTTGGCCATCTTATGCGCTAAGACTTCTCAATTTTTCATATTTCTAAGGTAATGATGCAATTCATTTTTCATATTTTTCATATTTCGTGTTTGCAAGCTATAGCGCTACAGTGTGCTACCTTTTCTTCTTGTATGTATATGAGTTGGTGACTCTAGGTTTAGCACCTGTTCACACTGAATCTATGTTTGGATGTGCCGGTCAGTTTTTTTATATGTATTCATTTACCTTCTGCCTGAGCACTCCACCTGGTGGTCACAGGCTTTTTAATTACAACAGGTTCATCACCCTCCACAGAGATGTAGATTTTAGTCTGAAGAGAGGATTCATAGGTTCCCATGCAGACAGACTTTTCTAAGCGAGGATAGGCATTAGTTAGGACCTGATATACGAGAGAGCCTTGACGTGGCTATCAGGCTCACATAATTTGGCCATCTTATGCGCTAAGACTTCTCAATTTTTCATATTTCTAAGGTAATGATGCAATTCATTTTTCATATTTTTCATATTTCTTTTTTCATATTTCGTGTTTGCAAGCTATAGCGCTACAGTGTGCTACCTTTTCTTCTTGTATGTATATGAGTTGGTGACTCTAGGTTTAGCACCTGTTCACACTGAATCTATGTTTGGATGTGCCGGTCAGTTTTTTGATATGTCATCACGCTCTCTGACCTGAATGTCACTGTCAGGAAACACAGAAGACTGTTATGAATGTGCTAGAGATGGTTTCTGAGCAGAGGCTCCCTCTGGTGGTTACAGACAGTACTGAACCTTTCAGCGAGGAATGGAAATCTGGGTTCACTGACTGGTCTGATATAAGGGAGGTTCCCTCCCATGATGGTTGCCGGTCATCAATTGTTCTTGTCTCATTTGTGGTTCCTGGTTCATTTGGAAGTTTGCTGAGTCTTGCCTGCATCTTCTGCTATCAGATAAGATATTTTCTGCTTTTGTTTTTGTGCTTGCTTTTTGCATTGTTCCCTGCACTTCTGTGGAGGTCAGCCAGGTCCCCTCCGGGGGCTTGTGCTCCTCTCAGTTTATCAGAAGCCACTGTTATTTGTTCATTTTCTTTTTCCTGTTTTTTCAGTGGCTGCGGCTTGGTTTTCTTCACACTGAGATCTGATTTAGTGGGTGGCGAGATCGTGTGATCTCAGTATTTTTGTAAACAGAATTGTTGGATTTTTATAGGGTTTTCTGGGTTGCAGAAAGTCAGCTTGTGGCCCCAGCGTTTGCTCATTCTATTTTCTGTCTGTGTTCGTGCTTTCTTCTTGTCTAACCGCCATTACATGTTTGGGGGCTTCCTATTTTCTTTGGGGATCTGCTCCGGGGCAGATAGCTTTCATCTTTCTGCCTTTAGGTGTAGTTATCTTTCAGGCTGTGACGAGGCGTCTAGGATCAACGTGGCGAACGCTCCACGGCTACCTCTAGTTGTGTGGTTAGTTTAGGAATCTGCAACCCATTAGTTACCAACATCTCAGGTGTTCGGCTGCCCAGCTGTTGTTCCTGTCCTCCTCAGCTACCTAACATAACAGTATCACTGGCCAAACTGAAAATTATATGGTACTCACAGAAGGGAAAAATAGTGTGGAAAGAAAAAAGTTGTCAGAGTTGTCAGAGATTTTTTTTTCTGTTTGTTGCATTTTTTCCCTCTTTTTCTCTGGGTGCTGAGGAGTATTTTTTTTTCCCTCTCAATGGAGTTTGCACAGTTGTCTGGCCGTGTGGATCAGCTTGCCACTGAGGTTCGGAGTATTGCTACCTATCTGGCTAGGTTGCCGGTTGTGGAACCTAGGATTCCCATGCCAGATTTGTTTTTGGGGGATCGGGCTAAATTTCTGAATTTCAAAAATAACTGTAAGTTGTTTTTTGCCTTAAAGCCTAAGTCCTCAGGGAACGCAGCACAGCAAGTTCAAATTGTCATCTCTCTCCTGCGCGGCGATCCTCAGGATTGGGCTTTTTCCCTGACACTTGGGGATCCTGTTTTGAATGATATTGATGCATTTTTTCTGGCTCTGGGGTTATTGTATGATGAACCTAATGTCACTGATCAAGCTGAAAAAACCTTGATAGCATTAAATCAGGGTCTTGAAGACGCTGAGTTGTACTGTCAGAAATTCCGAAAGTGGGCAGTCCTGACCAAATGGAATGATGATGCTTTGGCAGCCCTTTTTCGGAAGGGGCTGTCAGAGAATGTAAAGGATGTTATGGTGGGATTCCCTGCTCCCTCTGGTCTCAATGATTCTATGTCATTGGCTATTCAAATTGACAGACGTTTGCGTGAGCGCAGAGGTATACGTGAGATAGTGTTGCCTTGTGAGCCAGCTTCTGAGCCCATGCAGTGTGATAGAGTGACTTCTGGGGCACAGCGTCATGAGTTTCGAAAGCGCAATGGGTTATATTTCTACTGTGGTGACGCCTCTCATGCTATTTCAGTCTGCCCTAAGCGGGGAAGACGTGTTGCACGCTCAGTTGTCTTGGGTAGTGTTCAGACTAAATTTCTGTTGACTGTTACCCTGATTTGCTCCCTGTCCACATTTTCTGCTCAGGCTTTTATTGATTCATGAGCAGCTATTAACCTGAAGGATTTTGACTTTGCCAAACGTTGTGGGTATCCCATGATACCCCTGCGGAAGTCTATTCCCCTACTGGGAATTGATTCCACCACTTTGGCAGAGAATAAACCCCAGTTTTCTACTCAGGTGATAATGAGGGTTGAACCAGATCATCAGGAGAGTTGCAAATTTCTGGTGCTGTATAATCTGCATGACATTATTGTACTAGGTTTCCCTTGGTTACAGTCTCATAATCCTGTTTTGGATTGGAAATCTGTGTCTGTGACCAGTTGGGGCTGCCAATGTGTTAATGCCGACACTCCTGTTTTTTCTGCCTCTCCCCAGTCTCAGGATGTTCCTGACTTTTTGACTGATTTTTTCAGATGTATTTAGTGAAAGTAAATCTGCATCCTTGCCCCTCACAGGAGCTATGATTGCACTATTGAATTAGTGCCTGGTGGTAAATTTCCTAAAGGTCGCCTTTTTAACTTGTCTGTACCTGAACACGATGCTATGCGATCTTATATCAAGGAGTCATTGGAGAAGGGTCATATCAGACCATCCTCTTCACCCTTGGGTGCCGGTTTTTTCTTTGTGGCCAAAAAGGATGGTTCATTGAGGCCATGTATTGATTATCGTCTGTTGAATAAGAT
Organism: Oophaga sylvatica; assembly: GCA_033576555.1. Classification (NCBI taxonomy): domain Eukaryota; kingdom Metazoa; phylum Chordata; class Amphibia; order Anura; family Dendrobatidae; genus Oophaga; species Oophaga sylvatica. The sequence goes on along the minus strand of JARQOD010000001.1, from coordinate 776,568,063 downwards.
CACTGTGAAGTATCAATATCCGTTACCCTTGATTTCTGACCTGTTTTCCAGGGTGAAAAGTGCTAGTTGGTTTACCAAGCTTGGACCTCAGGGGGGCGTATAACCTTATTCGCATTAAGCACGGGGATGAATGGAAGACGGCGTTTAATACCCCAGAGGGGCATTTTGAGTACCTAGTGATGCACTTTGGGCTTACTAATGCTCCTTCCGTCTTCCAATCCTTCATGAATGATATTTTCAGGGATTTTGTGGATAAATTTCGGATTGTTTATTTGGATGATATCTTGATTTTTTCCAATGACTGGGACTCTTTATTGGTAATTTCTCCGGTATTTTTAAACCATTGACTGATTTGACCAAAAAGGGTTCTGATGTGGTGAATTGGCCTCCTGAGGCAGTCTCTGCGTTTCAGGAACTTAAGCAGAGATTCACTTCTGCCCCTGCTCTATGACAGCCTGATGTTTCTCTACCGTTTCAGGTGGAGGTTGATACCTCTGAAATTGGGGCAGGTGCCGTTTTGTCCCAAAGAGATCCAGAGACCTCTAAGAGTAACCCTTGTGCCTTTTTCTCTCGAAAATTTTCTCCAACTGAACGTAATTATGACGTGGGTAATCGGGAGTTATTGGCCATGAAGTGGGCCTTTGAAGAGTGGAGACATTGGCTGGAAAGAGCCAAACATCAGGTGGTGGTCCTCACGGACCATAAGAATCTGGTTTATCTGGAATCAGCCAAGCGACTTAATCCTAGACAGGCCAGGTGGGCCTTGTTTTTCACACGTTTTAATTTTGTGGTTTCTTTTCTTCCTGGCACTAAGAATGTTAAGGCGGATGCCCTCTCGAGGAGTTTCTTTGCGGACTCTCCTGAGTTATCTGATCCTACTGTTATTTTGAAAGAGGGTGTAGTTCTTTCCGCCATCTCGCCCAATTTGAAACTGGCTCTGGAAGGGTGTCAGGAGGATAAACCTGAGCGCTGCCCTATTGGGAAATTGTTTGTCCCAGACCAGTGGAAGAAGAGTGTGATGTCTGAGATTTATTGTTCCGCGTTGGCTGGTCATCCCGAGATTTTTGGTACCAGAGACTTGGTGAGTCGGTCCTTTTGGTGGCCTACTTTGTCTCGTGACGTCAAGGAATTTGTGCAGTCCTGTGGGACTTGCTCTCGCTCCAAGCCTTGCTCTCACTCTAGTGGTTTGTTAATGCCATTACCTGTGCCCAAGAGGCCATGGAACCATATCTCTATGGATTTTATTTCCGACCTCCTGTTTCTCAGAGAATGACCGTTATCTGGGTAATCTGTGATAGGTTTTCCAAGATGATACATCTTGTGCCATTACCTAAGTTGCCTTCCTCCTCCGAATTGGTGCCTTTGTTCCTTCAGCACGTGGTTCGGTTACATGGCATTCCGGAGAACATTGTGTCTGACAGAGGACTCCAGTTTGTTTCCAGATTTTGGAGGACATTTTGTTCTAAACTTGGTGTTCAATTATCTTTCTCCTCTGCTTTTCATCCTCAGACCAATGGACAAACCGAGAGAACAAACCAGACCTTGGATACTTATTTGAGATGTTTTGTGTCTGCTGATCAAGATGACTGGGTCTCTTTTTTGCCTTTGGCTGAGTTTGCTCTTAATAATAGGGCTAGCTCTGCCACCTTGATGTCTCCATTTTTCTGCAATTCTGGGTTTCACCCTCGATTTTCTTCGGGACAGGCGGAGGCTTCTGTCTGTCCGGGTGTTGACTCTGTTGTGGAGCGAATGCAGCAGATTTGGGACCAGGTAGTGGAGAGGTTGTCTCTCAGGAGAAGGCCCAATGGTTTGCCAACCGGCATAGGACTGATGGTCCTCGGTTTAAAGTGGGGGACTTGGTTTGGTTGTCCTCAAGAAATATCCCTATGAGGGTTGCATCTCTAAAGTTTAAGCCTAGGTTCATTGGACCTTATAAGATCATGGAGATTCTTAATCCTGTTTCCTTCCGTTTGCTTCTTCCAGGGACATTTAAGATCCATAACGTGTTCCACAAGTCCTTATTGAAGAGGTTTGTTGAGCCAGTGGTTCCTATGGCTGCGCCTCCTGACCCTGTTTTGGTTGAGGGCAATCTGGAGTATGTGGTTGAGAAAATATTGGATTCTCATTTTTCTAGACGGAAACTCCAGTATTTGGTTAAGTGGAGAGGTTATGGTCAGGAGGACAATTCTTGGGTGTTTGCTTCGGACATCCATGCTAGGAGACTGTTCTGTGCCTATCACCGAGCTCATCCTGATCGGCCTGGTTGCACAAGTGAGGGTTCGGTGACCCCTCCTCAATGGGAGGTACTGTTATGAATGTGCTAGAGATGGTTTCTGAGCAGAGGCTCCCTCTGGTGGTTACAGACAGTACTGAACCTTTCAGCGAGGAATGGCAATCTGGGATCACGGACTGGTCTGATATAAGGGAGGTTCCCTCCCATGATGGTTGCCGGTGATCAATTGTTCTTGTCTCAATTGTGGTTCCTGGTTAATTGGAAGTTTGCTAAGTCTTGCCTGCATCTTCTGCTATCAGATAAGATATTTTCTGCTTTTATTTTTGTGCTTGCTTTTTGCATTGTTCCCTGCACTTCTGTGGAGGTCAGCCAGGTCCCCTCCGGGGGCTTGTGCTCCTCTCAGTTAATCTGGAGCCACTGTTGTTTGTTCATTTGCTTTTTCCTGTTTTTTCAGTGGCTGCGGCTTAGTTTTGTTACACCAGAGATCTGATTAGGTGGTAGAGATCGTGTGATCTCAGGTGTTTTTGCAATCAGAAGAGTTAGTATTTTTTAGGTTTTTTTTGGATTGCAGTGAGTATCCTTTCCTGTACTTTTCTGTCTAGACAGATTGGGCCCCAGCGTTTGCTCATTCTATTTTCTGTCTGTGTCCGTGCTTCTTCTTGTCTAACTGCCATTATGTGTTTGGAGGCTTCCTATTTTCTTTGGGGATCTGCTCCGGGGCAGATAGCTTTCATCTTTCTGCCTTTAGGTGTAGTTATCTCTCAGGCTGTGACGAGGCGTCTAGGATCAACGTAGGAACGCTCCATGGCTACCTCTAGTTGTGTGGTTAGTTCAGGTTACTGCAATCCAATAGGTTCCAGCCTCTCTGGTGTACTGCCGTTTTTGCTTATTCTCCTCAGCTACCAAAACATAACACGTAAGGCTCCCAGGGTTCTGGTGGTATATTGAACTTAACCCTGAGATTCACGATACTCTCATGATTCATCTCTAGATGTCGGGGACACTCAGTCTCAAGCTTTCCCTTGATGTGGGTCGCCTTGCACAAAAGACAGCAGGGTGTCCCAGCTCTGCTCCTCCTTGCCTTCATTAGCACATGGCCTCTAATTCTCTGGCCAAATGGCGAAGTTCTGTTTTTTTGGAGATTTGTGTACTTATCCCAAGGGTGGGGGCCACCTCAGGAGGTGGAGGAAGATCTCTGGACAATATATTGGGCCTGAATTAATAAATCCAAAATGGAGTCTCCCCGTTCTTCACAGTGAGTATTGTATTTTTTATGGGAAGTGCATAATACTGTATGGAGGACTATTGTGAGTGCACTAAACTGTATGAAGGACTATGGGAGTTCATTATACTGTATGGAGGACTATGGGGCGTGCATTATACTATGTTGAGGACTATGAGATGCATTACACTATATTGAGGATTATGGTAGTGCATTATACTATATTGAGGAGTATGGGATGCATCATAGTATATATGGGAGTACATTATACTATATTGAGGACTATGGGGAGTGCATTATACAATATTGAGGACTATGGAATGCATTATGCTATATTGAGGACTATGGGATGCATTATACTATTGTGAGGACTATGGGATGCATTATACTATATTGAAAACTATTGGGAATGCATTATACTATATTGAGGAACATGGGGGTGCATTACACTGTATGAAGAACTATGGGGTACATTACACTATATGGAGGACTATGGGATGCGTTATACTATATGGAGGCTACTTATGGGCCATCATACAGTATGCGGACTACTGAGAGGGCCATCATATAGTGAAGGACTACTATGAGGGGGCCATCATACAGTGCGTTGGCCATCATACAGTGTGGAAGCTAATATGGGGCCTTTGTACAGTGTGATGGCCATCATACAGTGTTGGGGTCAGTATACTGTGTGGTAGGGTACTATACAGTGTGGGGGCATTATATTGTGTATAAGAAGGCATCACACTGTTTAGAGGGGAGCTGTACCGGGGTGAGACTCGGGACATTATTAAATGTTAAGGGGGCACTTATTGTTATGGGGCACTCAGGTTATTGTGACTGTCAAAGGGCACACAAAAGGCATTATTACTTTCTGGGCAGCAGAATGTAGGCACTGTTTTCTATGGCACTTGCACAGAGCATTAATATACTAGAGGGCTGTTTTATCATATAGAGGGCACACAGTACCACACAGTTGCTGCAGTAAGTAATAGGGACACATACCACAACAGTAGCTCAGCATTGGTGTATCAGATGGATAAGGAGTTTGTACAGACGTCAAATGCGTCTTTGTTGTAATCTCGGGGAAAAAAAGGAGCCAAATGTGGTTTATCTGTGCTGCTGGTAGGCAATGAAGATCAAAACAGAAGTATGATAATAATAGATTTTTTAGTCAATGCGTTTCAAAGTCATTCCAGACTTCTTCCTCAGAACAAAAACCATATATATAACTGTTATTTGTCAGCCATTGCAGAAAAATACTTGCTACAATGGTGCCCAGTCTGTGACGTAAATACGCTACCAGCAGAAAACCTGTTTAATATGCTCTATCAGTCTGGGTAAGTGAAGCCGAAAAATTCAAGGTAGCGGCATTTTCCTTCATTTTTTATTAATCATTATTTTTTGCTAATCACATTACACATCAAGAGAAAAAAAACTGCAAAATTGAGTCCTGAAATGTACTTTACTGTATTAAGCTTGAGCAAAACAAATGGCTTTTTTATGTGATAAATAAAGAATGCTTCTAAGGCCGGGGTCACACTAGTGATGAATTTGTCCAAACCATACACACTATAGGTGATATTGGCCAGTGGCCCCATTCAGTGTAGACATACATAGCCGATGTAATTAGTGTTGTCATCAAGAGCGTTTTCAACCTCTCAAAGTAAACAAATATGCAGAAATAGAGTAAATAGTAAATTGAAATAAAGATATATTAAATGTTGTTTAACTTTATTAAAAATGATTATGCTTTAATAACATACAAACGGTTAAATAATAGACACGTTGACAGCTGGGTTTTTAGTTGTCTAATAAAGAATTTAATAACTTGCCGAAGATAACCTATTTTTTAGTGTTGGTAAACTATTTCAGTCTTGATTGCTAGCTGACAATAATCACCAACATACAGAGATCTCAAGTATGTGGAAGTATTGAAATAGAGGTTGTAACTAAATGTTGCAGAATTTTCCATTGCACAATTAATAATCTTAATTTTTATAAAATCAGAGAAAATCCCCTGGATGCGCTGTTCTTCACATGAAAACAGTGCATTGGTCATAGGCTTATTTATTTTTCCACTCTTTCATAAACTTGCAATTGGTAAAGTACCCAGACAACAGTTTGTGTGCGCAGTCCTTCCCATCTCTGCCATACAAGCTTGTTACTTCCTCAGAGTTATCAAAAGTATTTAGTAGTCTTCCTCATTTCTAAAACTAATTACCCGTACCAATAATACAGTATATGGGTGCTATAAACTTGGTTGGGATAGTTCTGCATTCAGTTATTTTGTGCTTAATTATTGCAATTAGTGTAGCTCACATCATAGATTTTTTTTTTATTCTTTGCCATTAAAAAGTATTTTTCTAAAAATAAATAATGTACAGTGAAGAATATACTATTGATTATGTACTAGTCATTACCAACCCTATTACAATAGAAATGACCACAAAATAATTTTTTAATTGCTGAGAAACCCCTTTGTCATGAGTCTTGGTTTGAGCCTGTGCTTTGTGGTCGGCTTCTCTATCCACTGAGCCACAGCAGATACACTTTTTCTGTGGGTGTTTATTGCTATATAAAAGCTATAGAGGGGCATGTTCTTTCTCCTGAGTGTTGCTGCCTGCCTATGATTGGTCAATGTCAAATAGTGGGAGAAGAATACGCCCCTAGTGAAAACTATCTGATAACTCCCTTTTAGACTTAACAAAAATTAACTCAATAGGGACCAAATACTTTGCTAATATCTCTTCAACAGAGAGGTGAAATTAAAACAAAAAAGTGTTTTATTCCGCTATGCATCCAATAGTGTGTCCAGTTCAACATGAAAAATTTGATGAAAGGTCATCTCAAAGGACATACTAGGTGTTGTAGAGTCATGTGATACCAATGAATATTGTGAAGCTGACTTGACATTGCAATTGATAGCTGTGGTAAGCTTTTCAGTGTATTCATGTACTGATGGTGGTTCTGGTGCTTTATACCTGTACTGATGGTAATTCTGGTGCTGTATTCCTTTATAGAAGACACAGTGATTTGTTCTATATACTGCAATACTATATACTCCTATATTATTATTATTATACATTTATATAGCGCCATTTATTCCATGGTGCTTTACATGTGAAAAGGGAAAATATAGACAAGTACAATAAACATGTGCGAGACAAGGGACATACAAGTACAGAAGGAGAGAGGACCCTGCCCTCGAGAGCTCACAGTCTACAGGGATGGGTGAGGATACACTAGGAGAGGGTAGAGCTGGTTGTGCGGTGGTTCAGTAGACTGAGGATCATTGCAGGCTGTAGGCTTGTCGGAACAGGTGGGTCTTCAGGTTCTTCTTGAAGGTTTCCATTGTTGGTGAAAGTCTGATGTTTTGTGGCAGGGAGTTCCAGAGTATGGGGGAAGCCCGGGAGAAGTCTTGTATGCGGTTGTGGGAAGAAGAGATGAGGGGGAGTAGAGAAGGAGATCTTAAGAGGATCGAAGGTTGCGTGTGGGTAAGTACTGGGAGACCATGTCACAGATGTATGGAGGAGAAAGGTTGTGGATGGCTTTGTATGTCATGGTTAGGGTTTTGAACCGGAACCTCTGGGCAATAGGAAGCCAATGAAGGGCCTGGCATAGGGGGGAGGCTGGGGAATAGTGGGGAGACAGGTGGATTAGTCGGGCAGCAGAGTGTAGGATGGACTGGAGTGGTGCCAGAGTGCTAGAGGGGAGGCCAGAGAGTAGGAGGTTGCAGTAGTCGAGGCGGGAGATGATAAGGGCGTGCACTAGTGTTTTTGTGGTTTCATGGTTGAGGAATGCGCGGATCCGGGAAATATTTTTGAGTTTGAGACGGCAGGAGGTGGCGAGGGCTTGGATATGTGTTTTGAAAGAGAAGGCAGAGTCGAGGATCACCCCAAGACACCGAGCATGCGGGACTGGGGAAAGCGAGCAGCCATTGACATTGATGGATAGGTCAGGTGGAGAGGTAGAATGAGGTGGGGGAAAGATGATGAATTCTGTTTTGTCCATGTTCAGTTTGAAAAAGCGAGCAGAAAAGAAGGCTGAGATAGCAGACAGACACTGTGGGATTTTGGTCAGTAGGGAGGTGAGGTCAGGTCCAGATAGGTAGATCTGCGTGTCATCAGCGTAGAGGTGATACTGCAAGCCGTGGGATTCTATGAGCTGTCCCAGGCCGAAGGTGTAAATGGAGAAGAGTAGGGGTCCTAGGACTGAGTCTTGAGGAACACCGACAGACAGGGGGCGAGGTGAGAAGGTGGTGTGTGAGAGGGAGACACTAAATGTTCAGTCTGTTAGGTATGATGAGATCCAGGATAGGGCCAAGTCTGTGATGCCAAGAGATGAGAGAATCTGTAGCAGGAGGGAATGGTCCACGGTGTCGAAGGCAGAAGACAGGTCCAGGAGAAGGAGGACAGAGTAGTGTCGCTTGCTCTTGGTGGTTAGCAGGTCATTAGTGACTTTAGTTAGGGCAGTTTCAGCTGAATGATGCGATTGGAAGCCAGATTGTAACCGGTCAAAGAGGGAACAGGAGGAAAGGTGGATATACATGCTGTTCCAGTAGTTTTGAGGCATAAGGGAGAAGAGATATCGGGCGATAGTTATACACAGAGGATGGGTCGAGGGAGGGCTTTTTGAGGATGGGTGTGATTGAGGCATGTTTGAAGGATGAGGGAAAGACACCATTTGTAAGTGAAAGGTTGAATAGGTGTGTGAGAGTAGTGATGAAGACTGTGTCAAAGTTTGGGATGAGGTGGGACGAGAGTGGGTCAAGCGCGCAAGTGGTGAGGTGTGATCTTGACAGGAGAGTGGAGAGCTGATCTTCTGTCATGGTGGTGAATCTGGTTTTGGAAGAACAGGGCTGAGTGGCTAAGAGGGGCATTGGGGGCTGTGGGCCAAAGCTTTCTCTGATCGTATTAATCTTTTGCTTAAAGAAGGAGGCAAAGTCTTCAGCAGAAATGAGAGGAGAGGGAGGAGGTGCTGTGGGATGGAGTAGAGAATTGAAAGTGTTGAAGAGCTGTTTAGGGTTGTGAGACACGGAGGATATGAGAGATGCGAAGTAAGTTTGTTTTGCGGCAGAGAGCGTGGACTTGAAGCTGGCAAGGGACTGCTTGTATGCGTTGAAGTGCTCGGTAGAATGGGTTCTCTTCCATCTCCGCTCGGCGGCCCTGGAAGCCCATCTCAGTTCTTTGGTCAGGCTGGTCAGCCAGGGCTGCCTGTTGATTATACGAGTTTTACTCTGCGTGAGGGGGGCGGCCGAATCAAGTGTGGCTTTTATTGTGGTGTTATAAAAAGTGGCAGCAGCATCTGTGTCATGAAGGGAAGCTATGTCTGTAAGAGGGAGAAGGGTCTCAGAGAGCTATTGTAAATTGAGGTGTTTGAGACTTCTGCGAGGATGAGTGAGATTGGGGAGTGAGGGATGCGTACTAGGAGACGAGAGGGAAGAGAATGTCAGTAGGTTGTGGTCAGACAGGGGGAGTGGTGAGTTAGTGAGATTAGTGAGGGAACAAAGGCGGGTGAAGATAAGGTCTAGCGTGTGACCATCTTTGTGAGTGGCCGCAGAGGACCATTGAGTGAGGCCGAGGGAAGCCGTTAGCGATAGAAGTTTAGAGGCAGCCGGGGTGGAAGTGTCAATGGGGATGTTGAAATCACACATGATGATGGTGGGGATTTCAGCAGAGAGGAAATGGAGTAGCCAGGTGGTGAAGTGGTCGAGAAAGGTGGAGATGGCTAGTTCTGGGGGGCGGTAGATGACAGCCAGCTGGAGGTTGGAGGGAGAATAGATGCGGACGGAGTGCACCTCGAACGAGGGAATAGTAGCGGAGGGTGGAAGTTGAATAGGGGTAAAGGAGCAGGTATCAGACAGGAGCAAGCCAACTCCTCCACAACGTTTGTTGCTGGGGCGAGGGGTGTGAGAGAGATGGAATCCGCCATAGGAAAGCGCAGCTGGAGAGGCTGCATATATACATTTAAACCAATGCAAACCGGCCAGACCAGTGGCGTACTGACAATGGCAGCAGACCTGCAGCTGTTATGGGGCCCATAAGACGCGCCATGAAATTGCTCTTTTAACTGTATCTTGAGGATGCCGATACAGTTGAAAGCAGTGATGGAAGAGAGGGCCTTCCTCTCTGTTACCCATCATTCTCTCTCCGTGTCTGAGCTCTGACATCTATGAACATCGGGAACGATGATGTCACTCCATTGGACCTGTTGTGGCGAGCAGTGAAGAGCTTCAGAATACACACTGTGGAGATTGGAGCCGTGGGGCACAAGGAAAGATGAGAACATTGTGGGTCCCATGATACTACATGGAACACTATATGGGGCCCATTATACTACATGGAAGGCTATGTGGGGCCCCTTATACTAAAATTTAAGGTAATGTGGTGCCTATTATACTATATTGAGGGCTATGTGGGGCCCATTATATTATATGGAAGGCGATGTGGGGTCAATTATACTGTATTGAGGAAGGTGTAGGGCCCATTATACTATATGGAGAGGTATCTAGGGCACCTTATACTATATGGAGGGCTATGTGGGGCCCATTATACTATTTGGAGTGCTATGTGGGGGTCATTATACAATTTGTAGGGCTATGTGGGGGCCATTATACTATTTGGAGGGCTATGTGGAGCCAGTATGCTGTTTAGAGGGCTATGTTATGGCCATTACACTATTTATAGTGCTATGTGGTGGCCATTATAATTATTGGAGGGCTATGTGGGGGCCATTATAATATTTGGAGGGCTATTTGGGTGCCATTATAAAAATAGGAGGGCTATGTGGGTGCCATTTTACTGTTTGGGGACTATGTGGGGGCCATTATACAGCTTGGAGGACTATGTGTAGAGCCATTATACTGTTTGCAGGGCTATATGGGGCCATTATATTGTTTAGGGGACTATGTGGGGGCCATTATATTGTTTACAGGTCTATGTGGTTGGGCATTCTACTGTTTGCAGGGATATGTGGGGAGTCATTATACTGTTTGGAGAGCTATGTGAGGGCCATTATACTGTATGCAAGCAATTATAGAGTGTGAAAGTTTGTGTGGGGTCCATCATACTGTGTGTGGGCCATTATGCTATTTGGAGGACTAGTGGGGGCCATGATACTGTATGGAAGGGTGTGGGGCCATTGTACTGTATGGAGGCCCATTATACTGTATGGAGGGCTGTGTGTGAATCACAATTGGGGTATCATACTGTGTTAGGGTCACCATACTGTTCTGGAAAGGTTGAGGGGGCTACAGTAGGGGCATCATATTGTGCATGTGGAGAGTACTGTAGAGCAATTCACTGTGGAGGCATTATACTTGAGTTTTGGGTGCACTTTAGTGGACATCATAATTTATGGGGCAATGAAAGAGGAATATTGGGGCTTCAATGTTATGAAAATTACTTTGTAAGTGCTGCAAAGGTGCACTTCTGTGACCCCACCACTCGAGTATTAATTATTTTTTTGGGGGGGAATTAAAACCTTTGTTATGGGACCCAATGATTTCTATTTAAGCCCCTCTCCCAGATTGAGGACGAAGAACAAACATTTGGTCTCCAACAGATAAATGGGGGCCTATGTGAATATCACAGTATAAATCAGGAATAGCTACCGACGTGTAATTTTGGCAAAGAGCACAGACGTAATGTGCACCTTACATTAATGTCACAAAATCTTGTCCTTAACACATTTGTAAGAATAAAGATGTGAACGATCTCTTTAAAGCATTGCATAATTCTTGACACTGTACACAGACTGAAATCTGTTGATTATTTTTCTAAGCATCTTTGCTCAGGTTGAGTTATAAAAGTGAAAGATTTTGTTGCAGCTTTGTTTTCAGGAATGTCTGACCAGGTTACAAGAAACCTTAGTAATCCAGGGAACCCCAGTTTGGAAATCTTGGATTACATAATAAATCATCAAGAATAATATGAGTGCACTAACCAGGGCAGTTATAGGTGACAACTAGGGACGAGGTATCCTGACTGCGGCGGGGGGAGGGAGAACCCGCATAGGGCGTTAGTGGAGTGCAGGGACAGGCTCAGATTTGAGCTCAGGTGGTGACCATCCCTCATTCCCTATTGTTAGGGCCTACCTCTCGCCTTTCCCATCCCGTTGTGTGTGAGTTGTGTGGTGACATTATCACCAACCGTCACATTTTCCGGTGAGCAATGGTTCAATAGCAGGCCTTTGCCCAACTGATCCAGACCCTCACTGATGAGCTTAAGGAGCTGCGAGGTCAGGTGACGCAGCAGCTTCAGCAGTTGACGGGGATCTGGGCCTCAGCTCAGTTGCAGGCTCAACCGGAACCCAATATACCTCTCCCTGACCGGTTCTCTGGAGGGAGAAGCAAGTTTATGCTTTTTCAGGAGGCCTGTAAATTATACTTCAGGCTCTGCCCTCGTTCATCAGGGAGTGAAGAACAGCGCGTGGGTATTATAGTCTCCCTTCTCAAGGGTGATCCTCAATCCTGGGCCTTCTCCCTGCCAACCAGTTCACTATCTTTGCGGTCGGTAGACGAGTTTCTCGCTGCATTGGCGCTTGTGTATGCGGATCCTGATGGCGTCTCCCGGTGGAATCTCTACTCCATAAAATCAAGCAGGGGGGCCGGCCGGCTGAGGAGTACTGCTGAGAGTTTAGGAGGTGGGCCACTGACACGCATTGGAATGACCCTGCCCTTAGTAGGCAATTTTTGTCAGAGTCTGTCACCTATGCTGCAGGATACCCTGGTGCAGTATGCTGCCCCCAGGTCAATGGAAGCCCCATGTCCCTTGCTATCCAGATGGAAAGACGCCTCACGGAGAGGCATACACCAAATCTGCCCCCTGTTGTCCTTGCTCGGGAGGAGGACACATCGGTGCAGATGGATGAACCCATGCAGGTGGGAGGAGTTGCTTCTCAAATGGGGTTTTTCTGCGGCTCACCTTGGTATGGGGGCATGTTTCTACTGTGGGCAGACTGGTCATTTCATTGGTGTCTGCCCAGCTCGTGCAAAAGTATCAACACCAACTCATAAGCCACGTCCCCCTGGTCGTGTGGAAGGAGGTGACCAGGGTGTGTGTATGTCCTCCATCTTTTCATCTCAGTGTACTATACCTGCTGAGGTGGTGGTTGGTGGGGTAACTGAGACTGTATCGGTGCTTGTGGAGGTGGAGCGGGAGTCAATTTGATGGATGCTCACTTTGTTCAAACCCATGGTTTGAGGGGTAGGATGCTAACGAGACCTCTAAGTGTTCAGTCCATTGACTCTGTCCCACTCAGCCAGGTGAGGGTGACCTAAGTCGTAGATGATATACACCTGCGTAAAGGAACTCATCATGAAGAGAGACCAGTCGTGTGAGGACTGTTGCCCGGGAGCTACGATCTCTGCCGTCTTTCTGAAACTGACCCCTTTTCCTCCGGTGGGGGCAGCAGAGGTACTGAAAGGGAGTAGGGGCAAGACTCAACCTTCACCACAAGTTAACCCTGAGTGTCGGAGTCCTCTTAGGAGGAGGGTTTGAGGGGAGGGTGGTGGTTCCCTCTGTGCATAGTGGGGGTATGAGTTTGGTGACACAGGGGGATGCCTCTGTTGTCGGTTCCTCAAGGAGTTCACCATCTTGTGGCAAACGTGTGCATGGAAATAAACCTTCAGGTCCGGACCTTTGTGTGTACGAGTATGTGTGGGTGTCCACCAAAAACATCAGGTGGAAGTATGCTACTGGGACCTGGAGTTCTAGGGTGATTGGTCCGTATCGGGTATCGGCCATTCTCGGCCCAGGGACTTTCCAGCTGGAGTTACCCCAAGTAATGCATGTACACAACTAATTCCCCAGGTCGGCGCTCTGGAGATTTGTGGCGCCTCCGAAGCCTATGTTATTGTCACCTCCATCGGGCTGCATTCGCCATAAACCTGAGGGACAGGTGACTACAGAGGTTGTAACGGGTCTGGTAGGTGGAACCACTGACGGAAACGGGTCTGGTTGGTGGAACCACTAAGCTTTATTATACAAGACAATTTACTTGTAAGAGAGCGGGTGGCATCCGGGAATAGGACAGGGAATCACGGCAATTAGCCAGGCAGTCTCTGGACAGGCAGGTTGTCACAATAAGTGACCAAGGAAGTCTTTGGACAGGCAGGTTGTCACGGCAAGTGACCTGGGCAGTCTCTGGACAGGCAGGTTGTCACGGCAAGTGACCTGGGCAGTCTCTGGACAGGCAGGTTGTCACGGCAAGTGACCAGGGTAGTCTCTGGACAGGCAGGTTGTCACGGCAAGTGACCAGGGCAGTCTCTGGGCAGGCAGGTTTGTCACGGCAAGTGACCAGGGCAGTCTCTGGGCAGGCAGTTTGTCACGTCAAGTGACCAGGGCAGTCTCTGAACAGGCAGGTTGTCACGGCAAGTGACCAGGGCAGTCTCTGGACAGGCAGGTTGTCACGGCAAGTGACCAGGGCAGTCTCTGGGCAGGCAGGTTTGTCACGGCAAGTGACCAGGGTAGTCTCTGGGCAGGCAGGTTTGTCACGGCAAGTGACCAGGGTAGTCTCTGGGCAGGCAGGTTGTCACGGCAAGTGACCAGGGCAGTCTCTGGACAGGCAGGTTTGTCACGGTAAGTGACCAAGGCAGTCTCTAGACAAACAGGCATATACGACCTGAACTGGTGGAGCCTCCTGGTAGGCTGCAGTCGGATGGCAGATGATCGCTCCCAGGTGAGCAGGCAAGAGTCTCTGGAATAGCCGGGGATCTCTGCTGATGATGTCCGAACCTCTAGATAGAGCTGCAGTCGGATGGCAGATGATCGCTCCCAGGTGAGCAGGCAAGAGTCTCTGCAATAGCCGGGGATCTCCGCAGATGATGTCCGAACCTCTGGATAGAGCTGCAGTCGGATGGCAGATGATCGCTCCCAGGTGAGCAGGCAACAGCCGGGGATCTCTGCTGAAGATGTCCGAACCTCTGGATAGAGCTGCAGTCAGATGGCCGACAGGCAAACAAACAGGTAACAGGCAGGCAACTGGAAACAGGAGCTGATGGCTGAAGCAGAGTTAGACTGCACAGAAACAACATTGCTCGGGCACCTCCATTAAGGAGGAAGCCCTTAATATAGGGTGGAGTCCACCAGCATTGGCTGGAGACTGATTTGGAAAATGCGCGCGGCTCCTTTAAGAACGGGGGAGGGTGCGGGCGCGCGCCCTAAGGCCAACAGCAGGGAAGGAGCGCGCGAGACCAGCAGGGCGGAAGGAGGACGCCGAGGATGCCAGAGGCGCAGAGGAGGCTGGGAGCACTGAGGACGCTGAGCGCAGGTGAGGAGAGCGACGTCCCTGTCTGGCAGCAGGCAGGGACGCGGGCGCTACAGTACCCCCCCCTCTAGGCCCCCCCCTTTTTAGGCCAAGAAAAAAATTTAGCTAGGATGAGAGGGGCATGGATGTTCTCCCGAGGTTCCCAGGTTCTCTCCTCAGGACCAAACCCCTTCCAATCCACCAAAAAATAAGTCTTTTTTCCTACCCTTTTTGTGGCCAGAATGTTCTCTACCTCAAATTCATCATCAGCAGACACTGGAGCAGGAGGTGTACCTGTAGACTTAAAAAAAGAGTTAAGAACCACAGGTTTGAGGAGAGATACATGAAAAGAATTAGGAATTCGCAAATTGACCGGGAGTTTCAATTTATAGGACACCGGGTTGATCTGACTGATGATCTCAAAAGGACCGATGAACCGAGGACCTAACTTGTAGGACGGAATTTTGAGTCGAACATATTTGGACGAAAGCCAGACTTTGTCCCCAGGAATTGAGGAGGATCCAGACGTTTTTTGTCAGCATGTCTTTTCATGCGCTCGGATGACTGAATGAGTGCGGACCGGGTACTCTCCCAGATGGAGGAGAATTCTCTAACCAGAGATTCCGCAGCTGGATTGTCCACAGAGATGGAAACAGGGACAGGGATCCGAGGGTGTTGACCGAAGACTACAAAAAACGGAGACTTGGTGGAAGATTCGCTCTCATGATTATTGTAGGAGAATTCGGCCCAAGGCAGGAGCTCCACCCAGTCAGAATGGTGGGCATTAACGAAGTGTCGAAGATAACTGGTCAAATTCTGATTTATTCGTTCAACTTGTCCATTGGACTGTGGGTGGTAAGCGGAGGAAAAATCCAGGGTGACGTCTAGCAACTTACAAGTGGCTCTCCAGAAACGTGAGGTGAACTGAACCCCACGATCCGACACAATGTGACGAGGCAGACCATGAAGACGGAAGATGTGGCGGATAAAGTCTTTAGCCAACTCGGATGCAGACGGAAGACCTGGCAGAGGAATGAAGTGAGCCATCTTGGAAAAGCGGTCAGTGACCACCCAAATGACTGTACAACCAGCAGAGACGGGAAGATCAGTAATGAAGTCCATGGCTATATGCTGCCAGGGGGCAGCGGGTACAGGAAGCGGAAGAAGACGGCCGGTAGGCAGGTGTCTCGGAACTTTGTTGCGGGCACAGGAAACACAGGCAGAAACAAAGTCTATTACATCTTTGTGCAGGGTAGGCCACCAATAATGCCGGGTAATGAGTTGGAGGGTCTTTTTTTGACCAGCGTGGCCAGCGAGTTTAGATGAATGACCCCAATGTAGGATTCTCTTCCGATCAGTTTCTGATACGAACGTCTTACCAGGAGGGAGACGATTTAAACTCACGGGAGCCACCTGCATCACTCTGGCGGGATCGATGATATGCTTAAGTTCCTCCTCGAGATCCGACACCAGGAAAGACCGAGACAAGGCATCCGCCTTGATGTTTTTGTCAGCTGGGCGAAAATGCAAAAGAAAATCGAAGCGGGCAAAAAACAAGGACCACCGGGCTTGGCGAGGGTTAAGTCTCTGGGCATGCTGGAGGTATGCCAGATTCTTGTGGTCCGTGTAAATGATTACCGGATGAAGAGCCCCTTCGAGTAGGTAACGCCACTCCTCCAATGCCAACTTGATGGCCAATAACTCTCGGTCTCCTATGGAGTAGTTGCGCTCGGAGGAGGAGAAGAGTTTGGAGAAGAAACCGCAGGATACCATCCTCCCGGATGAAGCTTTTTGGGTAAGTACCGCTCCGGCTCCAGCAGAGGAAGCGTCCACCTCCAGGAAGAACTGCTTGTTGCCATCCGGGCGATGCAGCACTGGAGCGGAAGAGAAGGCCTGTTTTAGAGAAAGGAAGGCCTCCTCTGCTTCGGGCGTCCACTGTTTGGGGTTAGCATCCTTGCGGGTGAGCGCGGAGATTGGCGCAGTCCTGGAAGAGAAGTGCGGTATGAAGAGACGGTAATAGTTGGCAAATCTCAGGAACCGCTGAATGGCCTTCAACCCCTCCGGTCGGGGCCACTTCTCGATGGCAGACAATTTCTCCGGATCCATTCGTAGGCCTGTCTGAGAAATGATGTAGCCCAGAAACGGAAGCGATGTCTGCTCAAAGAGGCACTTCTCATATTTGGCGAAGAGGTGATTCTGCCTGAGCCTGAGCAGAACCTGACGAACATCCCTCCGGTGAGACTGAAGATCCGGAGAGAAGACCAAGATGTCGTCAAGGTACACCACAACGCAGGAGTAGAGGAGGTCCCGGAAGATGTCATTGACCAACTCCTGAAAGACTGCTGGAGCATTACAGAGACCAAAGGGCATCACCAAGTACTCGTAGTGGCCGTCCCGGGTGTTGAATGCCATCTTCCATTCATCTCCTCGACGGATACGAACCAGGTTGTATGCTCCACGAAGATCTAGTTTGGTGAAGACTCTAGCCCCTCTAAGACGATCAAACAATTCAGGAATGAGCGGAAGAGGGTACTTATTCTTCACCGTGATCAAATTTAGGCCTCTGTAGTCAATACAGGGACGGAGAGATCCGTCCTTCTTTTTTACGAAGAAGAAACCTGCTCCCGCTGGGAGGTAGATTTCCGGATGAATCCTTTTGCTAAGTTCTCCTCGATATATTCGGACATCGACCTGGTCTCAGCAGCGGACAACGGGTAAATACGCCCACGGGGAGGCGTGGTACCGGGTAGCAGGTCGATCGGGCAATCATATGGTCTATGCGGGGGTAATGTCTCTGCTTCCTTTTTATTGAAGACATCAGCAAATGACCAATATGGAATCGGGAGTCCTGGTAGATTAGCAGGAGTAGGAGAAGGACAGACGGGATGAACAGGCACCAGACACGTTTTATGACAGTCCTGTCCCCAGCGAAGAATCTCTCCATTCTGCCAGTCAAGCACAGGTGCATGCTTTTGGAGCCAAGGCAGACCTAGTAAGAAAGCATGAGAGAGTCCAGGCAGAACATGAAATGAGATGCTCTCAGAATGCAACATTCCCACCTGCAGGGTTATGGCTTCGGTGATAAGTCGGATGGGACGAGGTAGGAGACCCCCATCCACAGCAGCAACAGATACTGGTTCAACAAGAGGTTTGGTGGGAATGCGATACTTCTCTACTAGAGCCTGTGACACGAGATTCCCAGCTGCTCCAGAATCAAGTTGGGCCATCTCGAAGTAACGGTTCTTACCGAGAAGAATTGAGACCGAGAGCAGCAGAGATGAAGAGGATTTATTTTTGTCTAGATTGACCTCTCCGAGCGAACCTAGACACAGGCGTTTCCCGACTTCTCCGGACAGGTTCGGATCCAATGCTCCTAACTGCCGCAGTAGAAGCAACTTTTCTCGGCACGGCGTGAGTCCTGACGGGCTTTGACCATCTTGGTCTGGTCGACCTGCATAGGCTCAGCAGTGTGCACCTGGGGAGAAACGGAAGGGGTAAAATGAGGAAACTTTTTTTCACGGGTGACCTCTTTGGCTCGTTCCTGGAACCGTAGATCAATCCGATTGGCAAGATTTATTAAATCATCAAGCGAGGTTGGAATGTCCCGACCGGCAAGTTTGTCTTTAATACGGCCGGACAGACCCTCCCAGAAGACCGAAATTAGAGCTTCATTGTCCCAAGCCAGTTCTGAGGCTAGAGTACGGAACCGTATGGCATATTGACCAACGGTGAGACTTCCCTGACGGAGACGCAACAGAGATGATGCAGAGGAGGTCTTCCGTCCAGGTTCGTCGAATACCCTCCGGAAGGCCGAGAGAAAAGCAGGCAGGTCTGACACCAGAGGATCTTCTCTCTCCCAGAGAGGATTAAGCCAGGCCAGAGCCTCTCCGGTGAGATGGGACATGATGAAGGCAATTTTGGCCCGGTCAGAATTAAACTGGTGTGCCAGGAGTTCGAAATGCAGGGTGCACTGGTTAATGAAGCCCCGAGCCATAACAGGGTCGCCTCCATACCTAGGAGGAGCTGAAAGTCGGGGACCGGGAATGGAAACCACGGAATTGGGAGTCAGCGGGGCTGCCGGATTATGAGTCATGGCTCCAGCGGTGGTTGCTGGTGATGGATTCAGAGTGTCCAAGCGGGAATTGACGTTCCGCAGGTGACCCAGGATAGCCTCCTGTTGAGACCTCTGGCGAGACAGCTCATGACACAGTTCCGGAAGTGAAGGGGTTTGGGTGCCACCGGGTTCCATGGCCCGAGCAAACTGTAACGGGTCTGGTAGGTGGAACCACTGACGGAAACGGGTCTGGTTGGTGGAACCACTAAGCTTTATTATACAAGACAATTTACTTGTAAGAGAGCGGGTGGCATCCGGGAATAGGACAGGGAATCACGGCAATTAGCCAGGCAGTCTCTGGACAGGCAGGTTGTCACAATAAGTGACCAAGGAAGTCTCTGGACAGGCAGGTTGTCACGGCAAGTGACCTGGGCAGTCTCTGGACAGGCAGGTTGTCACGGCAAGTGACCTGGGCAGTCTCTGGACAGGCAGGTTGTCACGGCAAGTGACCAGGGCAGTCTCTGGACAGGCAGGTTGTCACGGCAAGTGACCAGGGCAGTCTCTGGCAGGCAGGTTTGTCACGGCAAGTGACCAGGGCAGTCTCTGGGCAGGCAGTTTGTCACGTCAAGTGACCAGGGCAGTCTCTGAACAGGCAGGTTGTCACGGCAAGTGACCAGGGCAGTCTCTGGACAGGCAGGTTGTCACGGCAAGTGACCAGGGCAGTCTCTGGGCAGGCAGGTTTGTCACGGCAAGTGACCAGGGTAGTCTCTGGGCAGGCAGGTTTGTCACGGCAAGTGACCAGGGTAGTCTCTGGGCAGGCAGGTTGTCACGGCAAGTGACCAGGGCAGTCTCTGGACAGGCAGGTTTGTCACGGTAAGTGACCAAGGCAGTCTCTAGACAAACAGGCATATACGACCTGAACTGGTGGAGCCTCCTGGTAGGCTGCAGTCGGATGGCAGATGATCGCTCCCAGGTGAGCAGGCAAGAGTCTCTGGAATAGCCGGGGATCTCTGCTGATGATGTCCGAACCTCTAGATAGAGCTGCAGTCGGATGGCAGATGATCGCTCCCAGGTGAGCAGGCAAGAGTCTCTGCAATAGCCGGGGATCTCCGCAGATGATGTCCGAACCTCTGGATAGAGCTGCAGTCGGATGGCAGATGATCGCTCCCAGGTGAGCAGGCAACAGCCGGGGATCTCTGCTGAAGATGTCCGAACCTCTAGATAGAGCTGCAGTCAGATGGCCGACAGGCAAACAGACAGGTAACAGGCAGGCAACTGGAAACAGGAGCTGATGGCTGAAGCAGAGTTAGACTGCACAGAAACAACATTGCTCGGGCACCTCCATTAAGGAGGAAGCCCTTAATATAGGGTGGAGTCCACCAGCATTGGCTGGAGACTGATTTGGAAAATGCGCGCGGCTCCTTTAAGAACGGGGGAGGGTGCGGGCGCGCGCCCTAAGGCCAACAGCAGGGAAGGAGCGCGCGAGACCAGCAGGGCGGAAGGAGGACGCCGAGGATGCCAGAGGCGCAGAGGAGGCTGGGAGCACTGAGGACGCTGAGCGCAGGTGAGGAGAGCGACGTCCCTGTCTGGCAGCAGGCAGGGACGCGGGCGCTACAGTACCCCCCCCTCTAGGCCCCCCCCTTTTTAGGCCAGAAAAAAATTTAGCTAGGATGAGAGGGGCATGGATGTTCTCCCGAGGTTCCCAGGTTCTCTCCTCAGGACCAAACCCCTTCCAATCCACCAAAAAATAAGTCTTTTTTCCTACCCTTTTTGTGGCCAGAATGTTCTCTACCTCAAATTCATCATCAGCAGACACTGGAGCAGGAGGTGTACCTGTAGACTTAAAAAAAGAGTTAAGAACCACAGGTTTGAGGAGAGATACATGAAAAGAATTAGGAATTCGCAAATTGACCGGGAGTTTCAATTTATAGGACACCGGGTTGATCTGACTGATGATCTCAAAAGGACCAATGAACCGAGGACCTAACTTGTAGGACGGAATTTTGAGTCGAACATATTTGGACGAAAGCCAGACTTTGTCCCCAGGACGGAATTGAGGAGGATCCAGACGTTTTTTGTCAGCATGTCTTTTCATGCGCTCGGATGACTGAATGAGTGCGGACCGGGTACTCTCCCAGATGGAGGAGAATTCTCTAACCAGAGATTCCGCAGCTGGATTGTCCACAGAGATGGAAACAGGGACAGGGATCCGAGGGTGTTGACCGAAGACTACAAAAAACGGAGACTTGGTGGAAGATTCGCTCTCATGATTATTGTAGGAGAATTCGGCCCAAGGCAGGAGCTCCACCCAGTCAGAATGGTGGGCATTAACGAAGTGTCGAAGATAACTGGTCAAATTCTGATTTATTCGTTCAACTTGTCCATTGGACTGTGGGTGGTAAGCGGAGGAAAAATCCAGGGTGACGTCTAGCAACTTACAAGTGGCTCTCCAGAAACGTGAGGTGAACTGAACCCCACGATCCGACACAATGTGACGAGGCAGACCATGAAGACGGAAGATGTGGCGGATAAAGTCTTTAGCCAACTCGGATGCAGACAGAAGACCTGGCAGAGGAATGAAGTGAGCCATCTTGGAAAAGCGGTCAGTGACCACCCAAATGACTGTACAACCAGCAGAGACGGGAAGATCAGTAATGAAGTCCATGGCTATATGCTGCCAGGGGGCAGCGGGTACAGGAAGCGGAAGAAGACGGCCGGTAGGCAGGTGTCTCGGAACTTTGTTGCGGGCACAGGAAACACAGGCAGAAACAAAGTCTATTACATCTTTGTGCAGGGTAGGCCACCAATAATGCCGGGTAATGAGTTGGAGGGTCTTTTTTTGACCAGCGTGGCCAGCGAGTTTAGATGAATGACCCCAATGTAGGATTCTCTTCCGATCAGTTTCTGATACGAACGTCTTACCAGGAGGGAGACGATTTAAACTCACGGGAGCCACCTGCATCACTCTGGCGGGATCGATGATATGCTTAGGTTCCTCCTCGAGATCCGACACCAGGAAAGACCGAGACAAGGCATCCGCCTTGATGTTTTTGTCAGCTGGGCGAAAATGCAAAAGAAAATCGAAGCGGGCAAAAAACAAGGACCACCGGGCTTGGCGAGGGTTAAGTCTCTGGGCATGCTGGAGGTATGCCAGATTCTTGTGGTCCGTGTAAATGATTACCGGATGAAGAGCCCCTTCGAGTAGGTAACGCCACTCCTCCAATGCCAACTTGATGGCCAATAACTCTCGGTCTCCTATGGAGTAGTTGCGCTCGGAGGAGGAGAAGAGTTTGGAGAAGAAACCGCAAGATACCATCCTCCCGGATGAAGCTTTTTGGGTAAGTACCGCTCCGGCTCCAGCAGAGGAAGCGTCCACCTCCAGGAAGAACTACTTGTTGCCATCCGGGCGATGCAGCACTGGAGCGGAAGAGAAGGCCTGTTTTAGAGAAAGGAAGGCCTCCTCTGCTTCGGGCGTCCACTGTTTGGGGTTAGCATCCTTGCGGGTGAGCGCGGAGATTGGCGCAGTCCTGGAAGAGAAGTGCGGTATGAAGAGACGGTAATAGTTGGCAAATCCCAGGAACCGCTGAATGGCCTTCAACCCCTCCGGTCGGGGCCACTTCTCGATGGCAGACAATTTCTCCAGATCCATTCGTAGGCCTGTCTGAGAAATGATGTAGCCCAGAAACGGAAGCGATGTCTGCTCAAAGAGGCACTTCTCATATTTGGCGAAGAGGTGATTCTGCCTGAGCCTGAGCAGAACCTGACGAACATCCCTCCGGTGAGACTGAAGATCCGGAGAGAAGACCAAGATGTCGTCAAGGTACACCACAACGCAGGAGTAGAGGAGGTCCCGGAAGATGTCATTGACCAACTCCTGAAAGACTGCTGGAGCATTACAGAGACCAAAGGGCATCACCAAGTACTCGTAGTGGCCGTCCCGGGTGTTGAATGCCGTCTTCCATTCATCTCCTCGACGGATACGAACCAGGTTGTATGCTCCACGAAGATCTAGTTTGGTGAAGACTCTAGCCCCTCTAAGACGATCAAACAATTCAGGAATGAGCGGAAGAGGGTACTTATTCTTCACCGTGATCAAATTTAGGCCTCTGTAGTCAATACAGGGACGGAGAGATCCGTCCTTCTTTTTTACGAAGAAGAAACCTGCTCCCGCTGGGGAGGTAGATTTCCGGATGAATCCTTTTGCTAAGTTCTCCTCGATATATTCGGACATCGACCTGGTCTCAGCAGCGGACAACGGGTAAATACGCCCACGGGGAGGCGTGGTACCGGGTAGCAGGTCGATCGGGCAATTATATGGTCTATGCGGGGGTAATGTCTCTGCTTCCTTTTTATTGAAGACATCAGCAAATGACCAATATGGAATCGGGAGTCCTGGTAGATTAGCAGGAGTAGGAGAAGGACAGACGGGATGAACAGGCACCAGACACGTTTTATGACAGTCCTGTCCCCAGCGAAGAATCTCTCCATTCTGCCAGTCAAGCACAGGTGCATGCTTTTGGAGCCAAGGCAGACCTAGTAAGAAAGCATGAGAGAGTCCAGGCAGAACATGAAATGAGATGCTCTCAGAATGCAACATTCCCACCTGCAGGGTTATGGCTTCGGTGATAAGTCGGATGGGACGAGGTAGGAGACCCCCATCCACAGCAGCAACAGATACTGGTTCAACAAGAGGTTTGGTGGGAATGCGATACTTCTCTACTAGAGCCTGTGACACGAGATTCCCAGCTGCTCCAGAATCAAGTTGGGCCATCTCGAAGTAACGGTTCTTACCGAGAAGAATTGAGACCGAGAGCAGCAGAGATGAAGAGGATTTATTTTTGTCTAGATTGACCTCTCCGAGCGAACCTAGACACAGGCGTTTCCCGACTTCTCCGGACAGGTTCGGATCCAGTGCTCCTTACTGCCGCAGTAGAAGCAACTTTTCTCGGCACGGCGTGAGTCCTGACGGGCTTTGACCATCTTGGTCTGGTCGACCTGCATAGGCTCAGCAGTGTGCACCTGGGGAGAAACGGAAGGGGTAAAATGAGGAAACTTTTTTTCACGGGTGACCTCTTTGGCTCGTTCCTGGAACCGTAGATCAATCCGATTGGCAAGATTTATTAAATCATCAAGCGAGGTTGGAATGTCCCGACCGGCAAGTTTGTCTTTAATACGGCCGGACAGACCCTCCCAGAAGACCGAAATTAGAGCTTCATTGTCCCAAGCCAGTTCTGAGGCTAGAGTACGGAACCGTATGGCATATTGACCAACGGTGAGACTTCCCTGACGGAGACGCAACAGAGATGATGCAGAGGAGGTCTTCCGTCCAGGTTCGTCGAATACCCTCCGGAAGGCCGAGAGAAAAGCAGGCAGGTCTGACACCAGAGGATCTTCTCTCTCCCAGAGAGGATTAAGCCAGGCCAGAGCCTCTCCGGTGAGATGGGACATGATGAAGGCAATTTTGGCCCGGTCAGAATTAAACTGGTGTGCCAGGAGTTCGAAATGCAGGGTGCACTGGTTAATGAAACCCCGAGCCATAACAGGGTCGCCTCCATACCTAGGAGGAGCTGAAAGTCGGGGACCGGGAATGGAAACCACGGAATTGGGAGTCAGCGGGGCTGCCGGATTATGAGTCATGGCTCCAGCGGTGGTTGCTGGTGATGGATTCAGAGTGTCCAAGCGGGAATTGACGTTCCGCAGGTGACCCAGGATAGCCTCCTGTTGAGACCTCTGGCGAGACAGCTCATGACACAGTTCCGGAAGTGAAGGGG
Source organism: Oophaga sylvatica (assembly GCA_033576555.1). NCBI lineage: Eukaryota > Metazoa > Chordata > Amphibia > Anura > Dendrobatidae > Oophaga > Oophaga sylvatica. The sequence goes on along the minus strand of JARQOD010000001.1, from coordinate 776,543,533 downwards.
TTTGGGTGCCACCGGGTTCCATGGCCCGAGCAAACTGTAACGGGTCTGGTAGGTGGAACCACTGACGGAAACGGGTCTGGTTGGTGGAACCACTAAGCTTTATTATACAAGACAATTTACTTGTAAGAGAGCGGGTGGCATCCGGGAATAGGACAGGGAATCACGGCAATTAGCCAGGCAGTCTCTGGACAGGCAGGTTGTCACAATAAGTGACCAAGGAAGTCTCTGGACAGGCAGGTTGTCACGGCAAGTGACCTGGGCAGTCTCTGGACAGGCAGGTTGTCACGGCAAGTGACCTGGGCAGTCTCTGGACAGGCAGGTTGTCACGGCAAGTGACCAGGGCAGTCTCTGGACAGGCAGGTTGTCACGGCAAGTGACCAGGGCAGTCTCTGGGCAGGCAGTTTGTCACGGCAAGTGACCAGGGCAGTCTCTGGGCAGGCAGTTTGTCACGTCAAGTGACCAGGGCAGTCTCTGAACAGGCAGGTTGTCACGGCAAGTGACCAGGGCAGTCTCTGGACAGGCAGGTTGTCACGGCAAGTGACCAGGGCAGTCTCTGGGCAGGCAGGTTTGTCACGGCAAGTGACCAGGGTAGTCTCTGGGCAGGCAGGTTTGTCACGGCAAGTGACCAGGGTAGTCTCTGGGCAGGCAGGTTGTCACGGCAAGTGACCAGGGCAGTCTCTGGACAGGCAGGTTTGTCACGGTAAGTGACCAAGGCAGTCTCTAGACAAACAGGCATATACGACCTGAACTGGTGGAGCCTCCTGGTAGGCTGCAGTCGGATGGCAGATGATCGCTCCCAGGTGAGCAGGCAAGAGTCTCTGGAATAGCCGGGGATCTCTGCTGATGATGTCCGAACCTCTAGATAGAGCTGCAGTCGGATGGCAGATGATCGCTCCCAGGTGAGCAGGCAAGAGTCTCTGCAATAGCCGGGGATCTCCGCAGATGATGTCCGAACCTCTGGATAGAGCTGCAGTCGGATGGCAGATGATCGCTCCCAGGTGAGCAGGCAACAGCCGGGGATCTCTGCTGAAGATGTCCGAACCTCTAGATAGAGCTGCAGTCAGATGGCCGACAGGCAAACAGACAGGTAACAGGCAGGCAACTGGAAACAGGAGCTGATGGCTGAAGCAGAGTTAGACTGCACAGAAACAACATTGCTCGGGCACCTCCATTAAGGAGGAAGCCCTTAATATAGGGTGGAGTCCACCAGCATTGGCTGGAGACTGATTTGGAAAATGCGCGCGGCTCCTTTAAGAACGGGGGAGGGTGCGGGCGCGCGCCCTAAGGCCAACAGCAGGGAAGGAGCGCGCGAGACCAGCAGGGCGGAAGGAGGACGCCGAGGATGCCAGAGGCGCAGAGGAGGCTGGGAGCACTGAGGACGCTGAGCGCAGGTGAGGAGAGCGACGTCCCTGTCTGGCAGCAGGCAGGGACGCGGGCGCTACAGTACCCCCCCCTCTAGGCCCCCCCCTTTTTAGGCCAGAAAAAAATTTAGCTAGGATGAGAGGGGCATGGATGTTCTCCCGAGGTTCCCAGGTTCTCTCCTCAGGACCAAACCCCTTCCAATCCACCAAAAAATAAGTCTTTTTTCCTACCCTTTTTGTGGCCAGAATGTTCTCTACCTCAAATTCATCATCAGCAGACACTGGAGCAGGAGGTGTACCTGTAGACTTAAAAAAGAGTTAAGAACCACAGGTTTGAGGGGAGGATACATGAAAAGAATTAGGAATTCGCAAATTGACCGGGAGTTTCAATTTATAGGACACCGGGTTGATCTGACTGATGATCTCAAAAGGACCGATGAACCGAGGACCTAACTTGTAGGACGGAATTTTGAGTCGAACATATTTGGACGAAAGCCAGACTTTGTCCCCAGGACGGAATTGAGGAGGATCCAGACGTTTTTTGTCAGCATGTCTTTTCATGCGCTCGGATGACTGAATGAGTGCGGACCGGGTACTCTCCCAGATGGAGGAGAATTCTCTAACCAGAGATTCCGCAGCTGGATTGTCCACAGAGATGGAAACAGGGACAGGGATCCGAGGGTGTTGACCGAAGACTACAAAAAACGGAGACTTGGTGGAAGATTCGCTCTCATGATTATTGTAGGAGAATTCGGCCCAAGGCAGGAGCTCCACCCAGTCAGAATGGTGGGCATTAACGAAGTGTCGAAGATAACTGGTCAAATTCTGATTTATTCGTTCAACTTGTCCATTGGACTGTGGGTGGTAAGCGGAGGAAAAATCCAGGGTGACGTCTAGCAACTTACAAGTGGCTCTCCAGAAACGTGAGGTGAACTGAACCCCACGATCCGACACAATGTGACGAGGCAGACCATGAAGACGGAAGATGTGGCGGATAAAGTCTTTAGCCAACTCGGATGCAGACGGAAGACCTGGCAGAGGAATGAAGTGAGCCATCTTGGAAAAGCGGTCAGTGACCACCCAAATGACTGTACAACCAGCAGAGACGGGAAGATCAGTAATGAAGTCCATGGCTATATGCTGCCAGGGGGCAGCGGGTACAGGAAGCGGAAGAAGACGGCCGGTAGGCAGGTGTCTCGGAACTTTGTTGCGGGCACAGGAAACACAGGCAGAAACAAAGTCTATTACATCTTTGTGCAGGGTAGGCCACCAATAATGCCGGGTAATGAGTTGGAGGGTCTTTTTTTGACCAGCGTGGCCAGCGAGTTTAGATGAATGACCCCAATGTAGGATTCTCTTCCGATCAGTTTCTGATACGAACGTCTTACCAGGAGGGAGACGATTTAAACTCACGGGAGCCACCTGCATCACTCTGGCGGGATCGATGATATGCTTAGGTTCCTCCTCGAGATCCGACACCAGGAAAGACCGAGACAAGGCATCCGCCTTGATGTTTTTGTCAGCTGGGCGAAAATGCAAAAGAAAATCGAAGCGGGCAAAAAACAAGGACCACCGGGCTTGGCGAGGGTTAAGTCTCTGGGCATGCTGGAGGTATGCCAGATTCTTGTGGTCCGTGTAAATGATTACCGGATGAAGAGCCCCTTCGAGTAGGTAACGCCACTCCTCCAATGCCAACTTGATGGCCAATAACTCTCGGTCTCCTATGGAGTAGTTGCGCTCGGAGGAGGAGAAGAGTTTGGAGAAGAAACCGCAGGATACCATCCTCCCGGATGAAGCTTTTTGGGTAAGTACCGCTCCGGCTCCAGCAGAGGAAGCGTCCACCTCCAGGAAGAACTGCTTGTTGCCATCCGGGCGATGCAGCACTGGAGCGGAAGAGAAGGCCTGTTTTAGAGAAAGGAAGGCCTCCTCTGCTTCGGGCGTCCACTGTTTGGGGTTAGCATCCTTGCGGGTGAGCGCGGAGATTGGCGCAGTCCTGGAAGAGAAGTGCGGTATGAAGAGACGGTAATAGTTGGCAAATCCCAGGAACCGCTGAATGGCCTTCAACCCCTCCGGTCGGGGCCACTTCTCGATGGCAGACAATTTCTCCGGATCCATTCGTAGGCCTGTCTGAGAAATGATGTAGCCCAGAAACGGAAGCGATGTCTGCTCAAAGAGGCACTTCTCATATTTGGCGAAGAGGTGATTCTGCCTGAGCCTGAGCAGAACCTGACGAACATCCCTCCGGTGAGACTGAAGATCCGGAGAGAAGACCAAGATGTCGTCAAGGTACACCACAACGCAGGAGTAGAGGAGGTCCCGGAAGATGTCATTGACCAACTCCTGAAAGACTGCTGGAGCATTACAGAGACCAAAGGGCATCACCAAGTACTCGTAGTGGCCGTCCCGGGTGTTGAATGCCGTCTTCCATTCATCTCCTCGACGGATACGAACCAGGTTGTATGCTCCACGAAGATCTAGTTTGGTGAAGACTCTAGCCCCTCTAAGACGATCAAACAATTCTGGAATGAGCGGAAGAGGGTACTTATTCTTCACCGTGATCAAATTTAGGCCTCTGTAGTCAATACAGGGACGGAGAGATCCGTCCTTCTTTTTTTACGAAGAAGAAACCTGCTCCCGCTGGGGAGGTAGATTTCCGGATGAATCCTTTTGCTAAGTTCTCCTCGATATATTCGGACATCGACCTGGTCTCAGCAGCGGACAACGGGTAAATACGCCCACGGGGAGGCGTGGTACCGGGTAGCAGGTCGATCGGGCAATCATATGGTCTATGCGGGGGTAATGTCTCTGCTTCCTTTTTATTGAAGACATCAGCAAATGACCAATATGGAATCGGGAGTCCTGGTAGATTAGCAGGAGTAGGAGAAGGACAGACGGGATGAACAGGCACCAGACACGTTTTATGACAGTCCTGTCCCCAGCGAAGAATCTCTCCATTCTGCCAGTCAAGCACAGGTGCATGCTTTTGGAGCCAAGGCAGACCTAGTAAGAAAGCATGAGAGAGTCCAGGCAGAACATGAAATGAGATGCTCTCAGAATGCAACATTCCCACCTGCAGGGTTATGGCTTCGGTGATAAGTCGGATGGGACGAGGTAGGAGACCCCCATCCACAGCAGCAACAGATACTGGTTCAACAAGAGGTTTGGTGGGAATGCGATACTTCTCTACTAGAGCCTGTGACACGAGATTCCCAGCTGCTCCAGAATCAAGTTGGGCCATCTCGAAGTAACGGTTCTTACCGAGAAGAATTGAGACCGAGAGCAGCAGAGATGAAGAGGATTTATTTTTGTCTAGATTGACCTCTCCGAGCGAACCTAGACACAGGCGTTTCCCGACTTCTCCGGACAGGTTCGGATCCAGTGCTCCTTACTGCCGCAGTAGAAGCAACTTTTCTCGGCACGGCGTGAGTCCTGACGGGCTTTGACCATCTTGGTCTGGTCGACCTGCATAGGCTCAGCAGTGTGCACCTGGGGAGAAACGGAAGGGGTTAAATGAGGAAACTTTTTTTTCACGGGTGACCTCTTTGGCTCGTTCCTGGAACCGTAGATCAATCCGATTGGCAAGATTTATTAAATCATCAAGCGAGGTTGGAATGTCCCGACCGGCAAGTTCGTCTTTAATACGGCCGGACAGACCCTCCCAGAAGACCGAAATTAGAGCTTCATTGTCCCAAGCCAGTTCTGAGGCTAGAGTACGGAACCGTATGGCATATTGACCAACGGTGAGACTTCCCTGACGGAGACGCAACAGAGATGATGCAGAGGAGGTCTTCCGTCCAGGTTCGTCGAATACCCTCCGGAAGGCCGAGAGAAAAGCAGGCAGGTCTGACACCAGAGGATCTTCTCTCTCCCAGAGAGGATTAAGCCAGGCCAGAGCCTCTCCGGTGAGATGGGACATGATGAAGGCAATTTTGGCCCGGTCAGAATTAAACTGGTGTGCCAGGAGTTCGAAATGCAGGGTGCACTGGTTAATGAAACCCCGAGCCATAACAGGGTCGCCTCCATACCTAGGAGGAGCTGAAAGTCGGGGACCGGGAATGGAAACCACGGAATTGGGAGTCAGCGGGGCTGCCGGATTATGAGTCATGGCTCCAGCGGTGGTTGCTGGTGATGGATTCAGAGTGTCCAAGCGGGAATTGACGTTCCGCAGGTGACCCAGGATAGCCTCCTGTTGAGACCTCTGGCGAGACAGCTCATGACACAGTTCCGGAAGTGAAGGGGTTTGGGTGCCACCGGGTTCCATGGCCCGAGCAAACTGTAACGGGTCTGGTAGGTGGAACCACTGACGGAAACGGGTCTGGTTGGTGGAACCACTAAGCTTTATTATACAAGACAATTTACTTGAAGAGAGCGGGTGGCATCCGGGAATAGGACAGGGAATCACGGCAATTAGCCAGGCAGTCTCTGGACAGGCAGGTTGTCACAATAAGTGACCAAGGAAGTCTCTGGACAGGCAGGTTGTCACGGCAAGTGACCTGGGCAGTCTCTGGACAGGCAGGTTGTCACGGCAAGTGACCTGGGCAGTCTCTGGACAGGCAGGTTGTCACGGCAAGTGACCAGGGCAGTCTCTGGACAGGCAGGTTGTCACGGCAAGTGACCAGGGCAGTCTCTGGGCAGGCAGGTTTGTCACGGCAAGTGACCAGGGCAGTCTCTGGGCAGGCAGGTTGTCACGGCAAGTGACCAGGGCAGTCTCTGAACAGGCAGGTTGTCACGGCAAGTGACCAGGGCAGTCTCTGGACAGGCAGGTTGTCACGGCAAGTGACCAGGGCAGTCTCTGGGCAGGCAGGTTTGTCACGGCAAGTGACCAGGGTAGTCTCTGGGCAGGCAGGTTTGTCACGGCAAGTGACCAGGGTAGTCTCTGGGCAGGCAGGTTGTCACGGCAAGTGACCAGGGCAGTCTCTGGACAGGCAGGTTTGTCACGGTAAGTGACCAAGGCAGTCTCTAGACAAACAGGCATATACGACCTGAGCTGGTGGAGCCTCCTGGTAGGCTGCAGTCGGATGGCAGATGATCGCTCCCAGGTGAGCAGGCAAGAGTCTCTGGAATAGCCGGGGATCTCTGCTGATGATGTCCGAACCTCTAGATAGAGCTGCAGTCGGATGGCAGATGATCGCTCCCAGGTGAGCAGGCAAGAGTCTCTGCAATAGCCGGGGATCTCCGCAGATGATGTCCGAACCTCTGGATAGAGCTGCAGTCGGATGGCAGATGATCGCTCCCAGGTGAGCAGGCAACAGCCGGGGATCTCTGCTGAAGATGTCCGAACCTCTGGATAGAGCTGCAGTCAGATGGCCGACAGGCAAACAGACAGGTAACAGGCAGGCAACTGGAAACAGGAGCTGATGGCTGAAGCAGAGTTAGACTGCACAGAAACAACATTGCTCGGGCACCTCCATTAAGGAGGAAGCCCTTAATATAGGGTGGAGTCCACCAGCATTGGCTGGAGACTGATTTGGAAAATGCGCGCGGCTCCTTTAAGAACGGGGGAGGGTGCGGGCGCGCGCCCTAAGGCCAGCAGCAGGGAAGGAGCGCGCGGGACCAGCAGGGCGGAAGGAGGACGCCGAGGATGCCAGAGGCGCAGAGGAGGCTGGGAGCACTGAGGACGCTGAGCGCAGGTGAGGAGAGCGACGTCCCTGTCTGGCAGCAGGCAGGGACGCGGGCGCTACAGTACCCCCCCTCTAGGCCCCCCCCTTTTTAGGCCAGAAAAAATTTAGCTAGGATGAGAGGGGCATGGATGTTCTCCCGAGGTTCCCAGGTTCTCTCCTCAGGACCAAACCCCTTCCAATCCACCAAAAAATAAGTCTTTTTTCCTACCCTTTTTGTGGCCAGAATGTTCTCTACCTCAAATTCATCATCAGCAGACACTGGAGCAGGAGGTGTACCTGTAGACTTAAAAAAAGAGTTAAGAACCACAGGTTTGAGGAGAGATACATGAAAAGAATTAGGAATTCGCAAATTGACCGGGAGTTTCAATTTATAGGACACCGGGTTGATCTGACTGATGATCTCAAAAGGACCGATGAACCGAGGACCTAACTTGTAGGACGGAATTTTGAGTCGAACATATTTGGACGAAAGCCAGACTTTGTCCCCAGGACGGAATTGAGGAGGATCCAGACGTTTTTTGTCAGCATGTCTTTTCATGCGCTCGGATGACTGAATGAGTGCGGACCGGGTACTCTCCCAGATGGAGGAGAATTCTCTAACCAGAGATTCCGCAGCTGGATTGTCCACAGAGATGGAAACAGGGACAGGGATCCGAGGGTGTTGACCGAAGACTACAAAAAACGGAGACTTGGTGGAAGATTCGCTCTCATGATTATTGTAGGAGAATTCGGCCCAAGGCAGGAGCTCCACCCAGTCAGAATGGTGGGCATTAACGAAGTGTCGAAGATAACTGGTCAAATTCTGATTTATTCGTTCAACTTGTCCATTGGACTGTGGGTGGTAAGCGGAGGAAAAATCCAGGGTGACGTCTAGCAACTTACAAGTGGCTCTCCAGAAACGTGAGGTGAACTGAACCCCACGATCCGACACAATGTGACGAGGCAGACCATGAAGACGGAAGATGTGGCGGATAAAGTCTTTAGCCAACTCGGATGCAGACGGAAGACCTGGCAGAGGAATGAAGTGAGCCATCTTGGAAAAGCGGTCAGTGACCACCCAAATGACTGTACAACCAGCAGAGACGGGAAGATCAGTAATGAAGTCCATGGCTATATGCTGCCAGGGGGCAGCGGGTACAGGAAGCGGAAGAAGACGGCCGGTAGGCAGGTGTCTCGGAACTTTGTTGCGGGCACAGGAAACACAGGCAGAAACAAAGTCTATTACGTCTTTGTGCAGGGTAGGCCACCAATAATGCCGGGTAATGAGTTGGAGGGTCTTTTTTTGACCAGCGTGGCCAGCGAGTTTAGATGAATGACCCCAATGTAGGATTCTCTTCCGATCAGTTTCTGATACGAACGTCTTACCAGGAGGGAGACGATTTAAACTCACGGGAGCCACCTGCATCACTCTGGCGGGATCGATGATATGCTTAGGTTCCTCCTCGAGATCCGACACCAGGAAAGACCGAGACAAGGCATCCGCCTTGATGTTTTTGTCAGCTGGGCGAAAATGCAAAAGAAAATCGAAGCGGGCAAAAAACAAGGACCACCGGGCTTGGCGAGGGTTAAGTCTCTGGGCATGCTGGAGGTATGCCAGATTCTTGTGGTCCGTGTAAATGATTACCGATGAAGAGCCCCTTCGAGTAGGTAACGCCACTCCTCCAATGCCAACTTGATGGCCAATAACTCTCGGTCTCCTATGGAGTAGTTGCGCTCGGAGGAGGAGAAGAGTTTGGAGAAGAAACCGCAGGATACCATCCTCCCGGATGAAGCTTTTTGGGTAAGTACCGCTCCGGCTCCAGCAGAGGAAGCGTCCACCTCCAGGAAGAACTGCTTGTTGCCATCCGGGCGATGCAGCACTGGAGCGGAAGAGAAGGCCTGTTTTAGAGAAAGGAAGGCCTCCTCTGCTTCGGGCGTCCACTGTTTGGGGTTAGCATCCTTGCGGGTGAGCGCGGAGATTGGCGCAGTCCTGGAAGAGAAGTGCGGTATGAAGAGACGGTAATAGTTGGCAAATCCCAGGAACCGCTGAATGGCCTTCAACCCCTCCGGTCGGGGCCACTTCTCGATGGCAGACAATTTCTCCGGATCCATTCGTAGGCCTGTCTGAGAAATGATGTAGCCCAGAAACGGAAGCGATGTCTGCTCAAAGAGGCACTTCTCATATTTGGCGAAGAGGTGATTCTGCCTGAGCCTGAGCAGAACCTGACGAACATCCCTCCGGTGAGACTGAAGATCCGGAGAGAAGACCAAGATGTCGTCAAGGTACACCACAACGCAGGAGTAGAGGAGGTCCCGGAAGATGTCATTGACCAACTCCTGAAAGACTGCTGGAGCATTACAGAGACCAAAGGGCATCACCAAGTACTCGTAGTGGCCGTCCCGGGTGTTGAATGCCGTCTTCCATTCATCTCCTCGACGGATACGAACCAGGTTGTATGCTCCACGAAGATCTAGTTTGGTGAAGACTCTAGCCCCTCTAAGACGATCAAACAATTCGGAATGAGCGGAAGAGGGTACTTATTCTTCACCGTGATCAAATTTAGGCCTCTGTAGTCAATACAGGGACGGAGAGATCCGTCCTTCTTTTTTACGAAGAAGAAACCTGCTCCCGCTGGGGAGGTAGATTTCCGGATGAATCCTTTTGCTAAGTTCTCCTCGATATATTCGGACATCGACCTGGTCTCAGCAGCGGACAACGGGTAAATACGCCCACGGGGAGGCGTGGTACCGGGTAGCAGGTCGATCGGGCAATCATATGGTCTATGCGGGGGTAATGTCTCTGCTTCCTTTTTATTGAAGACATCAGCAAATGACCAATATGGAATCGGGAGTCCTGGTAGATTAGCAGGAGTAGGAGAAGGACAGACGGGATGAACAGGCACCAGACACGTTTTATGACAGTCCTGTCCCCAGCGAAGAATCTCTCCATTCTGCCAGTCAAGCACAGGTGCATGCTTTTGGAGCCAAGGCAGACCTAGTAAGAAAGCATGAGAGAGTCCAGGCAGAACATGAAATGAGATGCTCTCAGAATGCAACATTCCCACCTGCAGGGTTATGGCTTCGGTGATAAGTCGGATGGGACGAGGTAGGAGACCCCCATCCACAGCAGCAACAGATACTGGTTCAACAAGAGGTTTGGTGGGAATGCGATACTTCTCTACTAGAGCCTGTGACACGAGATTCCCAGCTGCTCCAGAATCAAGTTGGGCCATCTCGAAGTAACGGTTCTTACCCAGAAGAATTGAGACCGAGAGCAGCAGAGATGAAGAGGATTTATTTTTGTCTAGATTGACCTCTCCGAGCGAACCTAGACACAGGCGTTTCCCGACTTCTCCGGACAGGTTCGGATCCAGTGCTCCTTACTGCCGCAGTAGAAGCAACTTTTCTCGGCACGGCGTGAGTCCTGACGGGCTTTGACCATCTTGGTCTGGTCGACCTGCATAGGCTCAGCAGTGTGCACCTGGGGAGAAACGGAAGGGGTAAATGAGGAAACTTTTTTTCACGGGTGACCTCTTTGGCTCGTTCCTGGAACCGTAGATCAATCCGATTGGCAAGATTTATTAAATCATCAAGCGAGGTTGGAATGTCCCGACCGGCAAGTTCGTCTTTAATACGGCCGGACAGACCCTCCCAGAAGACCGAAATTAGAGCTTCATTGTCCCAAGCCAGTTCTGAGGCTAGAGTATGGAACCGTATGGCATATTGACCAACGGTGAGACTTCCCTGACGGAGACGCAACAGAGATGATGCAGAGGAGGTCTTCCGTCCAGGTTCGTCGAATACCCTCCGGAAGGCCGAGAGAAAAGCAGGCAGGTCTGACACCAGAGGATCTTCTCTCTCCCAGAGAGGATTAAGCCAGGCCAGAGCCTCTCCGGTGAGATGGGACATGATGAAGGCAATTTTGGCCCGGTCAGAATTAAACTGGTGTGCCAGGAGTTCGAAATGCAGGGTGCACTGGTTAATGAAACCCCGAGCCATAACAGGGTCGCCTCCATACCTAGGAGGAGCTGAAAGTCGGGGACCGGGAATGGAAACCACGGAATTGGGAGTCAGCGGGGCTGCCGGATTATGAGTCATGGCTCCAGCGGTGGTTGCTGGTGATGGATTCAGAGTGTCCAAGCGGGAATTGACGTTCCGCAGGTGACCCAGGATAGCCTCCTGTTGAGACCTCTGGCGAGACAGCTCATGACACAGTTCCGGAAGTGAAGGGGTTTGGGTGCCACCGGGTTCCATGGCCCGAGCAAACTGTAACGGGTCTGGTAGGTGGAACCACTGACGGAAACGGGTCTGGTTGGTGGAACCACTAAGCTTTATTATACAAGACAATTTACTTGTAAGAGAGCGGGTGGCATCCGGGAATAGGACAGGGAATCACGGCAATTAGCCAGGCAGTCTCTGGACAGGCAGGTTGTCACAATAAGTGACCAAGGAAGTCTCTGGACAGGCAGGTTGTCACGGCAAGTGACCTGGGCAGTCTCTGGACAGGCAGGTTGTCACGGCAAGTGACCTGGGCAGTCTCTGGACAGGCAGGTTGTCACGGCAAGTGACCAGGGCAGTCTCTGGACAGGCAGGTTGTCACGGCAAGTGACCAGGGCAGTCTCTGGGCAGGCAGGTTTGTCACGGCAAGTGACCAGGGCAGTCTCTGGGCAGGCAGTTTGTCACGTCAAGTGACCAGGGCAGTCTCTGAACAGGCAGGTTGTCACGGCAAGTGACCAGGGCAGTCTCTGGACAGGCAGGTTGTCACGGCAAGTGACCAGGGCAGTCTCTGGGCAGGCAGGTTTGTCACGGCAAGTGACCAGGGTAGTCTCTGGGCAGGCAGGTTTGTCACGGCAAGTGACCAGGGTAGTCTCTGGGCAGGCAGGTTGTCACGGCAAGTGACCAGGGCAGTCTCTGGACAGGCAGGTTTGTCACGGTAAGTGACCAAGGCAGTCTCTAGACAAACAGGCATATACGACCTGAACTGGTGGAGCCTCCTGGTAGGCTGCAGTCGGATGGCAGATGATCGCTCCCAGGTGAGCAGGCAAGAGTCTCTGGAATAGCCGGGGATCTCTGCTGATGATGTCCGAACCTCTAGATAGAGCTGCAGTCGGATGGCAGATGATCGCTCCCAGGTGAGCAGGCAAGAGTCTCTGCAATAGCCGGGGATCTCCGCAGATGATGTCCGAACCTCTGGATAGAGCTGCAGTCGGATGGCAGATGATCGCTCCCAGGTGAGCAGGCAACAGCCGGGGATCTCTGCTGAAGATGTCCGAACCTCTGGATAGAGCTGCAGTCAGATGGCCGACAGGCAAACAGACAGGTAACAGGCAGGCAACTGGAAACAGGAGCTGATGGCTGAAGCAGAGTTAGACTGCACAGAAACAACATTGCTCGGGCACCTCCATTAAGGAGGAAGCCCTTAATATAGGGTGGAGTCCACCAGCATTGGCTGGAGACTGATTTGGAAAATGCGCGCGGCTCCTTTAAGAATGGGGGAGGGTGCGGGCGCGCGCCCTAAGGCCAACAGCAGGGAAGGAGCGCGCGAGACCAGCAGGGCGGAAGGAGGACGCCGAGGATGCCAGAGGCGCAGAGGAGGCTGGGAGCACTGAGGACGCTGAGCGCAGGTGAGGAGAGCGACGTCCCTGTCTGGCAGCAGGCAGGGACGCGGACGCTACAGAGGTGAACTCTGGTAGGTCGAGGCATCCTCACCGTATGTTGCTTTCTGGTGAGGTCCGATGTTGAGGCCCCTCATTGAAAGGGGGGTACTGTCACAATCCATTTTTAGATTTGTGGTACCTCTGGTTCCACTCAATAAAAACTTTTTTCCTTTCAGGCCAGCTGACGGTTGATGATACAGGTCCTATCTGGAAACCAGCCTAGCAGGAGCAGCTCTCTGATGTCAGCCACGTCTGGTGTTAGGAGTCCAGTTGCTGTGTTTTCTGCTGTGTGGAGCTTAGCAGCGGTGTTCATAAGCTAAGTGTTGTGTCTTTTTTTGTTACATTGTCCTGTTTGTGTTTGTCACTTCCCCCTGTGTTTGTTATCTGCAGTGGTGAAGCTAGTGCTTCTTGCCGGCCAGTGCACTAGCCAGGGCAGTAAAAGGTGACAACTAGGGACGAGGTATCCTGATGGTGGCGGGGAGAAGGACCTGAATAGGGCGTTAGGGGAGTGCAGGGACAGGCTCAGGTTTGAGCTCAGGTGGTGACCATCCCTCATTCTCTATTGTTAGGGCCCTCCTTTTGCCTTTCTCAGTTGTGCCCTCTGTTGACCGACCACCTGTTGGGTCGAGTCACACATCATGACACAAACAAAAAAAAAAAGCTATAGGGTATGCCACACTAAACGAGATCACCATTTATGATGCAGTAGCGATCTCGTTAGCGACTTAGCTGTGTGATTCCAAACACAACTCATCAGTGATCTGTGATTCCAAACACATCTCATCAGCGATCTGTGTAACGACCTCTGCGGTCGTTGTGGGAAAACATAGTCCCACCTGCGATGCTGGTGAAGTCGTTCATAAAGGGTGTCACACCCAGCGATTCAGGCTCACCAGCGGGACACCAACGACCAAAAAACGGCTCAGAAAGTTTACAAACGATCAGCGACATCTCAGCAGGGGCCACATCGCTGCTACACGTCACACACAGTTAAGTCGCTAACGAGATCGCTACTGCGTCATAAATGGTGATGCAATTGCGATCACGTTAGCGATCTCGTTTGCGATCTCGCTTAGTGTGGCATACCTTAAGATTCAAACATTTTTAAAGGGAACCTGCGGTTACACAGAGAAAATTAAGTTTTAATCTACATGCAACTACTGTCTCTGAGTCACCGGGCGGTGCAGGGCAGTGATTACGTCACTGCTCACTAAACTATGAGCACTGCTAGAATCATGCCCAACGCCGTGAAAGCCTCCGCTGCAGTGTGTGTGCAGAGCAGGCTGTCGATCAAGGTGTTGGGATGTGATTACAGCCATGCTTACAATATTGTGAGCGCTGCCCCGGTAACTAGGAGATAGCGGTTACACAGATATTAAAACTTAATTTTATCTGTGTAGCCAATGCTATTTACCTGCAGATTAAAGCTATATCTGCAGGTAAATAAGTGACAGGTTCCCTTTAATGAATGGTAATAACAATTATCTACTTAATTTATTTCAGAAAAATAATGATTGGGCTGCATGTAGCCTTTTTGTCACGCTACTAAAATTGTTGTGCTATTGCTGTCTTTAAGAATCTTAAAAAAACATCTTTTAAATCGCTCTAGTCAAGCAATTTGCTAGCGTTTTCCTTATAGCTGCATACTTGATCACAGAGCACAGTATTGAAAACAAAATGGTTCATTTTTCCTTCAAGGCTTGAAATGAAAATGGCTTAAAAATATTTTTGTGGAAAATATATTTCTCAATATTGAAATTGCAACACCAAGAAGCTTTGACTGAGCACTCCACCCATCAGCCTATGGTGGTGTTAATCACAGCAGGATCCTACCTAACCATATAAATGTCGGTTATCAGCCCAGGAGAGGAGTCACATTAGGTTAGGTTCCCAGCAAAGACGATCGCCCTGTCATGGCTGATGGGCACACATACATTGGTCAATTTATGCGCTAAGAATCTTCTTTTTTTCCCATTTTCTAGAGTAGTAATGCAATTCCAATTTCCTATGTTTCATAGTTGCATGTTATACTGTTACAGAGTGAAAATTTATTTGTTAGTTAATATTATGCCAGTGATAAAAAAAAATGGAAACAAAATTTTCTAAACATATTGATTTATTCAGTATCGTGCATAAACGCCACATGTAGAAATAAATACACTTTTACATGATTGGCTGCTATCAATGAGGTTATTAATGGCTGTCTGAGAAATGTTCTGCCAGGCAGAATGCACTTGGTCAATTCATCAAGATCCTCTGCTAGCAGCTCCCTTTGTAATTGCTGATCATTGACGTTCCAGATGTGTTGAGTGGGAGATTTCAGATTTCTTTCAGAAGTCCATATTCTTTCTTTCAGAAGTCCTGATTTATTTGAAAATGGTCTGTCGGATAATTAGGTGTTAGTTATATATTTCCTTTTTTCTTAAGGGTGATCAGAAAAATATCTACGGTTTGTTAATCTTATTGCTATTTAGGTGCAACTTTGTAATACTATTACAATGTGAACTACACCTACATGCTTCTTCGATATGGGAAAAACGGATAACGTCATGCAATAAAAGGATGTAAAAAAAAAACACATTATCTTGTACTATTGTGTGGCCATTGACGTTTATAAGATAAGCAGCTGAGAGTGGAACTATATATATAATATCCTGGTATCTTTTGGCCCCCATTAACATTAAACTAAGAGTTCATGTACACTGGCTGATTATTTGGAACGAAGTTCCGCTATTCTAAACAAGCTGCCAATCACCTGATGGACAAGCATGAAAGTGCAGTTAGCATGTCTAAACAGACTATTAAAAAATCGCTGATTGGCTTGCATTTAGCCAATTAGCGGTCATTTAATGGCCTCAGGTCAGCAAATGTACCTCCTCTATAAAGTAGATCTAACTTGCTGACATTGGCGTGATTGACCGACTCTCTAATATGTATGTAAACCTCCTGATTCTCCTGTGACAGATTATGCCAAGTGAAATTAGGATCCGGGTCGATCCTTTTGTTCTCTGGAAGATAAACTGCATGGGCGGACATATTATTGGTGCCACCGGACAGGTGCCGAACAGGTAAGGGGTCCATTTCTACCTCTAAAATATGATAAGTTATTAGACTTCAAATGTCCCATATATTGTTCTTGCGCAGGGTCCCTCTTCTGCAGTTCTTATATACGGAGGAGTCTGCGGAGATAGTTGTTGTCCAAACTATGGTTCGAATGACAGCTATCTAAAGTCTACTGGGTGCTCTACAGTTCTGGGATGTAGGGCATCGCAGCAGAAACTCTGCAACACTGTTGTCATAATCTCCATGTTTTCAACCATGTATAAATACTAAAAAAACAAGGGCTGTACCACCATGCAATAATAATCAGAAGGATCTTCTGTACCAAATCCAACCATAAACACCTACACATTACTCGAACAATAACCTAAACGAGCAAAATTTAAAAATATCTATTTTTATTAGATGTACAAGAATTGCTGGACACAATCTCATTATATGGGCGCACATGGTGGCTCAGTGGTTAGCATTGCAGCGCTGGGGTCCTGGGTTCAGTTTCCACCAAGGACAACATCTGCAAGGAGTTTGTATGTTCTCACCGTCTTTGGTGTGTTTCCTCCCACACTCCAAAGACATACTGATAGGGAATTTAGATTATGAGCCCCATCGGGGACAGAGATAATAATGTGTGCAAACTGTAAAGCGCTGCGGAATATGTTAGCGCTATATAAAGATTATTTATTATTATAAACATATACATAAAGACATAGACATAATGAAAACTAACATGAGGTGGAGGAACACGGCATAGTATAGTAAGAGTAAGGAAAGTATAGCATATATCTTGTGATGCAACGCAGAGTAAGGGTGCTGTGTTTCACATTATGTTTTGGCACCCGTTCATTGGTCCTGTTGGCGCTTATGTCCGAACCCCCAGCAAAATGGGATTTTAATGTATGTGCCAAAGGGGCCAGAGACTAAATTGGTGCTGACAGAGTGAACATGCGCTCTGTCATCGTGTATCATTTTCAGGCATGTACACGTACTGGAGGCAGACACTCAGATGTAGTAGACTGAGTTTGATGGTCTCCACAAGTATTGACTGACAAAATGAGAAAAAAAAACATTCACCTTGCCCATTTCCCTGATGGGCTCCTCTGGTCAGTGTGTAGACTTAGGCTCCGTGCAGAAGGCGCAATCTAGTGATGTCATTACATCTGCTGTGCTGAGACGCAGAAACAGACTGGCGGAGCAGAAAGGCAATGCATCCAGTGTTCTACCTCTTTATTCAACTCTATCTTAATCCTGAGGATGCGGATACAGATGAAATCGAGACACCGGAAGGAGAGTGCTTTCCCCAAACTGTTCACTCAAGTTAGAAGCATACAATTGTCCAGAATTTGTTGGTATGCTGATCCATTACATTTTCCCTTCACTGGAACTAAGGGACTGAAACACTGACCAGTTTGTATCGGTGAAGATGATGATGGAAATATTGCTACAGGTTGTCAAGGGACCTTGTTCTCATAGCCCATGAACATATATTAACCAGACCCAAGCACGCTTGTATACATCTGCAGTAGGACTACTGTAATGGCTGAAGTGGAATACAATATACATTTTAAGAGTTGTTACGGTTACAACTGCTGACAACTGTTACATACTAGAAACTGTTTTCACTCATATTTCTATATTATACTTCCATTGCTGATGTATCTATTATTAACAATGAAATATCTAAATTGGAAAAAGTTAGGCATAATCTGGGCGACATGGCTATACCAGCCTACTGTACACCTATGGCTAATCTGGTATACTCACTGTGTAATTTAATGCCAAACAGCCAATTTCACCTCTAGGTGATAAGATGGATTATGTGAAATGTATGGCCAGCTTTCCTAGACTTTTCTTCTTTATAAACAGTACAAACTAAATATTTATGTCAAAAATTACTATCAGTGTAATTTATTTATTGATATTAGATAGTAGGTCATACAGGTGAGGTTGGTAGGGGAGATACATATACAATGTATTACATACTGTCTAGCCTATGCCCGCTATACAACTATACAAGCAATACAGTGCAATTGTGGACTATGTAAAACAATGCACATGGACAATAAGGCATTCACAGAAATTAATTTTCTCTCTATCAGTAAATATAAGTACACACTACACAATATGAAGACACAAATTGACTGTAAATTCATGCTTTTGATAGAGTACATTAAAACTGTGACTATGATTATTATGATATAGGATGGTTTTACATACACACATATGTGATAGGTGTCGTGGTCCTATAATTATACAATTCAGGAACTGACTATTGTTGTGTCACATATATTTCTATATCTGTAATGATACATTGTTAATCACCTCTCACCATGGGGCACTGTCATTCTTATTACCATTCAACCCAAGTTACATCCTAAAATGTAGAGTCGGAGGTCAGCCGGGTTTACACACACAGGAATACCTGGATGGCTGGGTTGAGTTGAGCACATATACACAATCAGATGTTTTGTAAGGATTGTGTCAATCTTTTTATTCTTTTTTAATTTTAGCAAACTAAATCTAGTTTATCATTTGTAATGAAGCTGTTTTATTCATGTATTTATTTTACTCACTTATGTAGCGCCATTCATTCCATAGCGCTGTACAGACATTATCATCACTGTCCCCATTGGGGCTCACAATCTAGATTCCCTATCCGTATGTCTTTGGAGTGTGGGAGGAAACCGGAGAACCCGGAGGAAACCCACACAAACACGGGGAGAACATACAAACTCCTTGTTTTACATCACTATTCTTCAAGCTACAATCATAATAGTAATAAGGATATCATTTTGTTAGCAGATCAGATACATTTTACCAAAATAAAGAGATTTCAAATATATCAATTGACCATTTTTATACATTAAGGTAGTCTGTGATATCAGTCAGGTTAAAATAATTTACAAAAATCCTCACATGTGTAAACCCAGGATCACATACTTCTAACAAACTGTTTTTGTTTGCTTTTTTCATTTTGCATATATAAACAGTAAACTCAGGGGTTTTTTTAGATTGAATTCAATTATGACTTAATACTAAATACTAACGTGGACATATTTAAAGTGAGTATGGATAATGTTATCTTCTTTAAATCAAATGATGAAGCAAGTCCAGTATTTGAGTACGCGAACCCATTCTCTGTGTATATAATACTATAATATTGTGATCATTTATTCACTTTGAATCTGTTATTGTTCTCTCTGTTGCTTTATTTTTAAGTTAATGTATATACAGAGAGAAAAAGTGAACTTTTGTCAGTATAAGGGTGATCAACGTAACTGCCACCCAAAAGTTTCTTGACCCCCTACATGTGATGCAAAGATCTCACATAAATGTTTTTTTGGGGGAATATATGCAAAACCTCTCATTTAGACAGATGGACCAATAGATGACTACAAATTTTGGATGGATGGATGGATAGATAGATTAGATAGATAGATAGATAGATAGATAGATAGATAGATAGATAGATAGAAGCAACACCAACACAATCTAAGGGTGCAAGTCCAAGTCTGACCTTGCCCAACTCTATAATATATAATATAAAAAAAAACTGTAGCATTCATCCAATGACTGAAAAAAATAATGTGCCTTTATTAGTGTATATTCAATAGCAATTGCAACATTTCAGCTCCTCCTGTAAAGAGAAAGGTTCCAGGAGGAATTGAAACGTTGCTATTGGATATGTATTAATAAATACACCCTATTTTTTCACTTATTTTAAGAGTACTGCCATTTTTTTGGATGATAGATAGAGTTAGATAGATAGATAGATAGATAGATAGATAGATAGATCGATCGATCGATCGATCGATCGATCGATCGATGATCGATGATAGATAGATAGATAGATAGATAGATAGATAGATAGATAGATAGATAGATAGATAGATAGAAGGATAGATAGATAATAGATAGATGATAGATTATAGATAGATAATAGAGAATAGATAGAGGGATAGATAGATAGGTAGATAGATAGAAGGATAGATAGATAATAGATAGATGATAGATTATAGATAGATAATAGAGAATAGATAGAGGGATAGATAGATTGATAGATAGATAATAGATAGCTGACAGATAGAGAATAGATAGAGGGATAGATAGATAGATTACTATTATTATAGATTTAGATGGATGAATACATACGATTTAGATAGATAGATAGATAGATAGATAGATAGATAGATAGATAGATAGATAGATAATAAATAGATAGATAGATAGATAGATAGATAGATAGATAGATAATAGATAGAGGGATAGATAGATGATAGAAAGAGGGATAGATAATAGATAGATTACTATTATTATAGATTAAGATGGATGAACACATACAATTTAGATAGATACATAGATAGAAAGATACATAGATATTAAAATTTAGATAGAGCAGATATAGATGATATTAAGTTTATTTGAATTTAGACAAGCTTATCTTTTATTTCAAATAAAGGGTAATGAAAATCGATATATATGTTACTTTAGTAAGAAAGGATAATGTAAATGGGGAAAAGAGATCTTCCCTGTTATGTCTGACTTTATACTGGTACTGACTTTTAATGGATAACATGAAGCAAAGTGTTAGGATCATGTAACTATTTTGTTTTTATTTACTAGAATATTATTTACTTTACAATCAGAGCACAAAATAAATGTTATGTTTACCAGTTATTACAGCACAGAAGCGTGTGTTGTATGTAGCACAGAAGTTTGTGCCTATCTATCTATCCCATATCTATTATCTATCTATCTATTTATCTATTTATATATGTCCTCTGCTTTTTCTTCTGTTTGCAAAACACAGATTGTAACACTTTATGTACAATACAGAGGCTGAAATTGTAGGTATCTGCTAAATATTTACTACTGCAAATAAAACACAACCTCTAGAGTTTTCTAGTGTTTTTCACAGAGACCTGCTACAGTCTTATGTAAATTACTTAATTTACAAACTAAAGCTCAAAACCTCAAAACCACTTGAATTTGGTTGATTTACAATTAAAACTTGCAGGAAGGCTTATCATAACAATGTTTACATGAATAAATTCTGATTGCTAAGTAATGAATTTTAACTTGCACTTTAGTTTATTTCCTCTAATCATAAACCAGCACATTTTCATCACATAAGTTTACTTTTTATATTGAACTAGTTAGAATTCGTTTCATAAAGATGAACAAATATTTATTTTCTCTTTTACCAATATTAATGAAATGTAAGTTTTTTTTTCTACATAAATCTGAATTATTCGTTTGTAAAAGATATGGAAATATAGGGAAGTAATAAAATTCCAAAGCATATGACCTCTCCAGAGTTTGGTATGTAGACTTGTTTGTATAGACATTATGTCTGTTAAGTCATTTGCTCATTAAAATGTTCATCCTTTAGTACTTTTTGTTCACTCTTGTGAGATTTTTTTCTTAAGGGTATATTTCAAATAAACTATTTTTAAAATTACATGTGCAATAAAATAGAGCAAGTATATATTTCTTAACAAAACTATCATGTATGAATTACAGTAAAACAAAAATAGCTTTTCCTGTAGTTTAGCATTAACATTATTTTACCTTTTTGTAATTACATGGCAGAATTTATTTGTTAACACAGACAAAAACAGTTTCCATTGATAGTTTATGTTATTAAAAAGTAAATAGGATACTGAAGATATGTGATACCATGAAAATAATTTTGTAGTTCTTTTAAGAAGTCGGAAAGTAATTGTTTAATTTCTAAGTTTAAATGTGCTTGTTTTGTTCATTAATAAAAAGGAGATATATAATTAGTCATCACTCTTTATTTTTTTATTAATTTGAACAGTCATTTAGTTTATAAAAATGTATTTACAGTAATGCACACACATAGGTACAAAAAAATCACAGTTAATAATTGTTTAACATTTATTATTCCATTTTCCCCCAATTTTATGAACATTTTGCAAGTTCCCAATTCCCTAGAGAATTTATCCTCTAATTAAAATTCCATTGACAGTTGCCTATAGTAATGAGTATACTTATTACCAAATTATAAAATGAGTAGTTGTACATTAACTACATAAATGTAATTGTGTTACATGATAATATATGTATATATTTACCATTTTAGTCTATTGTATATGTTCTTCACTAATGTATATGTAAAATATTAAAAGATATAATTTGGCAAAGTAAAACTTATGAAAAATGTAATAGTATAAAAAGTGTAAAATATATTAAACAATTGTTCTGATATTCTATTCTATGTAATAAAGATAAGTAAATATCAATTTAATGGCAAATATAATTAAATGCACATGAGTTTAAATAAGTTGGGTTTTAGACTAATTATCCTACTTGAGTAAATAGGACATCTATAGAATTCATATACATCTGGATTAAATGGTAAACAATGTAATTATAGTGTAAAAATATCAACATATGTAAATAATAGATCCCTATGATATAAGCCAGTAATACTTATAGAAACAAATGTAATTATTGTGATGCACAATATAGACATCTAAAGTTTTATGAACAAACATTATAATTTTACATATTCTATTTTAGTAAGAAAATTGAAACATTTCTGGTTGGAGGTGAAGCTCTTCTAGACCAGCCCTCATTTCAGCACATAATGTGGGACCCACAGATTAGCCAGGCTGCATTTGATAGGTATGATTTTGTGACCTTAAATAACCTTGGCAAGTCATAGACAACTACTTGGCTGCAAAGAGGAGTTTGATAGTTATATTCATGAGGACTAAACTAGCTGACATCTGCAGTTTAATAGAATAACCCCAAATAAATTGTGACGACTGTTTATTAAAAAAAATAAAATAATGCCACAATTAAAATAAGAACATTGACATTTCTTGCCCCTACAGAACAGTCTGCCCTTTAAGCAGTGGACAACATGACTTCATTTTAAATGGCAATAAACATTGGAAATAAAACTAATGACTTTGCTGCAAACTGGAAGCATTTATAACAGTCCTGAGAACAATTGTGTTTCAACAGGTTTGAAAGCACTTAACATTCTCTTTTGTGGCAAATTCATTTAACTAGCCTACTAAGTGACTTAATCAGACACCAGTTAAGAACACCCCATTTCCCCACAAGTAGAAAGTGTGGAAATCTGTTTGGTTGTGCCATATGCAAACAATTATTTTTGTTCACACTTTGTAAACATTTATATTAAATAATGTTCTGCTTGAAGCACCGATGTGAGAGAGACGCACAAAGACACATTCACAGAAATAGTTTAAAACTCCTTTACCTTCTGTTGTCCTTATATTGCATTCATTTTATAGAACACTGACAAGTCCTGGGTATTGATTTTTTCGGAGACATGAAAGAGGTTTTTTTTTTGTTTTTTTTTACAGGCCTTCCCTGTGGAAAGGACCAGAATTAAAAGGTGATACCACCCACCCAGAAGGAATGGCATGCATGCAATTAGGACCAAGCTCCCAGCTAGGAGGGGGAGAGGGAGAATTCAAAGTAGAAGGGAAAAAAAGCAGAGATCTCCCACCTCCCACAAACAACAAATCCATTTAAACTTCCACAGCCATCAATATTGATCAATGTTCCCAGAGACTGATTAACCCTCTGCTGTTCAGCAGTCCTCAACTGAGAAAGGATATAAAAGCAGCATTATAGTTTTTCTTTTTAACAGTTTATTTTAAATTGTGAAGGAAATCTGACAAAATCTCATATAGATGTTGTGGGTTTTTTTGCAATAAAATACAATGTACATAAGTTAAACAAAGTGTCTGATATTTGTCTTATCTGTAGTTTATCAATAACATCTTGGTGAGAGTGGACAGGAGGGTTTAGCTGAACACAGGCTACAATATCCTGATTAAGAGAAAGACAAAAAAGGAAAATTCCAAACATTCTGGGAAAGATCTTAAACAGTCTATCAATGTACTTCAGTGGCATACCTCTGTGCAATATTGTGGGAAACACAATGCAGAGCTCCTAACATATTTAGGTATAATATATTTCTACAATTTTATGCATACATTTTATATATAAATTATACATTTTTTATAATATTATACAGACATGCACCATTAAAATATTAAAGAGTATTTATTGTACCTTAAGTGAAAATAATATTAAATAGATAAACAGATAATAGATAGATAATAGATAGATAAATAGATAATAGATAGATAGATAATAGATAAATGAATAGATAACAGATAGATAATAGATAGATAATAGATAGATAGATAGATAGATAGATAGATAGATAGATAGATAGATAGATAGATAGATAAATAGATAATAGATAGATAGATACCTTTGGAACATTCTGAAAGAATGTGTGTGGTATTAATGGATTTTAATTACACAATTATCCTATAGGTTTCCTCCCTTTTAGTGTTAGTGTACTACTACTACTAATTATTATTATTATTATTATTATTCAAGCAATTTAGCTCTCTACTCACAATGATAGTTACATAGTTTAATAAGAACATGTAAAATATTGTTCAATTATTCTTCCAAGTTGCATATTGCATAATTATTTATATATATATATATATATATATGTATATATATATATATATATATATTAATAAAATAATTTCCATGAAACTTATACTGATCACATATTGAATGACCATTGTTTTAAATAGGATATTTCTGAAAGAAAAGTCCATACCAGTGTGTGCAGCTCTGAAGAATAATAGTTTTATGATGATAAACCTGATATGAAAAAAAAATATTTTAGGTTATGATTAATCATTAACAAAAACAATATAGGACTTACACTAATAAAGCTAAAAAAGCAAATAATAAGCAGGTCCGGTTTTACTAGCTAAAAAAACACGGATCCATAAGAATTCATAGTGACAAGTATTGTAAGTGCAGCACTTGACTGCATGAGTGTGACCATTAGACATCAATGAGTTAAAGGGACTTTGGAAAGAAGGCCTTCTACTGGGAGATATAGTTTAAGGAAAAACACTTGGGGCCCCTCCTTCTGTGACGACACATGGACGGTTGCACTGGCGAAAACAAGATCTGGCAAAAGCACTTGATTTATCTCTAATGTTATCCTTGCAGATTATTTCATGTAGACCCCAAATTTAACCCGGATCTCCCCTCCTCCTTCCCCTCTGTACACATGAGACATGAGAGAAGGAGAGAAATAGTTCACACTGCAACAGGGATGCAGGAAAAAAGACCACCAGATCCCTTCTGGCTTTACCAGAGCATTGCTTGCACAGCCAGCCAGGCTTTTAAAGGTTAATCGGCTCACCAGTGACACTTCTCTGCCTCCCAAAGGTAAGAGTTTTCTGATTCTCTGACAGTAGTGGAAGGGGTAGTGTAGATCCCAGTATAGAGATTCTCTCAAATACAAGTAGCATTAATGTTACCAACAAAAACACGTGTGTGTGTATGTGTGTATGTACATGTATGTATGTTATATATATATGTAGTATATAGATATGTTCACAGTCTAATAAACTTAAAAAATGGCTAAAAATAAATTACACATGCCATACATAATCTCACCTTAATCTTCAAGAACTCTTTATTCACCTTGACATTTTTTTTTCTCCCCGACAGCCATATGGGAAACCACTAAAATAAATGGTTAATGTCAGAACACTGGGTAGTTTTTTTTTTGACCAAAGAACATTGCATCTTTAAATGGCTACCATTTGAAACCAGAATAACATTTCCAATAGACAGAAGAAATCCCCCCTTTGAATCCCCATGGCCTTTTTGAATTCACGCCCTGCTTTACATCAAACGCTTTTTTTGCTGATTAACTGCACAATCAGGTCCCTGTAGATGAGGAGGGGGATAGAGAAGAGAAAAGCAGCCCCCTTTTCTAGAGAACAATGCTATAATCTCAGCTCCATTGGACAGGAATGTCTGATTTCACAGCCCACTGCTTCTCCCATCTCCCAAAAACCCTGCCAAAGGTCCACCAAGGAGAAAACCCCTCCCTTGCAATGAAAAATGGACAATTTAGAAATGCAGCCTAATCATATCTGCCTGATACACACTAAATACTGGAGGCAAGTGCAATTGTGATAAGTGTCTCAGCTAATTGTTGGTACTCAGCCACTACCATTGGTCTGTGACTACACCGAAGTATGTAGTGAAACATAATGCTCATCATACTTCAGATACTCTAATAGATGTGACTTACTACAAAGTGTTAATAAAGGTAGATAGAGTCTAGTCAGTATGGTAATATATGGATCACATACAGAGCTTATAGAACATCTCATGTTTCCTAGCAGTAGCACTGACTCTCCAGCAATTGTGAAACTACAACTCCCAGGATGTCCTCAGACAGGTTACACACCACTTATAACACTGACGGTATACAAGGGCACATCAGCACACCCTACACTAATATATACACTACACACTAATATTCAGTGATACCTTGTTACACTGTGCGGTATTATTTATAGTCACACTCTTCAGACAGTGTATACTGATAAATACAGCTAGACTTGTTACACAGTTCATTGATGTATACCGTAATACACACATGTAGAATGATACTTTGTTACACTGTACACTGATTTATAGTCATACTGTTCTTGCACTATTCAGTGATACAATTATTTGTTACATTGCACATTGATAAATACAATGATGATATTTTACACTGTAAACTGATAGTTACTGGACACTGATACAAATACACACAAACACTTTGTGAGCTATACACCTAGTTGTGCAGTTATACTTTTGGTTACACTGCATCACAAAGTAAAACAGCCACACTTTCCAGTACCTGAGTATTTGAGTATTTGCTGAAAGATGTGCTGCATTCTGCACTACATTAGTATTGTGACCAGGTATTGGTAGGTATGGCTGCTTTTTATGTGAATTGTTTTGTTACACTATATACTAATACATACAGTAATACTTTGTTGCACTGTACAGTTATCTATACAGTCATACTTTTATTACTCTGTATACCTGTATATACATTAATAGTTTTATTACACTGCACACTGATATATAACGTAGTACTTTGTTTCGCTGTACACTTAAATAAACAGTCAGAATTTTATTACACTTAAACCTGTGTATATAGTAACACTTTTATTACACTGTAAACTGATTCAAACACTCATACATTTATTACACTGTGCAGTGAAATATAGAGCAACTCCAGTACACTGTACACTGGAAATGTACAGTACGACTTTGCTAAACTATTCACTTTTATATAGAATAATAGTATGCTACACTGCACACACATGCACAGTAATACTTTGTTACACTGATATATAGAGTAATACTGTATTACACAGCCGACTGACATATAGGGTAATACTCTACACACACTGATATATAGGATAATAGTTTGTTAGACTCCACTGTAATACATTAGTTACATTGAACAGTTATATATAGAGTAACACTTTATTACAGTGATCATAAAGAGTAACATGCAAATTGAGAAGAGGACTTAAACTGTATAGCGCCACCTGTTGGAAGCAGCAATCCTATAAATCACTATCTAACGAGTCTTACTATTGTCACTTAGGATAAAAGCCAAATCAGAATAAAGAGTAATGTATTTTTACATTGTACCCTGATATGCAGAGTAATATTGTGTTAAACTGCACACTGATGTAATACTTTGTTGCACTGCTTACTGACATATAGAAAATGCTTTGTTACAAGGATGTATAGAGTTGAGTTATACTTTGTTACACTGTACACTTATATACAGAGTAATACTTTGTTACCGAGCTTATATAGAGTAAGATGCACATTGATATATATGGTAATACTATATTATTGTGATTATATGAAATAATGCATAGCTACACTGTGCACTGATATATAGAGCAATACTTTGTTACACTGTGGATTGATAGAGTAATACTTTGTCACAGTGATTGAGAGAGTACACACTGTTACAGGAATTATACAGAGTTATACTTTGCTATAGTGATCATAGAGATAAATACTTTGTTAAACTGATTATATAGAGTAATACTTTGTTACATTGTACACTGATATAAAGAGTGATACTTGGTTACAGTGATATATAGAGTAATACTTTGTTATACTGATTATACAGAATAATACCTTGTTACACTTGTTATATAAAGTAATACTTTGTTACACTGATTACATTAATGCAATCACAAAAAATAGCCCAACCTATATTATACTCCCTTAAAGGGATAATATACCACAGAATTCTACTATCAAACACATGGCAACCAACCAGTAATAAAGAATGGTACCACACAATGGTATAACCAAATTCAAAGTGTCTTTATTATTAACAATATTAAAAAATCATTTACACAGAAGTTGCGAAGATCATTAAAAAAAGGAACGTATACCCTCCATAGGAAAAAACCTCACTACAGCCTAAGCTTATAATCATGGATCCCATACATTACCATGTGTCATGTGACTCAATTGGGGGATGGTTACCACACTAAACCTAATTTAACACAGAAAAGCATAATGCTTAATGTGACTATATATGGTTAATTCGTGGCCCAACTAACCCCTTAAGTGCAGTAAGAGACAATGTGAACAATGCATAAGCATCAATCCATGCATACCGATTAAGGCTGGTGGCTTTCCACGGACGTCCCTCTGCCCCGACGCGCGTTTTGCTCTGCTTCCTCGGGAGGCGTGTCAGGGCAGGGGGCTATCCGGTTTATATAGGAGCATCCACCAAAACTACTGGTCACGAAAAAATGCTTTTACGGCTGTACCAAATCACCATAATCTGCTGATGCAACATCGCCTTCTGAAGGTCCTGTGAATAATAGTAAGAGGAGCCCATCGGCGCATGCGCGAGATCACATGAGACCAGTCAACAAATCATGAGAGCTATCAAGCGGTCACGTGGGATCGGAGACGCAGGTCCTTCTGCTGATGACACATACGTTCCCGAACCACCGCTGACCGCCTATATCTCCCGACCGCTCAGTATCCAGCGCATGCGCTCTGCTCAAAATCAAAAATCAATACGGTACCTCAAAACATTAATAGTTATTTAGTAACCAGTAGTTCGGCAAGCCAATAAAAAATATCAAACAGACGAACATCACATATATACAATAATGAATCAAAATATAATAAAAAAGATACAAAAAGTGCACAATAAAAAGAATTACTAATCGATCGGCACAATTCATCATTATACCGTACATAATATATTTATAATCATAAACAGTGTACTTATTAAAAAAATTATAATTAATACATAATATAAATTGATAAATAATACACCTTGGTGTAAATAATATAAGGTGACGACATCAATAGTAAAAAACCAAGAGAAAAGATGCCCTATAATTAAACTAATATGTATACATAATATAAATCAATATACAAAGTGACAAAGTGCAAAAACAAGCACAAACCCTAATAACAATAATGAATAAATATACACCCTGAAGTACATAATTCAATCACAACCTCACAATCATACAATTAATACACATTAATTAAAAATAGTACTATATATAATTCATAATATATGAGAATCCAGAGAAGATGCCACAGTTTCCCAAGATCTTCATTTATTCACAACGAAAGCATCGTGTCCGAATATTCCCACGGGGTCACCAAACTCCTCAGGATGCAAATTCAAAATAGTACATTAATTCATAACCATAAAGGTCAAAATCACTAAAAAACAAGAAAAAACTATTAAAACATACACAACCATATGTATACATATTATGTATATAACCAATTACCCCCCACCCCAAAGTACTCCTAACAACCATCATAAGTATGCGCTGAAACCAAAGGTTTCATTCAATCCATTTGGTGCCAAAGCCCCCAACCTATAAATCCATTGGCATTCTTTCTTTGCCAATCTCCTACTCAAATCCCTCCTCTACAACCAAGGTCCACCTCATCAATCCCTTTTACACTTAGTAATCTAGAATTACCCTGATGATGCCTCTTGAAGTGCCTAGGCAAGGTCTTTAAACTTGTGACATCTGTGGCTGTCTTAGCTTTGTCTATATCTAAACAATGTTCACGCACTCTAATTTTAAGTTCACGACTAGTCATCCCTATGTCAATTTTTCCACACGGGCATTCAGCGTGATAGATAACCCCTTTCGTAGAACATGTGATATGAGCCCTGATATCAAACTTTCTAGATTTGTCAAAGTTATGGAAAGAAAAACCCTTTTTCATATTGGCACAACCTTTGCAGATACCACAGGGAAAAAAAACCTTTTTGTTCATTGTTCTTCTTCCTTCTTTCCTTCCCCTTGGGATCATACATACTGTGCACCAAAATATCACGCAAATTGGGAGCCCTTTTAGCAACAAAAGACGGAGACTCAGGTAAACATTGTTTTAAGACTGGATCAGTAAAAAGAATTTTCCAATGTTTTTCCACAATTTTTCTAATCTCCGACCACCTACTGTTATAATTGGTAATGAATCTTACCTGGTTATCATTATTATCCTGCAAAGGAATGGACTCATTTTTGTGTAACAACTGACTCCTTGACATATCCCTTGCTTTCCTATACCCTCTCTGAATAACACGGTGGCCGTATCCACGATCCTGGAAACGTTTTCTTAAAATTTTTAGACTGTTCTTCAAATTGTGATTCTTCTGAGCATATTCTTTTTGCCCGCAAAAAATGCCCAATTGGTATACTTTGGATTGTGGATTTTGGGTGAGCTGATGAGGCATGAAGTAATGAATTGGTGGATGTGGGTTTTCGAAAGATAGTTGTTGATAAGCGCCCATTCGGAAGAACAGAAATGGACAGATCCAAAAAATCAATCCTACGGCCATATTTGTAAGTCAACTTGATGTTTTGATCGTTAATGTTGAGATGACTCATAAAAACCTCCAGGTCCACAGCTGGACCCTCCCAGATGAAAAGTATATCATCTATATACCGGATCCAGCTGTGGACCCGATCAATATTGGGGATACATTCACCTTGAAAAATGGACCACTCCCATGCCCCCATAAAAGGTTGGCATAGGAGGGGGCACAAGAGGCCCCCATTGCTGTACCCCTCTGTTGTAAAAAGATCTTCCCATCAAAAGAGAAGGCATTATGAGTCAAAATAAATCTCAAGAGTGTCAAAATGAACGAAGACATCTCATCACTCAAATTACTGTGGCATAAGTATTTCTCCACTGCTCTAAGCCCGTTGACATGTTCAATGGACGAATAAAGAGCTTCCACATCGGCAGTGACCAAAATCATGTCTTCAGTCAAAAAAAACGTCTTCCAAATGGCCCAAAGCTGCTGTAGTATCCTTGATGAAGGAAGGTAATTGTGTGACCAAAGGTTTCAAAAAACACTCTACTATGTCGCAAATCATTTCACAAAGACCTCCATTAGCTGCAATGATAGGCCTCCCGGGGGATTTTCTGGATCCTTGTGAACCTTTGGAATAAGGTAAAAAGTGGCCAACCTAGGATTACATTTCTCATAAATCTCAGTCCGAAACACCGTGTCTACAAATGGAGATTCTGATTTGGCTTTTATCCTAAGTCATATTACAAGACTCGTTAAAGGGTTGATTGTGACTTGTAGGATCGCTACTTCCAACAGGTGGCGCTATAGAGTACAAGTCCTCTTTGTTTGAAGAGGCAATTTGCATATTAAAATTTCCCAGAGGAGCATTGCACGGCGAATAAGCCTCCTTACCTCGACACGCCAGAGCTGGTATGTCACTCTCCACAAGGAGTAACCTTACCCCCCAGACCCAGTCCAGAGCCTCTCATCTAGCCAAATCAGATCTCTCCTACTTTGCACTGACGAGGACCAACAGTCCGAAACACCGTGTCTGCAAATGGAGATTCTGATTTGGCTTTTATCCTAAGTCATATTACAAGACTCGTTAAAGGGTTGATTGTGACTTGTAGGATCGCTACTTCCAACAGGTGGCGCTATAGAGTACAAGTCCTCTTTGTTTGAAGAGGCAATTTGCATATTAAAATTTCCCAGAGGAGCATTGCACGGCGAATAAGCCTCCTTACCTCGACACGCCAGAGCTGGTATGTCACTCTCCACAAGGAGTAACCTTACCCCCCAGACCCCAGTCCAGAGCCTCTCATCTAGCCAAATCAGATCTCTCCTACTTTGCACTGACGAGGACCAACAGTCCGAAACACCGTGTCTGCAAATGGAGATTCTGATTTGGCTTTTATCCTAAGTCATATTACAAGACTCGTTAAAGGGTTGATTGTGACTTGTAGGATCGCTACTTCCAACAGGTGGCGCTATAGAGTACAAGTTCTCTTTGTTTGAAGAGGCAATTTGCATCATAAATCTCAAGAAGTTTTTTAGGGATGATGTTGTCTTCAAAGGCTTTTGTCAAGATTTCAATTAATTCAATTTTATACTTATTCATGGGGTTATATGCAAGCAACTTATATTCCGCTGTATTATTCAGCAGTCTATATGCTTGGGCCTCGTACATGGAATTAGGCCATATTACTATATTGCCCCCTTTATCAGCCATTTTGAAGACAACATCATCCCATTCCTTCAATTGAGCTAAAGCTTCCCTTTCTTTTCTTGACAAATTATTGAAAGTCATATTTCTTGATTTTTTTAAATCCTCTATTTCCAATGAAACCATTTTTGTAAATGTATCCACAACAGGAACAGAATTCAAGGGTGGGAATTTTTTTGACTTATTAATCATTTTAATTGGAAAGGCACTACTTACTGCAGTTGTGTTCTCTTCTGCTAGAGATTCCAAAATTTCCAAAGCTTGTTGTTCCTCTCTACTTGAGAGACTTTCTTCAATATGGCCTCTAAAATGGAATTTTTTCAGGACCAATTTTCTCGAAAATAAGTGATCTTTTATGATGGTAAATGGATCTAAATCTGACGAGGGGGAAAAAGTAAGACCTTTATGCAATACATTTTCTTGGGCTTCTGTCAAAATGTGTGATGATAAATTGATTACCTTAACAGAATCTTTCTCAGATTTTCTCCCATATGTATTTTTCTTGTAAAACTGTCTGGTTCTAGGCCCATGTCTCCCCTCGTATGTCGATCCTCCACCCTCACTCAGTGAGGAGTTTGACACAATGGATGAACTCCTTGACAAATTTCTCTTCACTGGTTCCTTCCTCATTTGCCAACGAAAAATTTTATTTGATTCAAAATCACCCAGATCTCTCTCGTATTTTTTCTGTTTATTAAGAATTATGGCATTTTCCCATTTTTCCACCTCCTTATCCATAGAATTGATTGTTTCCTGAAATTTCTCTCCATTTATCTCCTGCTGTAATGATTTTTGCAAAGCCTCAATTTCTATTTCAATCGATTTAAGTGATGTAGTATTTTTTTCCATAATAATATTGAGAAATTCAATAGAACAGGTGTTAGCCGCCTTGATCCAACGATTAATTAAGGCCTCATCCCCAGATCAAAAGTGGGGAATACATTAATTCTTAATCCCCTGGGGACAATTTTCTTTTTTTTTGTTGAATATGTATTTATTAACACACATGTATAACACATATCAAGGATATGAACAGTAACAAAACATGTCACATAATATAAGCCAAGCGTCATCATATCAAATCATATTCAATAAAACAAAGCATCATATATCTGAATGAAACGGCGTGATCGAGGATCACTACTAGTATTGCGTGAGATTTGGCACACAAATTGGGTTCCCAAACCAACGAACCCCAATAACATTCTACAAGAACAAAAACTAAGAACAAAATATAACAAGAAGACACAGAAAATATAAGAGGAAATAAAGAAAAATAGGGGAAGGAAGAAGGAGAGGGGGGGTCGCCCTTGGCCTCCGCCCACAGCACACCACGTGGCAGAGAATCTTACATACAAAAATAGTACTCCAATGAATCACTTACACTATGTAGGCGAAGGGTACGAAAGGCAATCCACGGGGACCAGATGGTCTGGAATTTATCCCGGGTATGGTTGATCCATGCCGACAGGTCTTCCATGTCCCTGATATGGTCCACAGCAACAGTCCACTCCTCCAGAGAAGGCGCCACAGTAGACAGCCAATGCCTAGGCACTAGAAGTTTGGCAGCCGTCAACATAAAGGTCGCCAGTTTATGCTTAATGGGGTTGTAACCCGTCGTCGGCACCCAAAAAAGGACTGAATCCCTGGGTAAATCACAAGGCAGGAGGCAGATATCTTTGATTTTTTGTCGTATCGCATTCCAGAAGGGCACAATGAGGGGACAATCCCGCCAGATGTGAACATAAGTTCCTGAACCCGCCCCACATCTCCAGCAGGTGTCAGAGGTCTGTAAGCCATGGCGAAATAGGAAGGACGGGGTTCGGTACCACCTGGCAATCAGTTTATAAGAATTCTCTTTGGTGCGAACGCATCTAGAAAATCCCAGTGCGTTTCTCTTAATACACCTGGCGACTCGTAGAGACAACGGGTGTCCTAGTTCCCGTTCCCAGGCAGCAAGGTAAGTAGGTTCAATATCAGAGCGAAGAGACATAAGCCATTTGTAAATGGTGGAGATCACGCCTTTGACAGGACTCCGTGCCAGCAACAGCCGTTCCAAGTTGGAGGCAGCCCGTAAGGGACGATGTTGCTCCAAAAAGGTCTGACAGACATGATGTACATGTGCTAGCGATAAAAAGTTGGCGCGTGTAGGTCCGAGGATGGATGACAGGCCCTCCATCGAAGGGACATTGCCTCCAGCAAAAAAGGAATTGAGGGGCGTTACCAGCTTGCTCCACAAACCCTGAAAAGTCCAAAAACCCTCATCCGAGCAAGTCAACAAAGGGAGTAAGCGTACAGGCATGAGCGGAGAGGGGAACTTACTCATAGAATCATGATGTAGACAGTTCAGGCATGTGTGAAGCAAACCCTTCAGAAGAGGGGAGAAGCTGTGTGTACGAGGGATCTGAGTATGCACACCCCATAACTCAAGTGCCTCCTTAGGCGAAAGAAGAGCCGTTTCTAGGGAGGACAAGAAAGACCTTTTGATCCAGCTGTTTATCTCCACCCAACAAGCGAAATAATAGTTCTTCAGGTCGGGCATACCCACTCCACCTGCATCTGTGGGCAGAGTCAAAGTCGAAAAAGCGATACGAGCCGGACGTTGGTTCCATAGGAACCGTGAGAACAGGACGTGTAAGGCACGAAAAAATGAATTGGGAAGGAATATAGGAGCTGCCTGGAATAAGTAGAGGAATTTTGGGACTATATATGTGAACAGATAATTTTTTCGGCCCAACCAAGACATGAACGGTATTCGTAGACGTTGGAGCTGTGTCCTAACCGAGGAGAGTAAGCGTAGGTGGTTCAAAGCGTATAGGCGAGATATATCCCTCGGAATAAGAATGCCTAAATATTTTACATGATCTGTCTTCCAGGTGAACGGTGACATTCGTTGGAGGCGGGTTAGAGTGTCCCTGGAAAAGCCGATAGCAAACGCGACCGATTTATTATAATTGATTTTGAAGTTTGAAAGAGTACCAAAATGGTGAAAAAGATCCAGCACAGCGGGTATAGCGGTCTCCGGGTTAGTGATACTAAGCATGATGTCATCAGCGTATGCGGACACGAGGGCTTCGCCTTTAGGCGTGGACGCACCTCGGATGTCTGGGTGTGTACGAAAAGCCTGTAACAAAGGCTCCAGGCACAGAGCGAACAGACTGGGAGACAAGGGGCAGCCCTGACGGGTTCCATTGGATATAGAGAATGGAGCCGAAAAAGAATTGTTCACCTTGACCCTGGCAGTGGGCGAAGTGTAAAGTGTAAAAATGGAGTCTATAAAACGATCAGGAAAATTAAATAGGCGTAGGACCGACTTCATGTAAGACCAATCTATGCGGTCAAACGCCTTTTCGGCATCAGTACTTAACAACAACAAAGGCGTTTTTCGGGAAACTGCCCCATGGACCAGGTGTAAGATCTTTGTGGAGTTTTCCCTCCCCTCTCTACCCAATACAAATCCAGTCTGATCGCTCTGCACCAGGAGGGAACCAAGTGAGACACCCGGTTCGCCAAAACCTTCGCCCAGAGCTTCAAATCACAGTTAAGAAGAGAAATCGGCCGATAACTACTACATTGTGCTGGATCCTTGTCCTCCTTATGGATTAAAGCTATATCCGCAGAAAGAGATTGGGGAGGAATGG
The DNA here is from genome assembly GCA_033576555.1 of Oophaga sylvatica. Lineage (NCBI taxonomy): Eukaryota > Metazoa > Chordata > Amphibia > Anura > Dendrobatidae > Oophaga > Oophaga sylvatica. The sequence goes on along the minus strand of JARQOD010000001.1, from coordinate 776,507,763 downwards.
AGGAGCCAGTCATTAAGGCGTTAAAAAGTCGGGTGAGGTGTGGGAGAAGGGTAGTTTTAAACTTTTTATAGTAAAGTATTGTCAGACCATCTGGGCCAGGAGATTTTCCCGATGGAGTAGACTTCAAAGCTTCCTCCACTGTAATTGGAGATAACAATTCCGCGTGATGGGAAGGTTTCAATTTAGGGAGGTTCAGGGAGGAGACAAAGTCCACAATAGCAGGATGGGGGTCTACAGTAGGGGTAGATTCATACATGGGGTTATGTAAGTTATACAAGGCGGCGTAATATTGATGAAAATCTTGCGCGATTTGCGCCGTCTCAGTGTGTGCGGCACCCGAGGGGCACCTCGTCTCAGCGATGAATGTACGCGGAGACGTTTCTTTGACGTAAGCGGACATAAGTTTCCCACCTCTGTCACCTGAAGCATAAAGACGGTGTTTTGCGTGTAAGAAATTTTTCGCAATTTTTAGGTTTAGTAGGGATTTAAGGGCCATACGCAAGGACAGGAGATCGGAGAGGTGTTGCTGGCATAGAGATCGCTTGTGGAGCGACTCCAATTTGCAAATTTGAAGGAGCAAGGCATCGGTTTGTTTCTCCCTAGATTTTTTAAGTCTAGAGGCCAGTGAGATGAATTCACCCCTGACAAAAGATTTGTGAGTTTCCCAGACGATGGGGATTGACATGCCTGGAGTGTAATTTCTATGGAAGAAGTCCTGAAGGGGTATTTCAATGGCATTTATGTTGTCTTGAGCGTCCAACAGTGTCTCATTGAGTCGCCAGGTGTACCCGAGACCACCCACCCCAGGTAAGGCCAGTGTTAAGGATATAGGTGTATGGTCCGATATTGTCATGGGTCCAATATCCACCGTAGAATAACACCCCAGGTGGCGTCGGGATAGAAAGAGGTAATCAAGTCTTTGGTATGAGCGATGCGGCGTTGAATAAAACGTATAATCCCTAGAGTCAGGATGGAGGACTCTCCAGGCGTCCACCAAGGACAGCTCCGCCATTAGCAGTTTAAGTCGTCTGAGATTCCGAAAAGAAATGGCGGAGCGGTCCGTGGAGGAGTCCACCAGAGGCTCCATAGTGAGGTTAAAGTCTCCACCCAGTACCACTAGCCCCGACATAAATTGCTGTAAAAGACGTAGAGTAGATAATAGCCAGTCGACTGTGCGAACATTGGGCGCATAAATATTAGCAAAAGTCACTAAAGTGTTTCCCAGTTTACCCTTCAAGAAAAGATATCGACCATCTGTATCTGCCAACTGCGCTTGCAACTGAAAGTGAAGATTGCGGCAAAAAGCTATACTCACCCCTCTCGACGCATGGGAGTCGCTGCAACTGTGGAACCATACTGGGAATGAAGAGCGAGACAGTTGTGGAACATGATCGTGACGGAAATGTGTTTCCTGCATAAAAATAACAGAGACACCATCTTTTTTAAGGAGTCGCATAACCTGAGCACGTTTCGCAGGCGCATTCATACCCTTAACGTTATAGGATTGAATAACAATATCACGTGGAGTCATCATGGGGGTGTATTGGGAGGATAGATAGGCGATAAAGCGGTGTACCGTAGCAAGGACTGAGCGACCCCAGGGAAGGAGGAGTGTGACAGGAGGACACAAGAGGGAAAGAACACAAAAAAACAAAATCAAAACAGAGACAAAAAATAAAGCACCATAGGTAGCGGTGCTTATGAAAATTTGGAAACATGTGAATTAGGCGGATCCACAAGGGGAGCCGGGAGACACTGCACCCCTCCTGAAGAAGGAGGAGGGGGCAGTGGAGGCTATGCAAGGTTCGCATAAGAGCCTACCTGCAATAACCTCCAGCCAGCTTGTGAGACCCAAGAAAACCTGGGTCATAGTAAAATGTACTTGTCCAAAAATGGGGAGGAGAGTGAGGAGAGAGAGACAAGGGAAAAAATACGGGCCTGAGTGAACAGAATCATAAGTTGGATATAACCACAGTGAGTTAACAATTCAACAGGAAGGCTGCAAAGTGGAAAATGTAAACCTCAGGTTTCAGGTAGAAGGAGGGCATAAGGCCTCCAGAACAAAGGCATTACACCGGGTCTACCATGTCCTGGTAAGAACAAGAGCAGCAAGCTAGTCCGGTAACAGTTCAGTCTCCAACTGGGTCATCGCGTGCAGATAGAGAGCGACGATGCGACTTGTTCTTGGAGCGGGTGACTTGCCAATCGTCCGGGCGCGGCTGGATCGGTGGTATGGACGACTCCGGAACAGGTAGCCAGGACGGCACAGGTAGTGAAGGGATGGATAAGGCCTTCCACAAAGTAGGTAAGTCCTCTGGATGACGTATAGTAACTTTCTTGTCGTGGCGTGTGACAAAGAGCCCAAAGGGGAACAACCATCTGTACTAGGCATCATGTTCCTTCAGGTGGGTCAGAAGAGGTTTTAACAAGCGGCGCTTCTGGAGGGTAGAACTGGCCAGATCTTGGTAGAAGGCCACTGGGGACCCGTCTAGCATCGGGGACCCCTGCTCCCTCGCGGCAGTGAGAAGCGCAGCAGTATGATTGTAGTCCAGTATACCACAAATAACGTCCCTAGGGGGATCAGTGTCTCTGGGGCGAGCTCTGAGGGCCCGGTGAATGCGCTCCACAACCACAGCTTCAGCAGGTTCTTCCCCCAGCAATGCAGAGAATAAAGTGCGTGCCACAGAGTGCAGGGCCTCGGGAGCATAGGACTCAGGGATGCCTTTCATACGCACATTGCGGCGGCGATTCCTGTTCTCAAGGTCCTCAGCAGCACCGAGGGCCGCATTAAGATGCTTGGAGTGTTCCTGGAGTGTAGTACAGATACCATCGCCGAATTCCACATAGGAAGTGTGTGCCTGCTCCAGCTCCTCCACACGGCGTCCCACGTGTGACACCTCCGCCTTAATGCTGGCCAGCTCCTGTAGCACTGGATCAATGGTCCGGCGGATGAAAGAGCGGGTGACCTGGTTGGAACGTTCCGGCCTGTGGGGTGATTGCCCTGAACAAGCATCAGTGTCGATATCCGAGTCCTCTGCGTCAGACAGAGAGAGGGTTCCGGGCGCCAACTTAGGTGAAAGCACTGGTGCAGAAGCTGGCTTTCTCCGGAGATAATGATCCAAATCCCCCGTCTTTTTTGGGAGTTTTGGGGTGCCAGTAGAGTCTTTAGCCTTTTCTCTTCCTGATTTCCCCATCTTGGGCAAAGATACGCTATGACAATGCTAAAGCTGGCTGGGTTGAGGAGAGGAGCTCACAGGTTCAGTTCCTTCCTCATGTGCAGCTAGGCCCTGGGGACAATTTTCTGCACAACATAATTCTCCAATGTCACCTTTGTCCACCAAATTTTTATCTTCTTGTGGAGCGCTTTTTTATATTTCGCCACATTCTCATGATAGTTATTAGAAGTACCAGTAAAATGCGATCCCGCACCTCTCTGAAAAATATTTGTAGCTTTTACTTGCCAAGAATTTTCTTTGGTCTTAAAATCCATTAACGCGGGCTCTGTTAAATAACAGTAATGAATAATGCAATCACAAAAAATAGCCCAACCTATATTATACTCCCTTAAAGGGATAATATACCACAGAATTCTACTATCAAACACATGGCAACCAACCAGTAATAAAGAATGGTACCACACAATGGTATAAACAAATTCAAAGTGTCTTTATTATTAACAATATTAAAAAAATCGTTTACACAGAAGATGCGAAGATCATTAAAAAAGGAACGTATACCCTCCATAGGAAAAAACCTCACTACAGCCTAAGCTTATAATCATGGATCCCATACATTACCATGTGTCATGTGACTCAATTGGGGGATGGTTACCACACTAAACCTAATTTAACACAGAAAAGCATAACGCTTAATGTGACTATATATGGTTAATTCGTGGCCCAACTAACCCCTTAAGTGCAGTAAGAGACAATGTGAACAATGCATAAGCATCAATCCATGCATACCGATTAAGGCTGGTGGCTTTCCACGGACGTCCCTCTGCCCCGACGCGTGTTTCGCTCTGCTTCCTCGGGAGGCGTGTCAGGGCAGGGGGCTATCCGGTTTATATAGGAGCATCCACGAAAACTACTGGTCACGAAAAAATGCTTTTACAGCTGTACCAAATCACCATAATCTGCTGATGCAACATCGCCTTCTGAAGGTCCTGTGAATAATAGTAAGATGAGCCCATCGGCGCATGCGCGAGATCACATGAGACCAGTCAACCAATCATGAGAGCTATCAAGCGGTCACGTGGGATCGGAGACGCAGGTCCTTCTGCTGATGACACATACGTTCCCGAACCACCTCTGACCGCCTATATCTCCCGACCGCTCAGTATCCAGCGCATGCGCTCTGCTCAAAATCAAAAATCAATACGGTACCTCAAAACATTAATAGTTATTTAGTAATTTAGTAACCAGTAGTTCGGCAAGCCAATAAAAAATATCAAACAGACGAACATCACATATATACAATAATGAATCAAAATATAATAAAAAAGATACAAAAAGTGCACAATAAAAAGAATTACTAATCGATTGGCACAATTCATCATTATACCGTACATAATATATTTATAATCATAAACAGTGTACTTATTAAAAAAATTATAATTAATACATAATATAAATTGATAAATAATACACCTTGGTGTAAATAATATAAGGTGACGACATCAATAGTAAAAAAACAAGAGAAAAGATGCCCTATAATTAAACTAATATGTATACATAATATATAAATCAATATACAAAGTGACAAAGTGCAAAAACAAGCACAAACCCTAATAACAATAATGAATAAATATACACCCTGAAGTACATAATTCAATCACAACCTCACAATCATACAATTAATACACATTTATTAAAAATAGTACTATATATAATTCATAATATATGAGAATCCAGAAAAGATGCCACAGTTTCCCAAGATCTTCATTTATTCACAACGAAAGCATTGTGTCCGAATATTCCCACGGGGTCACCAAACTCCTCAGGATGCAAATTCAAAATAGTACATTAATTCATAACCATAAAGGTCAAAATCACTAAAAAGCAAGAAAAAACTATTAAAACATACACAACCATATGTATACATATTATGTATATAACCAATTACCCCCCACCCCAAAGTACTCCTAACAACCATCATAAGTATGCGCTGAAACCAAAGGTTTCATTCAATCCATTTGGTGCCAAAGCCCCCAACCTATAAATCCATTGGCATTCTTTCTTTGCCAATCTCCTTCTCAAATCCCCTCCTCTACAACCAAGGTCCACCACATCAATCCCTTTTACACTTAGTAATCTAGAATTACCCTGATGATGCCTCTTGAAGTGCCTAGGCAAGGTCTTTAAACTTGTGACATCTGTGGCTGTCTTAGCTTTGTCTATATCTAAACAATGTTCACGCACTCTAATTTTAAGTTCACGACTAGTCATCCCTATGTAAATTTTTCCACACGGGCATTCAGCGTGATAGATAACCCCTTTCGTAGAACATGTGATATGAGCCCTGATATCAAACTTTCTAGATTTGTCAAAGTTATGGAAAGAAAAACCCTTTTTCATATTGGCACAACCTATGCAGATACCACAGGGAAAAAAACCTTTTCGTTCATTGTTCTTCTTCCTTCTTTCTTTCATATCACATGTTCTACGAAAGGGGTTATCTATCACGCTGAATGCCCGTGTGGAAAAATTTACATAGGGATGACTAGTCGTGAACTTAAAATTAGAGTGCGTGAACATTGTTTAGATATAGACAAAGCTAAGACAGCCACAGATGTCACAAGTTTAAAGACCTTGCCTAGGCACTTCAAGAGGCATCATCAGGGTAATTCTAGATTACTAAGTGTAAAAGGGATTGATGTGGTGGACCTTGGTTGTAGAGGAGGGGATTTGAGAAGGAGATTGGCAAAGAAAGAATGCCAATGGATTTATAGGTTGGGGGCTTTGGCACCAAATGGATTGAATGAAACCTTTGGTTTCAGCGCATACTTATGATGGTTGTTAGGAGTACTTTGGGGTGGGGGGTAATTGGTTATATACATAATATGTATACATATGGTTGTGTATGTTTTAAAAGTTTTTTCTTGCTTTTTAGTGATTTTGACCTTTATGGTTATGAATTAATGTACTATTTTGAATTTGCATCCTGAGGAGTTTGGTGACCCCGTGGGAATATTCGGACACAATGCTTTCGTTGTGAATAAATGAAGATCTTGGGAAACTGTGGCATCTTTTCTGGATTCTCATATATTATGAATTATATATAGTACTATTTTTAATTAATGTGTATTAATTGTATCATAGATGCCGATACAGCTGAAACCAATAATGTACTGGTTTCACTAGTGGGCTGCACTACATTCTATGGGGCTGCATTGTACTCTTGTGTTTGGCTGCAATGTACTATATGGAGGACTATGGTGTGCAATGTACTATATGGAGGACTACGGTGTGCATTGTACTGTATGGCGCACTATGGTGTGTGTATTATACTGTATGGAGGATTATGTGGTGTGTATTGTACTGTGTGGAGTGCTTAGGTGTGCATTGTACTATATGGAGGACTATGGTGTGCATTGTACTGTATGAAGCACTATGGGGTGTGTATTATACTATATGGAGGACTAATGGGTGTGCATTATACTATGTCGAGGACTATGGGGTGTGTGTTACACTGTATGGAGAACTATGGGGTATGTATTATACTATGTGGAGGACTATGGGATGTGCACGACACTGTATAGAGTACTGTGAGGTGTGTATTATACTGTATGAAGGACTATGGGGTGTGTATTATGCAGTATGGAGGACTATGGTGTGTGCATTACACTGTATAGAGGACTATGGGGTGTGTATTATACTGTATGGAGTATTATGCTGTGCATAGAACTATATGGAGGATAATGGTGTGCATTGTACTCTATGGAGCACTATGGGGTGTGTATTATACTGTATGGAGGACTATGGGGTGTGTATTATACTGCATGAGGACTATGGGGTGTGTATTATAGTATGTGGAGGACTATGGGGCGTGGATTACACTGTATGGAGGACTATGGGGTGCGTATTATACTATGCGGAGGACTTTGGGGTGTGTATTACACTCTATGGAGCACTATGGGGTGTGTATTATACTGTATTGAGCACTATGATGCTCATTATACTAAACAAGCAAAATGCTGACTATTCTTTGACTGATTGGATTGTTTATGCCGGAACAGAAGTCATTGTTCTCAGCAACACATCGCCCAGTGAAAACTGCAGATGTTCTGCTGATCACATGATACTGTATGGGGACAGATTGATCTGTGATTGTTCTTTCCCCATCATTCTTTCTCAACCAGTGTAAAGAGGCCAAAAAACAAGAGTTGAACGACTTCAATATTGTCGATCATGCTCGTTTAACATATTGTACTCAGCGCATGCAAATGAAACCAAAGTGTTTGTGTGATGGTGCAATATGTGTGCATCTGGGGCCAAACTTTAAACTTTTGCCCAGGGCCCCACTTTGTCTAAAACCAGCCCTTCTGATTTCATGGGAAAACACTTTGTTACACTGGTTAAATACAGCAATACTCTCTTAGGGCCCCGTCACACATAGCGACACACCAGCGATCCCGACAACGATATGCACTTGTCAGGATCGCTGGTGTGTCGCTACATGATCGCTCCTGAGCTGCCAAACAGGCAGCTCAGGCAGCGATCAGGACAGCGACACTGCGGGTAACGTCGCTTAGTTACCCGCAGTGTACGTTGGATACCAGCCCGCTGGTGCAGGGAGCTGGTAACCAAGGTACACATCGGGTTTCCAGGCGCTGCGTGGCACCTGGAAACCCGATGTGTACCTTGGTTACCAGCTCCCCTGCAGCAGCGTGTTGGTATCCAATGTACACATCGGGTTTCCAGGCAACGCCCGGTGCCTGGAAACCCGATGTGTACCTTGGTTACCAGCTGATCGCTGGTCTCCTGCCTGCCACACGCAGCGATGCATGCTGGCCAGCGGGAGACCGACGTGTTATGTTTCGGTAGCTGAGGAGTGCAGGTAAAAAAGGCAATACACCAGAGCAGTTGGAATCTATGAGATTGCAGTACCCTGACTAACCACCACAATTAGAGGCAGCCGTGGAGCGTTCCTACGTTGGTCCTAGACGCCTCGTCACAGCCTGAGAAACTAACTACACCTAAAGATAGAAAGAGGAAAGCTATCTGCCCCGGAGCAGATCCCCAAAGAACATAGAAAGCCCCCAAACATGTAATGGCGGTTAGACAAGAAGAAATCCTGACACAGACAGAAAATAGTATGAGCAAACGTTGGGGCCCAAACTACCTAAATAGAAAAGGATAGGAAGGGCACTTACTGCAATCCCAAAAAACCCTGAAAAGCACCAACTCTACTAATTTCAAAAACACCTGAGATCACACGACCTCTACCACCTAAATTAGTTCTCTGGTGTAACAAAATCAAAACAGCAGCCACTGAAAAAACTGGAAAAAGCAAATGTACAAACATCAGTGGCTGAACTAAACTGAGAGGGCAAAAGCCCCAGGAGGGGACCCTGAAGGCCCCCACAGAAGTGCAGGACAAAATGCAAAAATCAAGCACAAAAACAAAAAGAAGAAAATGTCTTATCTGTTAGCAGGAGATGCAGAAACGACACAGCAGGCTACAAAGGAAACAGGAATCAAGGATTGAGACCAGAACAATTGATCACCGGCAACCCTGATGGGAAGGCGACTCCCTTATATAAGACCAGTCAGTAACACCTGATTCCCAATCCTCACAATCTTCACTGGACAGTCCAGTACCGCTTGTAACCACCAGAGGGAGCCTCTGCTCAGAACTCATTTCAAGTCCATTCACAACACCAACGATAAAAAAAATGTCCAGGACATTCAGCGACAATCAGTGATACCCAGCAGGGTATCGATATCGCTGGGGAGATCGCTGTTGCGTCACAAAAATAGTGACTCAGCAGCGATCTCGCTAGCGAGATCGCTGTGTGTGACGGGGGCTTTACACTGATTTAATACACTGTGTGCAGAATTATTAGGCAAATGAATATTTTGATCACATCATCCTTTTTATACATGTTGTCCTACTCCAAGCTGTATAGGCTTGAAAGCCAACTGCCAATTATGTAAATTGGGTGATTTGCATCTCTGTAATGAGGAGGGGTGTGGTCTAATGACATCAACACCCTATATAAGGTGTGCTTAATTATTAGGCAACTTCCTTTCCTTTGGCAAAATGGGTCAGAAGAGAGATTTGATGGACTCTGAAAAGTCAAAAATTGTGAGATGTCTTGGAGAGGGATGCAGCAGTCTTGAAATTGCCAAACTTTTGAAGCGTGATCACTGAACAATCAAGCGTTTCATGGCAAATAGCCAACAGGGTCGCGAGAAGCGTGTTGATAAAAAAAAGGATCAAAATAACTGCCCATGAATTGAGGAAAACCAAGCGTGAAGCTGCTAAGATGCCATTTGCCACCAGTTTTGCCATATTTCAGAGCTGCAACGTTACTGGAGTATCAAAAAGCACAAGGTGTGCCATACTCAGGGACATGGCCAAGGTAATGAAGGCTGAAAAAAGACCACCTTTGAACAAGAAACATAAGATAAAACGTCAAGACTGGGCCAAGAAATATCTTAAGACAGATTTTTCTAAGGTTTTATGGACTGATGAAATGAGAGTGACTCTTGATGGGCCAGATGGATGGGCCCGAGGCTGGATCAGTAAAGAGCAGAGAGCTCCACTCCCACTCAGATGCCAGCAAGGTGGAGGTGGGGTACTGGTATGGGCTGGTATCATCAAAGATGAACTTGTGGGACTTTTTCGGGTTGAGGATGGAGTGAAGCTCAACTCCCAGATCTACTGCCAGTTTCTGAAAGACACCTTCTTCAAGCAGTGGAACAGGAAGAAGTCGGTATCGTTCAAGAAAAACATGATTTTCATGAAGGACAATGCTCCATCACATGCATCCAAATACTCCACAGCGTGACTGCCCAGTAAAGGTCTAAAAGAAGAAAAAATAATGACATGGCCCCCTTGTTCACCTGATCTGAACCCCATAAAGAACCTGTGGTCCCTCATAAAATGTGAGATCTACAGGGAGGGAAAACATTACACCTCTCTGAACAGTGTCTGGGAGGCTGTGGTGGCTGCTGCACGCAATGTTGATCATAACCAGATCAAACAACAGACAGAATCTATGGATGGAAGGCTTTTGAGTGTCATCGTAAAGAAAGGTGGCTATATTGGTCACTGATTTTTTATTTTTTTTTTGAATGTCAGAAATGTTTATTTCTAAATTTTGTGTTGTTATATTGGTTTACCTGGTGAAAATAAACAAGTGAGATGGGTATATATTTGGTTTTTATTATGTTGCCTAATAATTCTGCACAGTAATAGTTACCTGCACAAACAGATATCCTCCTAAGATAGCCAAATCTAAAAAAAAAAAACACTCCAACTTCCAAAAATATTAAGCTTTGATATTTATGAGTCTTTTGGGTTGATTGAGAACATAGTTGTTGTTCAATAATAAAAAGCATCTTCTCAAATACAACTTGCCTAATAATCACAGCGCACAGTGTACAATAATACTCTCATACACTAGTTACATGGAGTAATACTTTCTTACAATAATTACATACAGTAATACTTTGTTACACTGGTTACATGGAGTAGTACTGTACTTTATTACACTGGCTATGAACAGTAATACTTTCTTACACCGGTTACATTCAGTAATACTTTATATACAAAGTCAAAGTAAGCGGGCACCACCTAAAATAATTATTAAATTGGGATCTCTCCCTGCATGTGGGCAAATATCACAAAAAGAACAAAGAACAAGACACATGCATATAGGTGGGGATCACCAAAAAATATAATCTAAAATTTGTTGCAAAAATATAAAGTTTATTGAATTACAAAGAGAAAAACACACCTCATTAAAAACAATTAAAAAACACTAATCGTGTATGCAAGAAAACAGTACAACAAAGGATAAAGAGTAAAATACTCAAGCAGTACTCATATGTCTATCACAATACACAATCAATACAGAGTAGCGCACTAGCACAAAAAGGCTGTATTTAATAAGCTCATGTTGTCATCATTATCAAAAACATGGGGGGAAAAACATATAAGTCCCTCAAACAATAAATTTCCTGAGAATGTGGACAAAAGTACCCTTAAATCATGAAGTCCCTGAAGATGAAAGAATAACCTAGATAACTAAAGTGTCCAACCTAAAAAGGTCTCAAGGAAAAAGGGTAACACCATATGTCACATTAGCAAGGTAAGGGAAGGCAGGTCATGGTATACCATATATAGACGAAAATCCCCCAAAGGACGGCATATAGAGTACAAGGACCCATGCGTTCCGACACAAACAGTGTCTTTGTCAAGGTAGGTATGTGTAAGCTTCAGAATACAGTCTATTTATAAGAAAGAAAAATATCAAGAGAACGGACATACCAGGTGTGGCGGCAATGGCGTGGTCTGAATGTGGGAGGTTTCTGAGAGTGCGCAAGCGGAAGCAGTTGCAAAGCACTGATAATACAGCGCATGCGCGAATATAAGAAAAGAGTGTCTTTGTTGCCCGGCAACCTAAACCAGGCAGCCCCGCTGTCCATAACATCAGACATATAAAGTGTGGCAGCGGCGTCATAGTCCAAATATAGAAGGTTTACAAGCAAATACGAGCAGGAATAGTTGTAAAGCACTAACAATGCAGCGCATGAGCAGGCATGAGAAGAAAACATCCTTAATATCAGGCAACCTGATCCAGGCGGCAACACGATACAAAACAGCACAAATACAACATTCGCACAAATATGCAAACGATAAGAAAAGTGAGGTAGTCAAATGAGGTACGGTCAGAGCAAACTCATGGGACACAAAAGTATTTAGGAGGCAACCCAAATAATGTAATGACAGTAATACTATCTTACAACGGTTACATACAGTAATACTTTCTTACATCGATTACATACAGTAATACTTTCTTACACCGGTTACATTCAGTAATACTTTCTTACATCGATTACATACAGTAATACTTTCTTACACTGGTTACATAGTAATACTTTCTAAAACTGGTTACATACAGTAAATCTTTCTTACACTTATTACGTACAGTAATATTATCTTACACCGGTTACATACAGTAATACTTTCTTACACCGGTTACATACAGTAATACTTTCTTACACGGTTACATACAGTAATACTTTCTTACACTGGTTACATACAGTAATACTTTCTTACACCGGTTACGTACAGTAATACTTTCTTACACCGGTTACATACAGTAATACTTTCTTACACCGGTTACATACAGTAATACTTTCTTACACCGATTACATACAGTAATATTATCTTACACTGGTTACATACAGTAATACTTTCTTACACCGGTTACATACAATAATACTTTCTTACACCGATTACATACAGTAATACTTTCTTACACCGATTACATACAGTAATACTATCTTACACTGGTTACATACAGTAACACTTTCTTACACTGGTTACATACAGTAATATTATCTTACACTGGTTACATACAGTAATACTTTCTTACACCGGTTACATACAGTAATATTATCTTACACTGGTTACATACAGTAATACTTTCTTACACTGGTTACATACAGTAATACTTTCTTACACTGGTTACATACAGTAATACTTTCTTACACCGATTACATACAGTAATACTTTCTTACATTGATTACATACAGTAATATTATCTTACACTGGTTACATACAGTATTACTTTCTTACACTTATTACATACAGTAATACTTTCTTACAACACATTACTTACACGTAATACCTTTCTTACACGATTACATACAGTAATATTATCTTACACTGGTTACATACAGTAAACTTTCTTACACTGGTTACATACAGTAATATTATCTTACACTGTTACATACAGTAATATTTCTTACACCGGTTACATACAGTAATATTATCTTACACTGGTTACATACAGTAACTTTCTTACACTGTTACATACAGTAATACTTTCTTACACCGATTACATACAGTAATACTTTCTTACATTTATTACATAAGTAAATTATCTTACACTGGTTACATACAGTATTACTTTCTTACACTTATTACATACAGTAACACTTTCTTACACCAGTTACATACAGTAATCAACTTATTACTTATCTTACACTGGTTACATAGTAATACTTCTTTCCTACAAATGGTATTTTTACATACAGTAATATTTCTTACACTGTTACATACAGTAATACTTTCTTACACTGTTACATACAGTAATACTTTCTTACACATATTACTAATACTGTAATGATTACATACTTTTATCTACACCGGTTACATACAGTAATACTTTCTTACACTTTTACATACAGTAATACTTTCTTACACGGTTACATACAGTAATACTTTCTTTACACTGGTTACATAGTAATACTTTCCTACACTGGTTACATACAGTAAATCTTTCTTACACTTATTACATGCAGTAATACTTTCTTACACCGATTACATACAGTAATACTTTTAACTTACACTGTAGTTACAGTTACATAGTAATACTTTCTTACACTGGTTACATACAGTAATACTTTCTTACACCAATTACATACAGTAATACTTTCTTACATCTGTTACATAGTAATACTTATCTTACACTGGTTACATACAGTAATCTTTCTTACATCATTACATCAGTAATATTATCTTACACTGGTTACATACAGTAATTACTTCTTACACTTATTACATACAGTAACATTCTTACATCCGATTACATACAGTAATTTCTTACACTGGTTACATACAGTAATACTTTCTTACATGGTTACATAGTAATACTTACTTACACTGGTTACATACAGTAAATACTTTCTTACACTTATTACATACAGTAACTATTTCTTACACCGGTTACATACAGTAATATTTCTTACACCTGTACATACAGTAATACATTCTTACATCGATTACATACAGTAATACTTTCTTACACTGGTTACATACAGTAACACTTTCTTACACTTTACTTACAGTAATACTTTCTTACACTGGTTACATACAGTAATACTTTCTACACATGGTTACATACAGTAATACTTTCTTACACTATTACATACAGTAATATTATCTTACACCGGTTACATACAGTAATACTTTCTTACACCGTTACATACAGTAATACTTTCTTACACCGGTTACATACAGTAATACTTCTTACACTGGTTACATACAGTAAATCTTTCTTACACGTTTACATACAGTAATACTTATCTTACACTGGTTACATACAGTAAATCTTTCTTACACTATTACATACAGTAATATTTCTTACACCGGTTACATACAGTAATACTTTCTTACACTGGTTACATACAGTAATACTTTCTTACACCGATTACATACAGTAATACTTTCTTACACTGGTTCATACAGTAATTACTATTTCTACACCGGTTACCTTACAGTATATACTTTCTTACACTTGGTTACAATACAGTATACTTTCTTACACTGGTTACATACAGTAATACTTTCTTACAAACCGATTACATACAGTAATATTATCTTACACTGGTTACATACAGTAATACTTTCTTACACTGGTTACATACAGTAATACTTTCTTACACCGGTTACATACAGTAATACTTTCTTACACCGATTACATACAGTAATACTTTCTTACACCGATTACATACAGTAATACTTTCTTACACCGATTACATACAGTAATATTATCTTACACTGGTTACATACAGTATACTTTCTTACACGGTTACATACAGTAATACTTTCTTACACTGTTACATACAGTAATAACTTTCTACACTGGTTACATACAGTAATACTTTCTTACACTGGTTACATACAGTAATATCTTTCTTACATTATACTATTTTACTACTAAAATTTCTTAACGTTACATACAGTAATACTTTCTTACACTGGTTACATACAGTAATACTTTCTTACACCGGTTACATACAGTAATATTTCTACACTGGTTACATACAGTAATACTTTCTTACACTTATTACATACAGTAATACTTTCTTACACCGGTTACATACAGTAATACTTTCTTACACGGTTACATACGTAATACTTTCTTACACGGTTACATACAGTAATACTTTCTTACACTGGTTACATACAGTAATACTTTCTTACACGATTACATACAGTAATACTTTCTTACACTCGTTACATACAGTAATACTTTCTTACACCGGTTACATACAGTAATACTTTCTTACACTTACTACAGTAATATTTCTTACACGGTTAACAGTAATACTTTCTTACACTGTTACATACAGTAATACTTTCTTACACGGTTACATACAGTAATACTTTCTTACACTTATTACATACAGTAATATTTTCTTACATCGGTTACATACAGTAATACTTTCTTACACTGGTTACATACAGTAATATTATCTTACACTGGTTACATACAGTAATACTTTCTTACACTGGTTACATACAGTAATACTTTCTTACACCGATTACATACAGTAATATTATCTTACACTGGTTACATACAGTAATACTTTCTTACACTTATTACATACAGTAATATTATGTTACACTGGTTACATACAGTAATACTTTCTTACACTTATTACATACAGTAATATTATCTTACACTGGTTACATACAGTAATACTATCTTACACTGGTTACATACAGTAGTACTTTCTTACACCGATTACATACAGTAATACTTTCTTACACCGATTACATACAGTAATATTATCTTACACTGGTTACATACAGTAATACTTTCTTACACCGGTTACATACAGTAATAATTTCTTACACCGATTACATACAGTAATACTTTCTTACAGTTATTACATACAGTAATATTATCTTACACCGGTTACATACAGTAATACTTTCTTACACTTATTACATACAGTAATATTATCTTACACCGGTTACATACAGTAATACTTTCTTACACCGGTTACATACAGTAATATTTTCTCCGGTACCAGAAATATCAGGACGTGTGAAACCAGTCTTACACCGATTACATGCAGTAAAGGCCACGTGCACATGTTCAGTATTTGGTCAGTATTTTCCATCGGTATCTGTAAGCCAAAACCAGGAGTGGAGCAATCAGAGGAAAAGTATAATAAAAACACGTCACCACTTCTGTATTTTTCACCCACTCCTGGTTTTGGCTTACAGATACTGATGAAAAATACTGACCAAGCACTGAACGAGTGGACGTGGCCGAATACTTTCTTACACCGGTTACTTACAGTAATACTTTCTTACACTGATTACATACAGTAATACTTTCTTACACCGATTACATACAGTAATACTATCTTACACTAGTTACATACAGTAATACTTTCTTACACCGATTACATACAGTAATACTATCTTACACTAGTTACATACAGTAATACTTTCTTACACCGATTACATACTGTAAGCTTTTCAGGGGATATAGCTCTGGGATCGCCGTCCGGGTAGACGGAGTGGCACAGAAACAGTTCATTCACAGACAGCAGTTCTGGTAAAAACTGGCCGCAACCAGTTTTATTAAAGTCCACAGCAAACAGAACATAATCAAAACCAAATCATAAACATAAGCCCTGGGCTTGTCCAGCTACTTACTACACTTAGATAGATTTCCCTCTCTATCCGGGTCCAGACTCTAACAGCCTGTCCCCAAAACAACACATATGTTCAGCATTTACCAGCATGGAGTTTCACAGAGTCTCCTCCTTGTGTCTGAAGGCATATTCAACGTCCAGACTTGAGAGAGCTCCCCTCCTATTCAGCAGCTATCCGCATGGATTCTCACAGAGACTACTCCTGTGTCCGGGGTACATCGAGCACCCAGACTGAGACAGCTCATACTCCTGGAGACTCCTTCTTGTGCCTGGACTCCTTGTCCAGACTAAGCGAGCTCTCTGTCTGTGTTCGCAGACACCTACTTCTGGTCTCCTAATTAACAGCTGAGTGGTTTCAGGCCTGAGCTGCAAGTGTGTACTGAATGTAAGGTGTAGTGACCTTTCTCTACCACTAGGTTTACAAAGCCATACATTTCCCTTATACCAGTCAGCAAAGTATCTAGGTGAAATGTACACCCCATTCAACACACATACTCTCACTGTCTCACATATCCCCCCCTCTTCTCCAGACCGGAGGGCTGGTCATCCAGACCGGAGGGCTGGTCAACAATCCAAAAGAGACAGTGAACTCTGGACCAGTCATGGCCCTCATCAGCTTCATCTTCACTACTGTCATCTGTATCTTCACCTGAGCCATAGCCAACATCAGCTTTCTCTTCATCTGAAGCATCCGCACTACCCTGTACCCTCCCAGGCCTATGCTCTCTGCGGGCCTCGGGTATCCTGAACGGTTTCATCTTGACCTTAGGGCCGGGCTCAGTTTCGATATAGTGCCTGGCCAGAGAAGTACGACCCGGCACATCAGAACACTTCTGCTGACTCTTCCTCAGAAACTCACGTACCTCCTGTCCCTGGTGCACTGACCATGTGTCACCAACTATCACAGAAGGTATAGGGGGTTTTTCACTTTTCTCTAGTTCCCCTTGAACCCTCTTTAGCACATCTATTTTCTTGAATATCGGTTGACTCATAAAGTCTATTTCACAGACCTTAAGCTCCTCTGCCATGGTCTCTGACCATTTTAAGCTACACTGTTCAAATGATTGGGACTGTAGAAGGAGCTGATCGTTTTTCTTTTGCAGTACACATAATTCATCCGCTAAGTCTCCAGCTGAATTGTAATGTTCTACCGTAACAACAGCATTCTTATATAGAGCCTTAGACTTATTGAGCAGCATTTGCTCTTGCAACGAAGAGATTCCCTGTATCCTTCCTTTTACTTCATTGACCGTCTCACGAAGATGCTCATGGCTTTCATCACACTCCTTCATCACAGTTTGGAGTTTTTTCTGAGAAGTCATCAATTCATCTGGTACCTGTTGGACGTCGTTTATGTCTTCGGCCCCTTCTTCAGGCTCTTCTGGTAGAACATGCTCAGAAGCCCTACCGTCAGTCTTACATTCTACCTCTTCAGTCACATCATTATGGTCTCCAATATTTCCATTTATTCCGGCTTTCAAGTTCTCCTTGATAGCTGCATCTGTATACTCAGAACCCGCCGGATTCTTCTCTTCCACCACGTTCTGCATCCCATCTGAGCTCCCGTGTGTCTGCAGCGGCAACGGAGTGACACATCGCTTTTCCCATTTGTTGGGACGTGGCTCCGATGTAGACTCCATGAAAGTGCGCTTGAGCTCACCAACGCCAGCCTGATGTCTCAAAATCTCATCTTGTGACTTATCCAGATCCTTGGTGTCACTCGGGAACACCGCTGGGGCTCCGGGCGCCGAACTTCCAGCCTGAGCTTCACGAGTTGCAGCTACTGATCCGAACCGCAACCCGTCCACGCCGCTGTCTTCGGCAGAAACAGATTCCTGGACAGAGTCAGTCCCCATATCTTCAGTCTTGTTCCTCACAGCTTCACTTGAGACCTCAGCTTCTGATGAGGCATCTGGCTTGGTGACTACCACTTCTATGGCTTTTTCCACCTCTGCAGCATCTCCCTCAGAGTCCTTGGCACGATACAGATCCACACCATACCTTGGTAACTTCACATTTCCAACAGCATCTACTTGGGCTGTGTTCAGTTTCAGAGTCCTGCCTTTAAAGCTCAGCTCTCCTCCTTTCACCTTAGTCTTCGCCAGGGAACCGGCCAACTGTAAAACATCTTCAGATGCCATCTTCTGTCCGACTGCAAGGTCAGCATCAGCCTTCCTCTCAGGACTCTCAACCTCCTCTGTTACCATGCCTTCCTCATTTGCACTGGTTGCTTGATTGTCATCAGATGATTCACTATCACTACCACTATCCCTGTCTGACCCCTTTTTCTCAGCCACATCTGGCTCACTTTCAGGGTTATACACTTCATTTTCATTCACATCCTGCTCACTGTCAGGGTTATACAATTCATTCTCATTCACATCCTGCTCACTTTCAGGGTTATACACTTCATTTTCATTCACATCCTGCTCACTGTCAGGGTTATACAATTCATTCTCATTCACATCTTGATCTGGAACCTTAGTTAACATGTCATCCACAACATTAACTTCACCATCTGGTCCCTGGTTTCCCTCAGGTGGTCCCTCAAGTATGTGACTATGTGACAACCCCAGCACTATACTTCCATATAGCTCAGGTACTAGGAGCTGGCTCACGACCTCTCCCTGGACTTCAGTGTCCCTATACGACAGGTGAGTGTTTATGGCAACATGAGGAAACCTCTCCTCAGAGCCAGGCTCTTGGGAAACCTCATTTAGAACATTTATATTTTCCTGGGCCATTTTAAGAGAGGGGTCTCGCCACTTCTCACTCTCAAAATTGTCACAGGACACAGGTAAGTCAGGGACACTCGGTTCCCGAGAACCACCATCCTCGTCTCCCAACATCACCTGCAAAGGAATTTCATCACTATCACAGTCATCATTATTATCAATATCATTATCATGATTATTATCATTATCATCATCACTATCATGATCATCATCATTATCATGATCAGCATCAGCATCATTATCATGGTCATCATCATTATCATGATCATCATCATCATTATCATTATCATCATCATCATCATCATTATTACATAAGTTTAACGGCCCACTAGCATTGTGTTCCGCCCCTCGGAACTGCGCACCCTCAATAGGAGCTTCATCACACTGTCCATCAGAAACATTTTTCCCCCAGAGATCCTTAGACCGGGGAAAGTCATTACCCAATATGACGGGGGGCAACAGGTTCTTCGCTACCCCCACTTCACATGAAATCTCCCCGCGTTTGGGGATCAAGTCCACGACAGTCTCTGGGTAGACTTTGGTGTCTCCATGGACGCACACCACACTCAGGTGTTTATCAGGGATAAAGTCCCTATCAATCAGGCTGTCCCATACGGAAGTCACTGGACTCTCTGAGTCCAAGAGGGCCTGTGCTGGGCAGTCATTTACAACCACCGGGGACCCCTGTGGTCCAGTCTCTTCGGCTGAGGTGGACACACACACAGGCTCTGCGCAGGGAGAGAGGGATCCGCCAACATCACAACACATAGGCTCCCCCTCTATTGGACAGTTGGCTGCAATTTCACGACATCTCCAACACTGTCCATCACACTCTCCCACCCACACGACCCCAACAGCTGGAACGCTCTTACCGGGAAAGTTCGGCGTCCAGGAACTCTGAAGTGACGACCTCTCAGACGGCTGGTCACGGAGGCAGTCTTTGGTGGCGAAGGCCTCTCCATCAGGCTGACCAGACGATTGGCGTCCTGGTGGTCTCCTTGTCCAACCTCTGGCTGTACCTCAGGAGGACGTGCTTGGGTGTAGCGGTCCACTATCACCTTTTCAACTCCATAATCAGGTTTGCTGACTGCAGACTCCCAACTGCATCTCCAGTCATGAACTCCCCTGGCACGGGCTGTCACCGTAACACCCAGCCGGGTAAGAATCTCCGCTTTCAGCTTGGCATAGTCTTGGCTGTCCTGCTCGCTCAGGTCAGCATAGGCCCTTTGGGGTTCTCCAATCAGATAGGGTGCGACCATCATGGCCCATTCAGATAGGGGCAGATTCTCCTTCTCTGCCAGTCCCTCAAACCTAGTGAGATATACCTCCACATCGTCACGAGGTGTCATCTTTTTCAGGGACCGTCTTACCGCCTTCTTTACAGCGGACAATGCAGGTGACTTTGCAACATTACTTTGGGACGATGCGCTGCAAGTCTTTTGTAGTGCTGCAACCTGCTCAAAAAACAACCGGTTATTCTCCTGCTGCTGCTGCAGGAATTGCTGCTGGGCCTGCTGCATGCGCTGCTGGTGCTGCAGGCGCTGCTGCTCCATGCTCTGCTGCATGCTTCGCTGGGCCTGGACCAGGTACTCAACGAGCTCCTCCATACTGCCGGACTTATCTGTCTCAACCACGGCAGTCTTATGTTGCACATTAACTTGCGCCATTTGTTCAAACAGCGCCTCCATGCTGTCATCCATGCTGTCAGACTTCTCTGTCTCAACAACTGCAGTCTTCACTCAAGACATACACACTCCACAGTCTTTTCCACAGAAAATTCAGCCTTGCTGTGCAGACATTTTTTTTTTTTCTTTGCAAAGTCTATTAGGGCTACTGTCTCTTTAAGACTGCTCCAACAGACGTTTCTTTTTTTTTTTTCTCTGACACACTTTTTTTTTCTCTCTCTGCTGCTGCTTCAACAGACTTCACCTTTTATTGCTGTCTCTCGCCACTGTGCTGCACGCACATTCCAGCACCAATTGTAAGCTTTTCAGGGGATATAGCTCTGGGATCGCCGTCCGGGTAGACGGAGTGGCACGGAAACAGTTCATTCACAGACAGCAGTTCTGGTAACAACTGGCCGCAATCAGTTTTATTAAAGTCCACAGCAAACAGAACATAATCAAAACCAAATCATAAACATAAGCCCTGGGCTTGTCCAGCCACTTACTACACTTAGATTTCCCTCTCTATCCGGGTCCAGACTCTAACAGCCTGTCCCCAAAACAACACATATGTTCAGCATTTACCAGCATGGAGTTTCACAGAGTCTCCTCCTTGTGTCTGAAGGCATATTCAACGTCCAGACTTGAGAGAGCTCCCCTCCTATTCAGCAGCTATCCACATGGATTCTCACAGAGACTACTCCTGTGTCCGGGGTACATCGAGCACCCAGACTGAGACAGCTCATACTCCTGGAGACTCCTTCTTGTGCCTGGACTCCTTGTCCAGACTAAGCGAGCTCTCTGTCTGTGTTCGCAGACACCTACTTCTGGTCTCCTAATTAACAGCTGAGTGGTTTCAGGCCTGAGCTGCAAGTGTGTACTGAATGTAAGGTGTAGTGACCTTTCTCTACCACTAGGTTTACAAAGCCATACATTTCCCTTATACCAGTCAGCAAAGTATCTAGGTGAAATGTACACCCCATTCAACACACATACTCTCACTGTCTCACAATACAGTAATATTATCTTACACTAGTTAAATACAGTAATACTTTTTTACACCGATTAGATACAGTAATACTATCTTACACTGGTTACATACAGTAATACTTTCTTACACCTGTTACATACAGTAATACTTTCTTACACTGATTAAATATTGTAATACTATCTTACACTATTAAAATACAGTAATACTTTCTTACACTGGTTACATACAGTAATATTTTCTTACACCGGTTACATACAGTAATACTTTCTTACACTGGTTACATACAGTAATACTTTCTTACACCTGTTACATACAGAAATACTTTCTTACACTGATTAAATATTGTAATACTATCTTACACTATTAAAATACAGTAATACTTTCTTACACCGGTTACATACCGTAATACTATCTTACACCGGTTACATACAGTAATACTTTCTTACACCGGTTACATACAGTAATACTTTCTTACACCGGTTACATACAGTAATACTTTCTTACACTGATTACATACAGTAATACTTTCTTACACTGGTTACATGGAGTAATACATTCTTACACTGGTAATAATAGATACCACGCTTGAGGATGAGTAATCAGAAAGAGCACCTATAATGACACAAACAGTGCCCACTTGGTCGGTACAGTATGGTTCACCACAATGTAGACTCCTTGTTAAAATGCCGCTGAATCTATAACTGGGGTAACTCTAGATTGCCTATCAAATAGAGCTAGTGCAGATTTAAATGCTTCCCGGAAAGTCCGTGTGGAGAAAGAAAGCTGCATGCGGTAAAATAGGATATTAGGTAAAATGGCAAATCACCACAAAAAGGGATAGACCTTTAAATATAACTATACCACTTCATGGAATCACCGCAGGGAGCTACTTACACCAATAGTGCAAGTGAAACTAAATACTTTCTTACACTGATTACATGGATCAATACTTTCTTACACTGGTCACAAACAGTATATGTTACACTGATTAAAATCATATAATGTTAGAGGAAAGGACCTCCATGGTCATCGTGTCCAACCCCCTTATCAATGCAGTATTCACTAAACGATCTCTGATGATTGTCCCGCCTCTGTGTGAAGACTTCCATTGAAGGAGAACTCACCACCTCTCGTGGCAGCCTGTTCCACTCATTGATCACACTCACTGTCAAAAAGTTTTTTCTAATATCTAATCTGTATCTTCTCCCTTTCAGTTTCATTCCATTGCTTCTCGTGTTTCCATGTGCAAATGAGAATAATGATGATTCTCTACACTGTGACAGCCCTTCAGATATTTGTACACAGTTATTAAGTCTCCTCTTAGCCTTCTTTTTTGCAAGCTAAACATTCCCAGATCCTTTATCCGTTCCTCATAGGACATACTTTGCAGTCCACTCACCATCCTGGTAGCTCTTCTCTGAACTTGATTCAGTTTTTTAATGTCTTTTTTAAAGAAAACTTGTCAGCAGGATTGTACTCAGTAACCCACAGACAGCGTCAGGTTGGCGCCGATATAATGATTAAAATGATACCTTGCTTGATGAAATCCGTCTTGTGGTTGTTGTTTAATCTTTATGTTCAGTTTTGAGTTGAGATTCTCGTGCTCAGGGGTGGATTGTGGGGAGGGGGCTTCATGTGGTGATCTGCTTAGGTGTTCATACTGATGGCTTATGACAGGTCACTGATCCCTCACTGACCTGCCCGTTTTACATACTGATTAATATATGTATTGAAAAAAAAATCACATTCAGCAGGCAGGCGCCAACGCTGCAGCATGATCGCATGCGTAATGTGCATTAAATTGTTTATTTAGTCAAATAGATTTATTCTGAAAAAAAATTCTCAAAATGTCACGGCTACGCCGGCGTGGTAGCTTCTATCAGCAATCAGATTTATGCTACTGCACAGACGCCAGCAGCGCCATCTTGGTGGAGACAATTTTTTCTACCCTCTAGCTAAATGGTGCCACTGGCGCCTGTGTAGTAGCGTCTATCGGATCTTTTTTTTTTAGAATAAAGCTACAGGACTAAACAAAACAATTTAATGAACATTATACAAGCGATCATGTTACAGCGCAGGCACCGCCGCTGGCACCTGCCTGCTGAATGTGATTTTTTTTTCAAATACTTATAATAAACAGTATGTAAAATAGGGGGCAGGTCACTGGGGGATCAGAGATCTCTCATAAGCCATCAGTATTAATAACTAATCAGAGCGCCACATAACCCCCCCTTCCCCACAGGCTGTCCCGAAGCACGAGACTCTCATTAACTCAAAACTGAAAATAAAGATTAAACAGCAACCAAGGTATAATTTCAATCAGTATAACGGCGCTGACCTGACGGTGTCTGTCGGTTACTCAACGCAATCCTGCTGACAGGTTCCCTTTAAATACTTTCTTACACTGGTTACATGTCTTTGTATTTATGTTTTCAATGTTTTTAAATTGTGTCTTGTTTGTATATATACACAGTTTTTTGCTGAATTCCTTTTAATAAAAAGTATTTCTACATTCTATATGCGTTTGAGATGTTCCCTTGGTATATGGGCATGACTTTTTCTTTTTTCTTTATTACATACAGTAATACTTTCTTTACACTGGTTACATACAGTAATACTTTCTTACACTGGTTACATACAGTAATACTTTCTTAAACTTATTACATACAGTAATAATTTCTTACACTGGTTACATACAGTAATACTTTCTTACACTTATTACATACAGTAATACTTTCTTACACTGGTTACATACAGTAATACTTTCTTACACTTATTACATACAGTAATACTTTCTTACACTGGTTACATACAGTAATACTTTCTTAAACTTATTACATACAGTAATACTTTCTTACACTGGTTACATACAGTAATACTTTCTTACACTTATTACATACAGTAATACGTTCTTACACTGGTTACATACAGTAATACTTTCTTACACTTATTACATACAGTAATACTTTCTTACACTGGTTACATACAGTAATACTTTCTTACACTTATTACATACAGTAATACTTTCTTACACTGGTTACATACAGTAATACTTTCTTAAACTTATTACATACAGTAATACTTTCTTACACTGGTTACATACAGTAATACTTTCTTACACTTATTACATACAGTAATACGTTCTTACACTGGTTACATACAGTAATACTTTCTTACACTTATTACATACAGTAATACTTTCTTACACTTATTATATACAGTAATATTATCTTACACTGGTTACATACAGAAATACTTTCTTACACTTATTACATACAGTAATACTTTCTTACACTTATTACATACAGTAATATTATCTTACACTGGTTACATACAGTAATACTTTCTTACACTTATTACATACAGTAATACTTTCTTACACTGGTTACATACAGTAATACTTTCTTACACTTATTACATACAGTAATACTTTCTTACACCGATTACATACAGTGATACTTTCTTACACTGGTTACATACAGTAATACTTTCCTACACTTATTATATACAGTAATACTTTCTTACACTGGTTATATACAGTAATACTTTCTTACACTGGTTACATATCAGTAATACTTTCCTACACTTATATACAGTAATACTTTCCTACACTTAATACATACAGTAATACTTTCTTACACCGATTACATACAGTAATACTTTCTTACACTTAATACATACAGTAATACTTTCTTACACTGGTTACATACAGTAATACTTTCCTACACTTATTATATACAGTAATACTTTCTTACACAGGTTATATACAGTAATATTATCTTACACCGATTACATACAATAATATTTTCTTACACTGGTTACATACAGTAATACTTTCTTACACTGGTTACATACAGTAATATTTTCCTACCCTGGTTACATACAGTAATATTTTCTTACACTTATTACATACAGTAATACTTTCTTACACCGGTTACATACAGTAATACTTTCTTACACCGGTTACATACAGTAATATTTTCCTAACCTGGTTACATACAGTAATATTTTCTTACACTTTTACATACAGTAATACTTTCTTACACCGGTTACATACAGTAATACTTTTTACACGGTTACATACAGTAATATTTTCCTACCCTGGTTACATACAGTAATATTATCTTACACCGGTTACATACAGTAATATTTTCCTACACTTATTATATACAGTAATACTTTTCTACACTGGTTACATACAATAATATTATCTTACACCGGTTACATACAGTAATACCTTCTTACACCTATTACATACAGTAATACTTTCTTACACCTATTACATACAGTAATACTTTCTTACACCTATTACATACAGTAATACTTTCTTACACTGATTATATACAGTAATATTATCTTACACCTATTACATACAGTAATACTTTCTTACACCGATTTTAACATATTTATTAATGACCTTGTAGGGGCATACAGAGTAGAATTTCAATATTTGCAGATGACACTAAACTCTGCAGAGTAATCAATACAGAGGAGGATAATTTTATATTGCAGGAGGATTTATGTAAACTAGAAGGTTGGGCTGATAAAAGGCAAATGAGCTTTAATGGGGATAAATGTAAGGTCATGCACTTGGGTAGAACAAACAAGAAGTATAATTATGTGCTTAATTGTAAAACACTGGGCAAAACTGTCACTGAAAAAGACCTGGGTGTATGGGTGGACGACAAACTCACATTTAGTGGCCAGTGTCAGGCAGCTGCTGCAAAGGCAAATAAAATAATGGGATGCATTAAAGAGGCATAGATGCTCATGAGGAGAACATAATTTTACCTCTATACAAGTCACTAGTGCGACCACACTTAGAATACTGTGTACAGTTCTGGTCTCCGGTGTATAAGAAAGACATAGCTGAACTGGAGCGGGTGCAGAGAAGAACAACCAAGGTTATTAGAGAACTGGGGGGTCTGCAATACCAGGACAGGTTATTACACTTGGGGTTATTTAGTTTGGAGAAACGTAGGCTTAGGGGTGATCTTATTACAATGTATAAATATATGAGGGGACAGTACAAAGACCTTTCTAATGACCTTTTTACTCTTAGACCTGAGAAGGGGACAAGGGGGCATCCTCTACTTCTGGAGGAAAGAAGGTTTAGTCATAATCACAGACACAGATTCTTTACTGTAAGAGCAGTAATGAGTGTAATGTTGTAATAAGTGATTCACTACTAAAATTTAAGAAGGGCCTGGATGCCTTTCTTGAAAAGTATAATATTACAGGTTATATACACTAGTTTCCTATATATTGCGTTGATCCAGGGAGCTAGTCTGATTGCCGTATGTGCAGTCGGGAAGGAATTTTTTTTACCCAATATGAAACTTACTGTTTGCCATATAGTGTTTTTTTTGCCTTCCTCTGGATCAACATGTTAGGGCAGGTTAGGATAGGATATGGGTTGAACTGGATGGACTTAAAGTCTTCCTTCAACCTTAATAACTATGTTACTATGTTACATACAGTAATACTTTCTGACACTTATTACATACAGTAAAACTTTCTTACACTTGTTACATACAGTAATATTTTCTTACACTGATTACATACAGTAATACTTTCTTACACCGATTACATACAGTAATACTTTCTGACACTTATTACATACGGTAATACTTTCTTACACTGGTTATATACAGCAATACTTTCTTACACTGGTTACATACAGTAATACTTTCTTACAAAGGTTACATACAGTAATACTTTCTGACACTTATTACATACGGTAATACTTTCTTACACTGGTTACATACAGTAATACTTTCTTACACCGGTTTACATACAGTAATACTTTCTTACACCGATTACATACAGTAATACTTTCTTACACACTGGTTACATACAGTAATACTTTCTTACACCGGTTACATACAGTAATACTTTCTTACACTTATTACATACAGTAATACTTTCTTACACCGGTTACATACAGTAATACTTTCTTACACCGATTACATACAGTAATATTTTCTTACACTGGTTACATACAGTAATACTTTCTTACACTGGTTTACATACAGTAATACTTTCTTACACCGGTTACATACAGTAATATTTTCTTACACTGGTTACATACAGTAATACTTTCTTACACCGGTTACATACAGTAATACTTTTTACACCGATTACATACAGTAATATTTTCTTACACTGGTTACATACAGTAATACTTTCTTACACCGATTACATACAGTAATATTTTCTTACACTGGTTACATACAGTAATACTTTTTTAACTTATTACATTACAGTAATACTTTCTTACACTTATTACATACAGTAATACTTTCTTAACTTTACATACAGTTATCACACGATTACATACAGTAATACTTTCTTACACCGGTTACATACAGTAATACTTTTTTACACCGATTACATACAGTAATACTTTTCTTACACTGGTTACATACAGTAATATACTTTTCTTATTCTTACGTTACATACAGTAATACTTTCTTAACTTACATACATACTTTTACAGTTACATACTATTCTTCTATACATATTACATACAGTAATACTTTACTTACACGATTACATTACATAATACTTTCTTACACTGTTTACATACAGTAATACTTTCTTACTACTACGTAATACTCTACAGTTAATACGTATACTTTACACTATTACATACAGTAATACTTTCTTATACTTATTACATACAGTAATACTATTCTTATACTGATTACATACAGTAATACTTTCTTACACTGGTTACATACAGTAATACTTTCTTACACTGGTTACATACAGTAATACTTTCTTACACTGATTACATACAGTAATACTTTCTTACACTGATTACATACAGTAATACTTTCTTACACGATTACATACAGTAATATTATCTTACACCGATTACATACAGTAATATTATCTTACACCGGTTACATACAGTAATACTTTCTTATACTATTACATACAGTAATATTATCTTACACCGATTACATACAGTAATATTATCTTACACGGTTACATACAGTAACACTTTCTTACACTGATTACATACAGTAATACTTTCTTACATCGATTACATACAGTAATATTATCTTACACCGATTACATACAGTAATATTATCTTACACCGGTTACATACAGTAATACTTTCTTATACTTATTACATACAGTAACACTTTCTTACACCGGTTACATACAGTAATACTTTCTTACACTTATTACATACAGTAATACTTTCTTACACCGATTACATACAGTAATACTTTCTTATACTTATTACATACAGTAATGCTTTCTTACACTTATTACATACAGTAATACTTTCTTACACCGATTACATACAGTAATATTATCTTACACCGATTACATACAGTAATATTATCTTACACCGATTACATACAGTAATACTTTCTTATACTTATTACATACAGTAATACTTTCTTACACCGGTTACATACAGTAATACTTTCTTATACTTATTACATACAGTAATGCTTTCTTACACTTATTACATACAGTAATACTTTCTTACACCGATTACATACAGTAATATTATCTTACACCGATTACATACAGTAATATTATCTTACACCGATTACATACAGTAATACTTTCTTATACTTATTACATACAGTAATACTTTCTTACACCGGTTACATACAGTAATGCTTTCTTATACTTATTACACATACTAACACTGTGTTACTTTGTACTATACTCAGTATCTTTCTCATGTATACTTGTTTTTTCACTATTACGCATTTGTCACAGACATGTTCTGTCAGGGACAATTTCCACAGTGTCACTTCCAAGTGTCCTTGTCCTTTCCGTTTTGGGCTAGGGGCTTCTGAGGTGTTCTCCTATGGACATGATCCCCTGAACACATCCCCCTCCTCCTCCTCCTGGGTGAGCTCTGTGCTTCCCCATGTGTATGTGTCCTCCCTCATGGATATGTTTACTCTCTAGGACCCTTCTGCTGGGACCAAAATCAATGAAAAGCTAGTCGGAAGAAAAAGGCGGGCAAATAAAAAAATTTGTGAATGGAAGAATGTGTTTGTGCATTCATTGTTAAAATAAAGAGCGTGCGGTGACGTGTGTGTCACTTCCACCAATCACAGGGCGGATAATATTTTTAAATATCCTTATGCTCCAGCCAATCGGATCCCAGGTGGCAAAGACTAGCGCAAGCCATGACCAATGAAAGAAGGGCTATGCAAATCAGGATCTATCCAAGCAGGAGCTGAATGTCAACTAGTCAAAGATGGAGGATGGAGCTGGGAGGCCATGAGGTTTGTACCGGGAGGAGAACCGTCTCCCTCTCGCCTGTAGGGAAGCACGGTGGCTTGCTAGAAGCCGAGCTTTGTAGTCTTGGGGGATCCTTCCGGAGCACAGGTGGCCCCTGGAGTCCTTGCCAGCCTCTTTTGGTCAACTTTTCCAGGAGGAGGTGCTTCTTATGCCCAGGTACCATTCATGAATTTGGGGCTCAAGACTGGTGAGTGGCATCCGGGGTTATGGGCGGAAATGGCGGGAGCTTAGGGGAGTGGTGAGGGCTGCAGTAGCAATTAGTGCGTTCAGGGGGCAGCGTCCCTTCTCCTGGCTGGGAGGAAAGGAGACACCCTAGAGGGGCCTCCGGGCTGCTGCTCGGGTGTCAGGAGATGCCGGGGTGGCCAGTCATGGGAGGGGCTGCGGGCGAGCACTGGTCCCTGTCACTGCGCCCTCCGTGTGTCACAGTGCGGGCGGCGGACATCGGGAGCATCCGTGCGCCCATCCCGAGCCTAGCAGCGGAGCTACTATCCGTGTACAGTGGAGTACAGCGATGGCAACGTCCACGCCACGAGACGAAGCGTCCTAGGACGGTGACAGCCCCGGACCCCAGCGGCGGTGCCGGCCGGAGACTCCGAGCCTGGAAAGTTTGGACGTCAGTGGCACCTCGGAGAAGCCGCTCCTTCCACCCGCGGCTGGCTGCGCTTCACGCGTGTGTGGACAGAGCTCGCTCCTTTATATGCGGCTCCCACACCCACATCGCCTCCATTTTCCATCGATCGGGGCAGAATATTCTGATACTATTCGAATATTGGATAGTGGCCCATGGGCAGGGCACGTCCTCACCCCGTGCCGGGGCCACGATCCCTACTCGCTGGATCCCCAGCTCCTCTTTCTAGGCGTTTTATGTTTGTAGTGGATGCACAATATTTCCTGCAGATCGCGACAATGACATCGGTCGTCGCCTGTCACCTCTCTGCTGTTCTGTCAATATGGAATTAGTAGTAGAATAATAATAGTAACATTGTATTGTTCTGGCGCTGCGGAACATCCGATTGTTATATAAAGATAGTGTGGTGTGTGATCGGCGGGTTGCGGCATGTCTGTGACCGGTGGCAGCTGGGGACTGACTGCTTATTTGGAAATAAGTGCAACTTTCCTGTCATCCGCGGCCCTTTTTCTGTTGTACTACTGGGAAGTGGAATTAGCAGTGCAATATTAAAAGGGCATTGGTTGGCAGGGCCTCATCGCTCGGTGCCTCCAGCAAGTGCCATTAGTTTCCCATTTTATGTCTTATTTAGTGACTGCTTAGATTGGACATGTACCTCTGCGCCGACATCTGTGGGATTAAATGCCTCAACAAACACTGCTGTATATGGATAGTCCCAAGTGCCACATTGCATGGTACATTATTTATTCTGATACCCTCATGGCTGAATACTCGGCATTCAGTGACTCTTTTCTCATGACCATTATTATATATATTTTTTAATAAATGTACAGATATTTTTAATTCCCATTGGCTGTATGCCTTCTGAAAAATATGATAATATATATATATATATATATATATATATATATAAATATATATATATATATATGTAAATTATGTAGTATTAGTAGTAATTTATTTTAGACTAGTTTCAATTGATACAGTAGCAGAAAATATAAGTATATCCTATCACTGCCAGGGCTTAACATTGCATTTTTTTCTAGTCATGTTTTAATCCTTTTTTGTGTTGTTTACCACCCCACCCCCACCAGTGATTCATTGTGCTGTACCCAATGCATAGACATAGGAGTGACCCTATAAGCTGGTGAGAGATGCTCTGACAGTGTTGCACTACTGTGTTTTATATTGAAGCAGTGCAATAGTATTGTCAAAGCATTTCATTCCAGTACATCTCCCATATTTTGTAACTGTGCTTTTTTTTTCTATTTACTTATTTTTGTTTTGTTATTTCCTTTAAGGTAAATGCTTTCTATGTAGTAGAATAGTGATGTATGGTACAGTATTAGTGTGACATTGTCACCTCCATGGCGGCCATCGCCCCAGTGTGCTATGCTGGCTTACTGTTGGGGTCTGTATGTTTTTGTTTGCTTTCAACCTTGCATAAAAATGAATACATACGCCAGTGAATCCCATCTTAACCCATTGTTGCCTGAGGGAGGGGTGTGCAGGGCATAAGCAGAGCATTTATCCCTTCAATGAACGACGGAGCTGCCTTTTTTTGTAGACTGACCGAAGAGCATATATTTGATGTGTTCTTATTTATTGCAATATTTGTTTTTGTGTTAAAAGACGACCGAGCATATTCCCAGAGATCCCAGGTTTAAGATTAACTTTTTTTTTTATTTATGCCTTTTGTTTATTGGAATTTACTGCTTTCATTCCAGTGGAATCCACGGAAGCAGGGTGTTCTAGGGCCTAGGCAATGGCTGTCCTGCGTGGATGTATGTGCTGTACAGGTTGCTGTGAAATGGACGCTGCATATAGACAGTCTCCCACGTTAGCTTTGTTAGGCCATGCACTGGCTATTATGAGGTTTATTTTCTCTTCTTTTTTTTCAATAAGAGGTGAAAGGTCAAGTAGCTTATTATTATTGTTTTGCTGTAGAACCTAGCAATTTAATTATTCAGCTTCACTGTGACAGTGGCCTCTCCTCCATTAAAGAGCAGGAGAATTCTCTAGCTTGTGATCATGACTGTAGAGGATCTAGAATTGGGCATGAAAAGAAACACTGCTAAAGTATTCCATCTGGCACTCTTTGTAGGCCTCGTGGCTTTGTCCTGACATGACGTAGTAGCATGGATGTAAGTGTGTGGGCCTGGACTATACCTAGGTCTCCAGTTTATACTGGATTGAGAATGACTTCTGGCATAGTAGGTTACACCAGCCATGGAATGGGGACCAACTCTGGTGTTGAGGTGCTAAGTAATGATGCTGAGATTATTTTAGTCCCTGGAGGGAATGACATTTACGCTTTTAGTATTTAAACAGGTATTTTATTTTTTTTACTAAAAGAGTTTTATCTTTTTTGTACCCATGTATTTGCGAAATAACATTCCATTGGTTTCAAGATGGATGGAAGTAAATGATGCTGCCGTAGTCTCAGCATCCATTTCTAGGTCTGGAAGGGGCTCAATGGAAGAAAGCAGCCATGACAGTTATTTGTGTTGAGCTGAATATATGTGTTGTTGGGCAGGAGGGTGTGTCTTGATCAATACTACTATATATTTGGATCTGTGAGTGGAAGGGGGTCTGGCCGTACTGCAGGGCTCTGTGCTGTGTATGGCATGTATGTGTGTAGTGTGTGCTGGCTGCAGGCGGGGGGAGGGCTGTGGAATGCAGTGAATCAGGTCGGCCTGAGCAGGGGGAGGGGATAGCCTCGGGAGAGCTTCCATCCTGTCGTTGCATAAACTTGTTAAAAGAAGCCCTCATGAGTAGGAAGCGGCCTGGGACAGGGAGGGGATCGCAGTGCGCATGGGACCCTTGTGAGTGAGCACTGACACTGCTGCCCTGGCCTCTTGTCCTCTACACGACTCTATGCACCAGGGTGCCAAGCCATGTGCTAGCCATAGTTCACCATTCCATTTAGAGATCAGTCCAAGCTGCCATTACTGGTTCATTTTCCATAGAGATTTTATTCGTGTTTATTAATGCTGATAGATGGATACAACTAAAATCTGTAAGACCTATGGGAAAAAAAATCATCCTCATTTTTAAATATGTGACCTTCATTTCATACAAAATATTACAACTAACAGGATGATGCCATCTAAATAGCTCACATAGGTATGAAGGACCCTGGTGTGACTCCTAAACATCCTGCATGGTTAGACCTGAAAACCAGCCCGAAAGGCGAATTACAGGGATTGCTGAGAGTTTGTGCTCTCACCTGGGCAGGTTGGATCCTGCATGGCACAGGAATCCCCTGTATATCTGGAGATTTGTACAAGCTTGCTGCATAGGTTTAACTAGGTAATGCTGGAATGTCTGGAATCATGAGGACAGGAGTTGATTAACCCTTTGATCATGGATGGGAAATTCCCAAATGTAATCGTAAAGTGTGGGCTATTTTTTCTTAGTAATTCTAGCACTGATTATGCAAAGTTGCCTACCCTGACAATTCTTCCTTCCAACAAATCACCATGGCGTTATTTTTCTTTCTATGTACCTATTTTTTTTCTTTAGTGTTACCTTTTATTAGCAATTTATATTTACAATGATCTTTTATTTATGTTGTGCGAACCACATTAAATAAAGCCTGTAAAAAGTGACGTGTTTATATACAGTAAGTTGAAATCAGTGACATCTTTTAAAAATACAATAATGATGTCAGATCTAAGGTGCCAGAAATATAGATAGAAACTTTAATCTGGAATATCCCATAGAGCACTGTGTATTATTAGCTGACGTCTCCTATCAGACAAAGGCCATTTCTGAAATGTGATAAAGTGAGGGTGTGCTTCTAAACATATGTGAACATGATCCAGGCTCATGGGGTATAAATAGCAGACTTTAGCTAATGTCTTGGTTTAAAGTTGGTTATAATAAGTGCTAACACATTCTCGGAATGGATGGCTTTATTAGGACACACCGATCACACTGACAAGCGTGGTGTATACAGTTTAGAAATACCAGGGAATAGTCTGAGCTTTCTTCCATCACTGTTGTGGAGTGTGGCTTGTGTCCCTGGTTGTCCCTGATCGCCCCCATATTTCTGTCAGCGCTGGGCCCTGCAACATTTTAGTAAGTAGTTATCCAGCGAGGAAAGGATTTTCATGTCCCTGTTTCATCAAAGGCGAATAAAAAAAATGTGTTTTTTTTTTTGTTTCAACATTAAAGAAATTGCCTTCAGTGAGCATTGTTTGCCTTGTTTCTCTAAAAGGGTGTGAGAAAATGCTGAAGCGTTCATATAGGTTCACAATCCTCGGGAAACAAACCCATTGATGGCCATTGATCAGTTGTTTATCAGGTTTTTGCTGGGTAGAACAGTTACATCAAAGGAGACTGAGCCTGTCTCACACTGTTCTGTGGAACGTGAGGAATCTTTAATGCAATAGTAAGATCGATGTGGAATGCATACATTAGCCAGGAATCCATGAATTACAGGATTGTATCCCGTTTCCACTTTCATTTAATCCGCTGGAAAACCAGTCAGTGAAGGGAAGAAAGGAGAAGGGAGAGAGGAGGAGAATCAAGTGTCAAAAAAGTGAATTGGTTGTAGAGGGGGAGGGGATTGGATTGTGGAAGGAGGGTGTGTGTGGGGTCGTAGAGGAGGGGGGTCTCTTTTCCTTAAAATGAGAAAACAGACCCCCCTTTCCCTCCACTCCATTTCCTGAAAGGTTAAACAAGCAGGATCAATAGAAAGCAGCCATCAACTACGGTAAAAGTTTGTCGAAAATGGTAAAGTAGTAATATTCATCCATGTATTTTCCTTGTGTAAACTGTGATAAAATAGCGTTAATTCACAAGTGTGGTGGGAGAGATGAAGCCGTAGCAGGAGGATAGCCCCGATGTACAGGGCTGTGCTGCTCCTCATCCTCCGGGGCTTTACATGATGCCGTGGAGCAGTCACTTTTAATGTTAGATTTATGGTTGTTTTCCAACTCGTTTTTTAAAAATCCCAAATATGTATTTCAGGGTTTTCTGAGGCCAAGGAAACATTCCAGCCTTTCCTCTCCTGTTTATGACTTCTGTGCTTTCTTTAGCTAGGTTTAATAATGAACCATTCCTAGGCTAGATTGTTTTCCTGATATATTTTTTATTTTATCCACGGTTGTTAGTCACTGAGTGTTTGTACATTATCACTGTAAATCTAAGATTCCTTCAACTTTCCCTCCCAACAGGTATCTGGTGCTTTCAGACTGTCATCTTGTGTGTTATGACAGATTCTTTTTTTCCCTTGGGGAAGAGACCCTATCAATATTGCCTCTGCTTTTGACATCAGAGTAGTAGTGCAATATTGCTTATAGGGTCTTTTCCTTGAGATACCATCCCTCTGGTCACAATTTCAAAGAAGATGTGTATGTGTGTCCCAAAAAATAGTGATAAATTTCCTGATACACAGGGACATTTTTTCATTATGAAAACTATATTTGATGCATTTTATTGAGTTTTGCTATATACAGAAAGTGTTGTTTATGACCTTGTCAATAGTTTAGTAATATATATGTGTGTTAATAAATGTGTGTGTGTGTGTGTGTGTATATATATTATATATATATATATATATATATATTATATATATATATATATAGGAGTACAGTCTTACAATTGTGTGTGCAATGCTTACTCAATCATCCAGCCAAGGAGCCTCAAAATGTAGAAAATGTAGATGCTTGACAAGGACATCAAATGAGAAGCTGAAACCTGGCATGTATCTGTGTGAATGAGTGTTTGCGTGTATAAATTTATATGTATATTACAATGTTAATAACAAGGTTATAAACGCAATACTTTCTGCATTTTGCCATTGTAAGGCAACTTTTCTAGCAATTTTATGACAGCAATAGTACACGTCTGTATGTATAAATATATACATTTATTACACCTGTCACTAGTGTGGGGGAGAGAAGCGTACTGGCTGAGATGTGCCGATTGTTAACTTGTATCAGATGGCTACTTATATTTTGTCAACCAGCCCAACATGAAGCCAGACTTAAAATGCCGCGTGTGAATGGTGTGCTGGTTCCATCCAGTGGGTAGTGGTGTTGAATGCATTTCTATCATACAATAATGACTGTAACTTGATCCGCCATTATGCGTTTATGGCTTCCCACACCTCTCAAGCACTGGCTCCAAGGTATATGCTTTAAAGACAATTTCTGTGTGCTGCCGCTGTGGATGCTAGGGCTCTGGCATAGAGTAAATTTGGTGGGTCCCTTTAGGTGCACTCCTCGGTCTCCGCATGGTAAATTCGGTCTTGCTCAGATCACTGTGTTTAAAGTTTTGGTCCAAATGAAAGCATCTGCAATAGCGTTCTCTCCCCCTCCCTACCCCGCAGCAGCCCTGCCAGGGACCCTCGGTCATGGCACATCACGTGATGAGCTGTTTGGTCTGAGGTATGTGAGAAAAGGGAGAAGGAGCCTAACATTGGTCTGGGAGGGGCAGAACGCGAGGTTTTCCTAGGGCAGAATGTGAGGCGGCAGTGTGTGTGATAGTGATGGCTGACGGCTCAGCGCAGGCAGAGATGATAGGAGGGGCTCACGGGGCAGAGTGTGGGTGGCCGATCCTGCTAGTTTCAGGTGGTCTGTGGATGTGCTCTTGTGGGACCTGAGGCCCAGTAAAAGGGTGATGAGCAGACACTACAATCCGCGAACTCATGGCTTATCCTATCCTCACTACTGCCCTCTGCCATGACTCCGATATCACCTCCATGTTCTGAAGATTTCTCCACCGCACAGACAATCATTACTCCTATTGGGGAAAGAGTGTGTTGGAGGAGCAGACCTCCCAGGGCTGTGTGTGGAGGAGCAGACCCTCCAGGGCTGTGTGTGGAGGAGCAGACCCTCCCAGGGCTGTGTGTGGAGGAGCAGACCCTCCCAGGGCTGTGTGTGGAGGAGCAGACCCTCCCAGGGCTGTGTGTGGAGGAGCAGACCCTCCCAGGGCTGTGTGTGGAGGAGCAGACCCCCAGGGCTGTGTGTGGGGGAGCAGACCCCCCAGGGCTGTGTTGTGGAGGAGCAGCCCCCCCCCAGGGCTGTGTGTGTGGGGAGCAGACCCCCCCCCCCTGGGCTGTGTGTGGAGGAGCAGACCCCCCCCCCCCCCCGGGCTGTGTGTGGGGGGAGTAGACCCCCCCCCCCAGGGCTGTGTGTGGAGGAGCAGAACCCCCCAGGGCTGTGTGTGGAGGAGCAGACCCCCCAGGGCTGTGTGGAGGAACAGAACCCCCCCCCCCCGGGCTGTGTGTGGAGGAGCAGACCCCCCAGGGCTGTGTGTGGAGGAGCGGACCCCCCCCGGGGCTGTGTGTGGAGGAGCAGACCCCCCCCAGGGCTGTGTGTGGACTGAGCAGACCCCCCAGGGCTGTGTGGAGGAACAGACCATCCAAACCCCCCCCCCCCCCCCAGGGCTGTGTGTGGAGGAACAGACCCCCCCCTGGGCTGTGTGTGGAGGAGTAGACCCCCCAGGGCTGTGTGTGGGCGGAGCAGACCCCCCAGCGTGTTGGGACAGTGTGTGTGGGGGGAGCAGACCCCCCCAGGGCTGTGTGTGGAGGAGCAGACCCCCCCCCCCCCCCGGGCTGTGTGTGGAGGAGCAGACCCCCCCAGGGCTGTGTGGAGGAACAGAACCCCCCCCCCCCCCCGGGCTGTGTGTGGAGGAGCGGACCCCCCCAGGGCTGTGTGTGGAGGAGCGGACCCCCCCAAGGCTGTGTGTGGAGGAGCGGACCCCCCCAGGGCTGTGTGTGGACTGAGCAGACCCCCCAGGGCTGTTGTGGAGGGAACGAGACCCTCCCCCCCAGGGCTGTGTGTGGAGGAACAGACCCCCCCCCCTGGGCTGTGTGTGGAGGAGTAGACCCCCCCCAGGGCTGTGTGTGGGGAGCAACCCCCCCCCAGGGCTGTGTGGAGGAGCAGACCACGCCCCCCCCCCCCCCCCGTGGGCTGTGTGTGGAGGAGTAGACCCCCCCCCCCCAGGGCTGTGTGTGGGCGGAGCAGACCCCCCAGGGCTGTGTGGGGGGAGCAGACCCCCCCAGGGCTGTGTGGGGGGAGCAGACCCCCCCAGGCTGTGTGAGAGCGACCCCCCCCCCCCCCGTGGGCTGTGTGTGGAGGAGCAGACCCCCGTGGGCTGTGTGTGGAGGAGCAGACCCCCGTGGGCTGTGTGTGGATGACCCCCGGGCTGCCTGACACTCTTTCCCTGTTGCACTACTGTAACACTGGAATAAGCAGTGCAATGATGAAAGGGCATCAGTCTGAACCTGAGCTGAGGGTCCAGGAGCGCGGAGCCTCCGGGAAGTCACGTGTCCCTTATGTGCTACATTGTCCCATTGTCATCAATAAACATGTTCCTTGGTGAACCCGACCTGGTGTGCTCCTCGTTATTACTGACTGCGCGCTGTCACTGTGTCCTCACAGGCCGCCTCCGTGCTGGCAGAGTACAATGTCTGCCTCCCATAGGCCGCCACCTGCTGATCGGCCTCCTGACACAGAAGCCATTTTATGGCGGCAGGAAGCCCAGGATCGGAGCACCGGCCGCCGCACTTCCCCCAATGGCGGCTTCTTTGTATGCCCGTGGGAGGTGAATGCAGAATAAGAGGGGAAAAGCGAATTTCCCTCATGTCCCCAGCCAGCTCCAGAAAATGGCTGCGGCCTTCACACGTGGTGGCTCCCGGCTGCGCCCCGCGCTACTGCTGGATTATTAATGTCCAGCACTGCGGCCTGCAGGCGCACTAGTGTCGGGGCCAGTGTTTGTTTCCCCCCTGACCTCTCCTCCGGGCTGGTCAGTGAGGCCTGACAGCTGCGCCTTTGAAGCCTGCAGAGGTTATGACCCGCAGGCCTTTCTCCCTCTGTCCCTCGAGCTGCTGAGTCAGTCAGGTTGGAGGTGAGGGGGCACGGTGTGAGGAGGAGGCGGCGGGGGGCCGGAGGAGGAGGCCTTGCACTCACTGACTTGCCCTTTCTTTGGTTTACAATCTGTGAATGAATTGAAGAATGACATGGAGATCCAAGGAGGAACTAGTACTTCCACCGAGACAGCTGCGGGGCCGAGCCGTGCGCCCCCCACTGCCATGTCACCAGCTGCTGCCCCCCGCACACAGGTTAACCCTCATGGTGCCAGGGGAGTATATGGCCGGCCATTACAAGCCTGAGGTGGAGCTCCTGACAATACACGAGTGGGATCTCACGTGATTGTGGCTTTTCTGCTCACAGTTGACATCATTCTATGAGGAGACCAGCGTGCACTTTTGTAGCCACCACGTCAAACAAGCTCGCCATTGTGACCACGAGGACGCCGGCCGCTCAGGACGACACATTTCCTGTAGTCTGGACTTGGCGGTCTTTTCACTGATACATCTCTGTGGCATCCAGAGGGGCACAAACGCCAACTGTGAATGGGAATATCACGAGTGTCGTGATCAGTCGGGTCGTAATACAACAATGGCTCATCATGGAGAGACACGTAATCTGGGAGGAAGGGTCTGTCCCCCCGAGGCTTCATTAGCCACTTAACAGACATCCTAATGGGAGTGTAAATCCTGCCCCACACCAGCCAGGAATGAGGAAGGGGAAATTCTACCAGGCCCCCTCCCCTATAGCTCACAGGCGGTGGGCTGCACACTACAGCCATGTATCTCCACACATATAGATCTATATACTACTGCCAGACAATGCATATATATACACACACACTACAGCCATGTATCTCCACACATATAGATCTATATACTACTGCCAGACAATGCATATATATATACACACACTACAGCCATGTATCTCCACACACGTATAGAGCTATATACTACTGCCAGACAATGCATATATACACACACACTACAGCCATGTATCTCCACACACGTATAGATCTATATACTACTGCCAGACAATGCATATATACACACACACTACAGCCATGTATCTCCACACATATAGATCTATACTACTACATGACCACAACAATGCCTAATATATACACCAACAACATTACCAACCAGCCATGTATCTCCACACTATAGAGCTATATACTACTGCCAGACAATGCATATATACACACACACTACAGCCATGTATCTCCACACACGTATAGATCTATATACTACTGCCAGACAATGCATATATATACACACACTACAGCCATGTATCTCCACACATATAGATCTATATACTACTGCCAGACAATGCATATATATACACCACACACTACAGCCATGTATCTCCACACATATAGATCTATATACTACTGCCAGACAATGCATATATACACACACACACACTACAGCCATGTATCTCCACACATATAGATCTATATACTACTGCCAACAATGCATATATATATACACACACACACACACACACACACACACACACAACACACACTACACCATGTACACCACACACACATACACGCACACACACACACACTACAGCCATGTATCTCCACACACTATAGATCTATATACTACTGCCAACAATGCATATAATACACACACTACAGCCATGTATCTCCACACATATAGATCTATATACTACTGCCAGACAATGCATATATACACACACACTACAGCCATGTATCTCCACACACGTATAGATCTATATACTACTGCCAGACAATGCATATATATTACACACACACTACAGCCATGTATCTCCACACACGTATAGATCTATATACTACTGCCAGACAATGCATATATATATACACACACTACAGCCATGTATCTCCACACACGTATAGATCTATATACTACTGCCAGACAATGCATATATATATACACACACACTACAGCCATGTATCTCCACACACGTATAGATCTATATACTACTGCCAGACAATGCATATATATACACACACCTACAGCCATGTATCTCCACACACGTATAGATCTATATACTACTGCCAGACAATGCATATATATATACACACACATACAGCCATGTATCTCCACACACGTATAGATCTATATACTACTGCCAGACAATGCATATATAAACACACTACAGCCATGTATCTCCACACACATATAGATCTATATACTACTGCCAGACAATGCATATATACACACACACTACAGCCATTATCCACACACGTATAGATCTATATACTACTGCCAGACAATGCATATATACAACACACACTACAGCCATGTATATCCACACATTATAGATCTATATACTACTGCCATGACAATGCATTATATCCACAAACTAAGCCATATACTATGCAATGCATATATATATATATATACATACACACAAAACACTACAGCCATGTATATCCACACATGTATAGATCTATATACTACTGCCAGACAATGCATATATGCACACACACTACAGCCATGCATCTCCACACAAGTATAGATATACTACTGCCAGACAATGCATATATATATACACACACACTACAGTCATGGCCAAAAGTTTTGAGAATGACACAAATATTATATTTTCACATGATCTGCTGCACTCTGGTTTTTATTTGTGTTTGACAGATGTTTTTATCACAGACAGAAATATAATAATTGCAAACATATGAGAAACAAAAGCTTATATTGACAGTTAGAATGAGTTAATGCAGCAAGTCAATATTTGCAGTGTTGACCCTTCTTCAGGACCTCTGCAATTCTCCCTGGCATGCTCTCAATCAACTTCTGGACCAAATCCTGACTGATAGCAGTCCATTCTTGCACAATCAATGCTTTCATTTTGTCAGAATTTTTAGGTTTTTGTTTGTCCACCCGTCTCTTGATGATTGACCACAAGTTCTCAATGGGATTAAGATCTGGGGAGTTTCCAGGCCATGGACCCAAAATCTCTATGTTTTGTTCCCTGAGCCATTTAGTTATCACCTTTGCTTTATGGCAAGGTGCTCCATCATGCTGGAAAAGGCATTGTTGATCGCCAAACTGCTCTTGGAGGGTTGGGAGAAGTTGCTCTTGGAGGACATTCTGGTACCATTCTTTATTCATAGCTGTGTTTTTAGGCAAGACTGTGAGAGAGCCAATTCCCTTGGCTGAGAAGCAACCCACACATGAATGGTTTCAGGATACTTAACAGTTGGCATGAGACAAGACTGGTGGTAGCGCTCACCTTGTCTTCTCCGAATGAGGCGTTTTCCTGATGTCCCAAACAATCGAAAAGGGGATTCATCAGAGAAAATAACTTTACCCCAGTCCTCAGCAGTCCACTGCCTGTACCTTTTGCAGAATATCAGTCTGTCCATGATGTTTTTTCTGGAGTGAAGTGGCTTCTTTGCTGCCCTCCTTGAGACCAGGCCTTGCTCCAAGAGTCTCTGCCTCACAGTGTGTGCAGATGCACTCACACCTGCCTGCTGCCATTCCTGAGCAAGCTCTGCAC
Source organism: Oophaga sylvatica (assembly GCA_033576555.1). Classification (NCBI taxonomy): domain Eukaryota; kingdom Metazoa; phylum Chordata; class Amphibia; order Anura; family Dendrobatidae; genus Oophaga; species Oophaga sylvatica. The sequence continues at coordinate 776,464,436 of JARQOD010000001.1, read as the reverse complement.
TGCTGGTAGCCCGATCCCGCAGCTGAAACACTTTGAAGAGACGGTCCTGGCGCTTGGTCTTTCTTGGGCGCCCTGAAGCCTTTTTGGCAACAATGGAACCTCTCTCCTTGAAGTTCTTGATGATGCGATAGATTGTTGACTGAGGTGCAATCTTTCTAGCTGCGATACTCTTCCCTGTTAGGCCATTTTTGTGCATTGCAATGATGACTGCACGTGTTTCTTTAGAGATAACCATGGTTAACAGAAGAGAAACAATGATACCAAGCACCAGCCTCCTTTTAAAGTGTCCAGTGGTGTCATTCTTACTTAATCATGACAGATTGATCTCCAGCCATGTCCTCATCAACACCCACACCTGTGTTAATGGAGCAATCACTGAAAAGAGGTTAGCTGGTCCTTTTAAGGCAGGGCTGCAATGATGTTGAAATGTGTTTTGGGGGATAAAGTTCATTTTGTAGCCAAATATTGACTTTGCAAGTAATTGCTGTTAAGCTGATCACTCTATAACATTCTGGAGTATATGCAAATTGCCATTAGAAAAAGTGAAGCAGTAGACTTTGTAAAAATTAATATTTGTGTCATTCTCAAAACTTTTGGCCATGACTGTACAGCCATGTATATCCACACATGTATAGATCTAGCTGTATACAAACAGCACATATGCTCCTAAATAGGACCGCTCTTATATGGTGTATATATATCTATATAATACTACTGTCAGACAATGCATATAATATATATATATATAATATATATATACATACACTACAGCCATGCAATGCAGCACATATGTATAGATCTAGCCATATACATGCCCCTATACACCACATACGCTCTTAAGACCATTCTTATATGGTATATATATATCTATATACTACTGACAATGTGTGTTTTGTGTATGTATTATATATATATATATATATATATATACTCAAAATATACATGCCGCTATACAGCTCCTAAATAGGTTGTCTATAGTATATCTATACTACTGCTAGACCATACACACACACACACACACACACACTAACAGTCATGCATGGCGCACATATATAGATACTGTTGCCAAACAATGCATATATATTCCTAAATAGAGTGCTTATATGTACTGTATATATACTACTGCCATACAATGTTGGGTGTGTGTATATATCTAATGTATATGTATACTTATAAAGCTGCTCATATATATACCACCACTGCTATACCAGGACCGTCTTATATATATTATTACACAAGATATGATATATACTACTGCTATACAACGCTGCACATATATTATACTACTGCTATACAATGCGGCTCATATATCTACTGCTCCACAACTTCACAATGCAACTCAAATATATATATATTGTAGCATTCCAGGGGGTTTAGCTCTAGGATCGCTGTCTGGGTAGACAGAATGGCATGAAAACAGTTCATTCAGACAGCAGTTCTGGTGCAAAACTGGCCGCAACCAGCTTTATTAAAGTCCACAGCAAACAGATTAAAACAAAGCATAAACAGAAAACCTGGGCTTGTCTAGCCACTAACTACACATAGATAGATTGCCCTGTCTATCCGGGTCCAGACTCTACCAGTCTGTGCCCAAAACAACACACATGATATATGTTACCAGTATGGAGCTTCACAGATACTCCTCCTTGTGTCTGAAGGCAACTCCAACGTCCAGACTTGAGAGAGATCCACTCCTATTCAGCCGCTGTTCGCACTGATTCTCACTGAGACTACTCATGTGTCCGGGGTACTTCCTGCACCCAGACTGAGATAGCTCACACTCCTGGAGACACCTTCTGTGCCTGGACCCCTTGTCCAGATTAAGCGTGCTCCCACTCTTGGAGACTGCTTCTTTGTGCCAGGACACCTCCCTGTGTCCAGACTGAAGACAGCTCTCAATCCTGGAGACTGCTTCTTTGTGCCAGGACACCTCTCTGTGTCCAGACCGAAAACAGCTCGCAATCCTGGAGACTGCTTCTTTGTGCCAGGACACCTCCCTGTGTCCAGGCTAAAGACAGCTCTAACACTCTTGGAGACTGCTTCCTTGTGCCAGGACACCTCTCTGTGTCCAGGCTAAAGACAGCTCTAACACTCTTGGAGACTGTTTCTTGTGCCGAGACACCTTCCTGTGTCCAGGCTAAACTAGCTCTCAGATTGTGTTTGCAGACACCTACTTCTGGTCTCCTAATTAAGACCTGAGTAGTTTCAGGCTTGTGCTGCAAGTGTGTGCTGAATGTGAGGTGTAGTGACCTTTCTCTACCACTAGGTTTACAAAGCCACACATTTCCCTTATACCTAGGTGAAATGTACACCCCATTCATCACATATTCACTCACTGTCTCACATATCCCCTCCCTCTTCTCCAGACCGGAGGGCTGGTCATCCAGACCTGAGGGCTTGTCAACAATCCAACAGAGACAGTGAACTCTGGACCAGTCATGGCCCTCATTAGCTTCATCTTCACCACTGTCATTTGTATCTTCACCTGAGTCATAGCCAACATCAGCTTTCTCTTTATCTGAAGCATCCGCACTACCCTGTACCCTCCCAGGCCTATACTCTCTGCGGGCCTCGGGTATCCTGCACGGTTTCATCTTGACCTTAGGGCTCATTTTCGATATAGTGCCTGGCCAGAGAAGTACGACCCGACACATCAGAACACTTCTGCTGACTCTTCCTCAGAAACTCACGTACCTCCTGTCCCTGGTGCACTGACCATGTGTCACCAACTATCACAGGAGGTAAAGGGGTTTTTCACTTTTCTCCAGTTCCCCACTTTCAGGCTCTTCTGGCAAGACATGCCCAGAAGCCCCACCGTCCGTCCCACACTCTACTTCCTCAGTCACATCTGGCTCACTGTCAGGGCTATACCCTTCATTTTCATTCATATCCTGCTCACTTTCAGGAGTATAGAATTCATTCTCATTCATATCCTGCTCACTTTCAGGAGTATAGAATTCATTCTCATTCACATCCTGATCTGGAACCTTAGTTAACATGTCATCCACAACATTAACTTCATCATCTGGTCCCTCAAGTATGTGACTATGTGACAACCCCAGTACTATACTTCTATATAGCTCAGGTACTAGGAGCTGACTCACGACCTCTCCCTGGACTTCAGTGTCTCCACACAACAGGTCATTGTTCATGGCAGCATGAGGAAACCTCTCCTCAGAGCCAGGCTCCTGGGAAACCTCATTTAGAACAATCATATTTTCCTGTGCCGTCCTAAGAGAGGGGTCTCGCCACTGCTCACTCTCAAAATTGTCACAGGACGCAGGTAAGTAAGGGACACTCGGTTCCCGAGAACCACCATCCTCGTCTCCCAACATCACCTGCAAAGGAATTTCATCACTATCACAGTCATCATTATTATCAACATCATTATCATGACTATGATCAGTATCATCATCACTATCATGATCATTATCAGCATCAGCACCATTTTCATGGTCATCATCATTATCAGGATCATCATCATCATCATTATTAGCATTATCATCATCATTATCACATAATTTTAACGTCCCACTAGCATTGTGTTCCGCCCCTCGGGACTGCGCACCCTCAGTAGGAGCTTCATCACACTGTCCATCAGAAACATTTCTCCCCCAGAGATCCTTAGACCGGGGAAAGTCATTACCCAATATGACGGGGTGCACCAGGCTCTTCACTACCCCCACTTCATATGAAACCTCCCCGAGTTTGGGGACCAAGTCCACGGCAGTCTCTGGGTAGACTTTGGTGTCTCCATGGATGCACACCACACTCAGGTGCTTATCAGGGATGAATTCCCTATCAATCAGGCTGTCACATATGGAAGTCACTGGACTCTCTGAGTCCAAGAGGACCTGTGCTGGGCAGTCATTTACAACCACCGGGGACACCTGTGGTCCAGTCTCTTCGGCTGAGGTGGACACACACACAGGTTCTGCGCAGGGAGAGAGGGACCTGCCAACATCACGGCACATAGGCTCCCCCCTAGTGAACAGCCGGCTGCAATTTCACGACATCTCCAACACTGTCCACCACAATCACCCTCCCATATGTCCCCTATAGCTGGAACGCTCTTACCGCGAGAGTTCAGCGTCCGGGAACTCTGAAGCGACGACCTCTCAGACGGCTGTACCTCAGGAGGACGTGCTCGGGTGTAGCGGTTCACCATCACCTTTTCAACTCCATAATCAGGCTCGCTGACTGCAGACTCCCAACTGTATCTCCAGTCACAAACTCCCCTGGCACGGGCTGTCACCGTAACACTCAGCCGGGTAAGAATCTCCGCTTTCAGCTTGGCATAGTCTTGGCTGTCCTGCTCGCTCAGGTCAGCATAGGCCACCTGGGGCACTCCAATCAGATAGGGTGCGACCATCATGGCTCACTCAGATAAGGGCAGATTCTCCTTCTCTGCCAGTTCCTCAAATCTAGTGAGATACACCTCTACATCATCACGAGGTGTCATCTTTTTCAGGGACCGTCTTACCGCCTTCTTTACAACGGACAAGTCAGGTGCCTTCACAACATTACTCTGGGACGAGGTGCTGAGAGCTGCAATCTGCTCCAACACCCGGTTATTCTCCTGCTGCTGCTGCAGGATTTGCTGCTGGTACTGCTGCATGCACTGCTGGTGCTGCAGCTCCATGGTCCGCTGGGCCTGGACCAGGTACTTAATGAGCTCCTTCACACTGCCAGACTTATCTGTCTCAACCACGGCAGTCTTATGTTGCACAATAACTTGCGCCATTTGTTCAAACAGCGACTCCATGCTGTCATCCATGCTGTCAGACTTCTCTGTCTTAACAACGGCAGTCTTCACTCAAGACATACACACTCCACAGTCCCTTCCATAGAAAAATCCAGCTCTGCTGTGCAGACACTTTTTTTTTTTTTTTTCTTTGCAAAGTCTATTAGGGCTCCTGTCTCTTTAAGACTGCTCCACAGACTTTTCTTTTGCTGCTGCACATTCCACAGTCATTTTCACAACAAGTTCAGCTTTGCTGTGCATACATTTTCTCTCTGCAGACTCTATCAGGGCCACTGTCTCTCCAAGACTGCTCCAAACAGACGTTTCTGCTGACACACTTTTTTCCTCTGCTGCTATTTTCAACAGACTTGACCTTTATTGCTGTCTCTAAGCCTCTGTGCTGCATGCACACTCCAGCACTAACTGTATCAGCCCCTGCGCTGCCCGCATTCTCCGCCAATTGTAAGCTTTCCAGGGGGTTTAGCTCTAGGATCGCTGTCTGGGTAGACAGAATGGCATGAAAACAGTTCATTCAGACAGCAGTTCTGGTGCAAAACTGGCCGCAACCAGCTTTATTAAAGTCCACAGCAAACAGATTAAAACAAAGCATAAACAGAAAACCTGGGCTTGTCTAGCCACTAACTACACATAGATAGATTGCCCTGTCTATCCGGGTCCAGACTCTACCAGTCTGTCCCCAAAACAACACACATGATATATGTTACCAGTATGGAGCTTCACAGATACTCCTCCTTGTGTCTGAAGGCAACTCCAACGTCCAGACTTGAGAGAGATCCACTCCTATTCAGCCGCTGTTCGCACTGATTCTCACTGAGACTACTCGTGTGTCCGGGGTACTTCCTGCACCCAGACTGAGATAGCTCACACTCCTGGAGACACCTTCTGTGCCTGGACCCCTTGTCCAGATTAAGCATGCTCCCACTCTTGGAGACTGCTTCTTTGTGCCAGGACACCTCCCTGTGTCCAGACTGAAGACAGCTCTCAATCCTGGAGACTGCTTCTTTGTGCCAGGACACCTCTCTGTGTCCAGACCGAAAACAGCTCGCAATCCTGGAGACTGCTTCTTTGTGCCAGGACACCTCCCTGTGTCCAGACTGAAAACAGCTCTAACACTCTTGGAGACTGCTTCCTTGTGCCAGGACACCTCTCTGTGTCCAGGCTAAAGACAGCTCTAACACTCTTGGAGACTGTTTCTTGTGCCGAGACACCTTCCTGTGTCCAGGCTAAACTAGCTCTCAGATTGTGTTTGCAGACACCTACTTCTGGTCTCCTAATTAAGACCTGAGTAGTTTCAGGCTTGTGCTGCAAGTGTGTGCTGAATGTGAGGTGTAGTGACCTTTCTCTACCACTAGGTTTACAAAGCCACACATTTCCCTTATACCTAGGTGAAATGTACACCCCATTCATCACATATTCACTCACTGTCTCACATATCCCCTCCCTCTTCTCCAGACCGGAGGGCTGGTCATCCAGACCTGAGGGCTTGTCAACAATCCAACAGAGACAGTGAACTCTGGACCAGTCATGGCCCTCATTAGCTTCATCTTCACCACTGTCATTTGTATCTTCACCTGAGTCATAGCCAACATCAGCTTTCTCTTTATCTGAAGCATCCGCACTACCCTGTACCCTCCCAGGCCTATACTCTCTGCGGGCCTCGGGTATCCTGCACGGTTTCATCTTGACCTTAGGGCCGGGCTCATTTTCGATATAGTGCCTGGCCAGAGAAGTACGACCCGACACATCAGAACACTTCTGCTGACTCTTCCTCAGAAACTCACGTACCTCCTGTCCCTGGTGCACTGACCATGTGTCACCAACTATCACAGGAGGTAAAGGGGTTTTTCACTTTTCTCCAGTTCCCCACTTTCAGGCTCTTCTGGCAAGACATGCCCAGAAGCCCCACCGTCCGTCCCACACTCTACTTCCTCAGTCACATCTGGCTCACTGTCAGGCTATACCCTTCATTTTCATTCATATCCTGCTCACTTTCAGGAGTATAGAATTCATTCTCATTCATATCCTGCTCACTTTCAGGAGTATAGAATTCATTCTCATTCACATCCTGATCTGGAACCTTAGTTAACATGTCATCCACAACATTAACTTCATCATCTGGTCCCTCAAGTATGTGACTATGTGACAACCCCAGCACTATACTTCTATATAGCTCAGGTACTAGGAGCTGACTCACGACCTCTCCCTGGACTTCAGTGTCTCCACACAACAGGTCATTGTTCATGGCAGCATGAGGAAACCTCTCCTCAGAGCCAGGCTCCTGGGAAACCTCATTTAGAACAATCATATTTTCCTGTGCCGTCCTAAGAGAGGGGTCTCGCCACTGCTCACTCTCAAAATTGTCACAGGACGCAGGTAAGTAAGGGACACTCGGTTCCCGAGAACCACCATCCTCGTCTCCCAACATCACCTGCAAAGGAATTTCATCACTATCACAGTCATCATTATTATCAACATCATTATCATGACTATGATCAGTATCATCATCACTATCATGATCATTATCAGCATCAGCACCATTTTCATGGTCATCATCATTATCAGGATCATCATCATCATCATTATTAGCATTATCATCATCATTATCACATAATTTTAACATCCCACTAGCATTGTGTTCCGCCCCTCGGGACTGCGCACCCTCAGTAGGAGCTTCATCACACTGTCCATCAGAAACATTTCTCCCCCAGAGATCCTTAGACCGGGGAAAGTCATTACCCAATATGACGGGGTGCACCAGGCTCTTCACTACCCCCACTTCATATGAAACCTCCCCGAGTTTGGGGACCAAGTCCACGGCAGTCTCTGGGTAGACTTTGGTGTCTCCATGGATGCACACCACACTCAGGTGCTTATCAGGGATGAATTCCCTATCAATCAGGCTGTCACATATGGAAGTCACTGGACTCTCTGAGTCCAAGAGGACCTGTGCTGGGCAGTCATTTACAACCACCGGGGACACCTGTGGTCCAGTCTCTTCGGCTGAGGTGGACACACACACAGGTTCTGCGCAGGGAGAGAGGGACCTGCCAACATCACGGCACATAGGCTCCCCCCCTAGTGAACAGCCGGCTGCAATTTCACGACATCTCCAACACTGTCCACCACAATCACCCTCCCATATGTCCCCTATAGCTGGAACGCTCTTACCGCGAGAGTTCAGCGTCCGGGAACTCTGAAGCGACGACCTCTCAGACGGCTGTACCTCAGGAGGACGTGCTCGGGTGTAGCGGTTCACCATCACCTTTTCAACTCCATAATCAGGCTCGCTGACTGCAGACTCCCAACTGTATCTCCAGTCACGAACTCCCCTGGCACGGGCTGTCACCGTAACACTCAGCCGGGTAAGAATCTCCGCTTTCAGCTTGGCATAGTCTTGGCTGTCCTGCTCGCTCAGGTCAGCATAGGCCACCTGGGGCACTCCAATCAGATAGGGTGCGACCATCATGGCCCACTCAGATAAGGGCAGATTCTCCTTCTCTGCCAGTTCCTCAAATCTAGTGAGATACACCTCTACATCATCACGAGGTGTCATCTTTTTCAGGGACTGTCTTACCGCCTTCTTTACAACGGACAAGTCAGGTGCCTTCACAACATTACTCTGGGACGAGGTGCTGAGAGCTGCAATCTGCTCCAACACCCGGTTATTCTCCTGCTGCTGCTGCAGGATTTGCTGCTGGTACTGCTGCATGCACTGCTGGTGCTGCAGCTCCATGGTCCGCTGGGCCTGGACCAGGTACTTAATGAGCTCCTTCACACTGCCAGACTTATCTGTCTCAACCACGGCAGTCTTATGTTGCACAATAACTTGCGCCATTTGTTCAAACAGCGACTCCATGCTGTCATCCATGCTGTCAGACTTCTCTGTCTTAACAACGGCAGTCTTCACTCAAGACATACACACTCCACAGTCCCTTCCATAGAAAAATCCAGCTCTGCTGTGCAGACACTTTTTTTTTTCTTTGCAAAGTCTATTAGGGCTCCTGTCTCTTTAAGACTGCTCCACAGACTTTTCTTTTGCTGCTGCACATTCCACAGTCATTTTCACAACAAGTTCAGCTTTGCTGTGCATACATTTTCTCTCTGCAGACTCTATCAGGGCCACTGTCTCTCCAAGACTGCTCCAAACAGACGTTTCTGCTGACACACTTTTTTCCTCTGCTGCTATTTTCAACAGACTTGACCTTTATTGCTGTCTCTAAGCCTCTGTGCTGCATGCACACTCCAGCACTAACTGTATCAGCCCCTGCGCTGCCCGCATTCTCCGCCAATTGTAAGCTTTCCAGGGGTTTAGCTCTAGGATCGCTGTCTGGGTAGACAGAATGGCATGAAAACAGTTCATTCAGACAGCAGTTCTGGTGCAAAACTGGCCGCAACCAGCTTTATTAAAGTCCACAGCAAACAGATTAAAACAAAGCATAAACAGAAAACCTGGGCTTGTCTAGCTACTAACTACACATAGATAGATTGCCCTGTCTATCCGGGTCCAGACTCTACCAGTCTGTGCCCAAAACAACACACATGATATATGTTACCAGTATGGAGCTTCACAGATACTCCTCCTTGTGTCTGAAGGCAACTCCAACGTCCAGACTTGAGAGAGATCCACTCCTATTCAGCCGCTGTTCGCACTGATTCTCACTGAGACTACTCATGTGTCCGGGGTACTTCCTGCACCCAGACTGAGATAGCTCACACTCCTGGAGACACCTTCTGTGCCTGGACCCCTTGTCCAGATTAAGCGTGCTCCCACTCTTGGAGACTGCTTCTTTGTGCCAGGACACCTCCCTATGTCCAGACTGAAGACAGCTCTCAATCCTGGAGACTGCTTCTTTGTGCCAGGACACCTCTCTGTGTCCAGACCGAAAACAGCTCGCAATCCTGGAGACTGCTTCTTTGTGCCAGGACACCTCCCTGTGTCCAGACTGAAAACAGCTCTAACACTCTTGGAGACTGCTTCCTTGTGCCAGGACACCTCTCTGTGTCCAGGCTAAAGACAGCTCTAACACTCTTGGAGACTGTTTCTTGTGCCGAGACACCTTCCTGTGTCCAGGCTAAACTAGCTCTCAGATTGTGTTTGCAGACACCTACTTCTGGTCTCCTAATTAAGACCTGAGTAGTTTCAGGCTTGTGCTGCAAGTGTGTGCTGAATGTGAGGTGTAGTGACCTTTCTCTACTACTAGGTTTACAAAGCCACACATTTCCCTTATACCTAGGTGAAATGTACACCCCATTCATCACATATTCACTCACTGTCTCACAATATATATATATATATATATATATATATATATATATATATATATATATATATATAGTTGTGTGAACGTGTTTGCTCCCTTCCTGATTTCCTATTTTTTGCATGTTTGTCACACTTAAATGTTTCAGATCACCAAACTAATTAAAATATTAGACAAAGATAACACAAGTAAACACAAAATGCAGTTTTTAAATGAAGATCTTTATTTAGGGAAAAAGAAATCCAAACCTGCCCTTTGTAAAAAAGTGAGTGGGAAGCCGAGTTCAAATTCCCTAGCCACACGCAGACCTGATTACTGCCACATGTGTTCTCAATTAAGAAATCCCTTAAATAGGACCTGACTAAGTTAAGCAGACCAAAAGTTCCTCAAAAGCTAGACGTCTCGCCGTGATCCAAAGAAATTCTGGAGCAAATGAGAAACAAAGTGATAGAGATCTATCAGGCTGGAACAGGTTTTAAAGCCATTTCTAAAGCTTTGGGACTCCAGCGAATCACAGTGAAAGCCATTATCCACAAATGGCAAGAACATGGAATAGAGGTGAAGCTTCCCAGGAGTGGATACAGCGTCTGGAGGCACGTCTGCCCTACTTGTCAGCGCTACTAAGCTTACCATTTCATGTGGAGTGACGCTTCTCCCTAATAACAATAATACTTGAAGTAACTTAGATGATTATGCATAACCATACACTGCACAGTAAAAACCACACTTAATTGATGAAGGTCCCACCGACCGAAATGTTTTCTGTGTGCTACAATAAATTCTTCTACTAAAGTACAGTACTTAAGTTGAGTGCTAGGTTTATATTTATCGGCTTTATGGTTTGGGAACCTAAACCTTAGCACCATCCCATAGTTGTGCTCACGGTGTTTCTTCTGAAGCTTCCCAGGAGAGTCCAGACGTCCAAAATTACCCCAAGAGCGTAGCAACGACTCATGCAAGAGGTCAAAAAAGACCCCACAACAACATCCAAAGAACAGCAGGCCTCAGTTAAGGTCAGTGTTTATGACTCTACCTTAAGAAAGACTGGGCAAAAATGGCCTGTATGGTAGAGTTCCAAGACGAAAACCACTGCTGAGAACATAAAGAACTCGTCTCAGTTTTGCCAGAAAACATCTTGGTGATCCCCAAGACTTTTGGGAGAATACTCTGTGGACTGACAAGACATAAGTTGAAGTTTTTGGAAGGAGTACAGTGGGACAGAAAAAAACCCCAGAAATGTAGAAATTTTTGCAAATTTATAAAAGAAAAACTGAAATATCACATGGTCATAAGTATTCAGGCCCTTTGCTCAGTATTGAGTAGAAGCACCCTTTTGAGTTAGTACAGCCATGAGTCTTGGGAATGATGCAACAAGACTTTCACACCTGGATTTGGGGATCCTCTGCCATTCTTCCTTGCAGATCCTCTCCAGTTCCATCAGGTTGGTTGGTGAACGTTGGTGGACAGCCATTTTCAGGTCTCTCCAAAAATGCTCAATTGGGTTTAGGTCAGTGCTCTGGCTGGGCCGGTCAAAAATGGTCACAGAGTTGTTCTGAAGCCTCTCCTTTGTTATTTTAGTTGTGTGCTTAGGGTCATTGTCTTGTTGGAAGGTGAACCTTCGGCCAAGTCTGAAGTCCAGAGCACTCTGGAAGAGGTTTTCATCCAGGATATCTCTGCAATTGAAGGAAACATGAATGCGGCCAAGTGCAGTCAGTTGTCCTGTCCCTGCAGCTGAAAAACACCCCCATAGCATGATGCTGCCACCATGTTTCACTGTTGGGATTGTATTGGGCAGGTGATGAGCAGTGCCTGATTTTCTCCACACATACTGCTTAGAATTATCACCAAAAAGTTCTATCTTCATCTCATCAGACCAGAGAATCTTATTTCTCATAGTCTGGTAGTCCTTCAAGTGTTGTTTTTTTTTTTAAGCAAACTATGCTGGCTTTCATATGTCTTGCACTGAGGAAAGGTTTCCGTCAGACCACTCTGCCATAAAGGCCCGACTGGTGGAGGGCTGCAGTGATAGTTGACTTTGTGGAACTTTCTCATCTCCCTACTGCATCTGTGGAGCTCAGCCACAGTGATCTTGGGGTTCTTTACCTCTCTCCCCAAGGCTCTTCTACGATTGCTCAGTTTGGCTGGACAGCCAGGTCTAGGAAGACTTCTGGTGGCCCAAACTTCTTCCATTTAAGGATTATGGAGGCCACTGTGCTCTTAGGCACTCAAACAAAAAAGGCAGCACTCTGTAGCGCCATAGCATGCAAATATGAGAAATGATTTCATATTTGCATGCTATGAAACTACAGAGTGCTGCCTTTTTTGTTTGAGTGTACATGAGTTGGTGACTCTAGGTTAAGCACCTGTTCACACTTAGTTTATGTTTGGATGTCACAGTCATTTTTTTTTAAAAAATTTGTATTCATTGGCCTTCTGACTGAGCACTCCGCCTCTTAGCCGCAGGCGTTTTTAAGCACAGCAGGGCCACTACTACCCCTCCACAGAGATGTAGATTTCAGTCTAAAGAGAGGATTCATAGGTTCCCATACAGATGAAGTCTTTAGTCTAAAGGGTATGCCACACTAAACAATATCGCTAACGGGATCGCTAAAAAAGTCACTATTTAGCGATCCCGTTAGCGATGTTGTTCAGTGCGGCAGCTTCCAGCGACGAGCTTCCTGCTGTGATCTCGCTCGTCGCTGGAATCGCTCCGGACCCTATTTCATCGCTGGCGCTCCCGCTGGGTAAGTATCTTATCGCTGTGTGGCACCTTTTCTTAGCGATTTAGCGGTACTTTTGTACCGCTAAAGTCGTTAAGAAGATCGCTAACGGCGATAGCGTCGTTAACTATATCGCTAAATGCGGCAGCATTTAGCGATATAGAAACAATCCCGCTAGCGATCTCATTAGTATGCAACGCTAACGAGATCGCTAGCGGGATAGCTAAGTGTGGCAGTACCTTGAGCGAGGATTGGCATTAGTTTAGATCCTGGAAAACTAGAAATGTCTTAACGTAGCTTCCAGGTACACATAAATTAGCCATTTTATGCACTAAGCTTTCTCAATTTTTCATATTTCTAATGCAGTAATGCAATTCATTTTTCATGTTTTATATTTGCATGCTATGGAGCTATAGAGTGCTGCTTTTTTGTTTGAATGTATATGAGTTGGTGACTTCTAGGTTAAGCACCTGTTCACACTTAGTTTATGTTTGGATGTGCCAGTCAGTTTTTTGAAAACTGTGCTCTTAGGAACCTTGAGTACTGCAGAAATTCTTTTGTAACCTTTGACAGATGTATGCCACAATTCTGTCTTGAGCTCCTTGGCCAGTTCCTTTGACCTCATGATTCTCATTTGGTCACACATGCACTGTGAGGTCTTATATATACAGGTGTGTGCCTTTACAAATCAAGTCCTATCAGTTTAATTAAACACAGCTGGACTCCAGTGAAGGAGTAGAACCATCTCAAGGAGGATCACAAGAAAATGGACAGCATGTGACGTAAATATGAGTGTCTGAGCAAAGGGTCTGAATACTTATGACCATGTGATATTTCATGTTTTCTTTTTTTAATAAATTTGCAAAAATTTCTACATTTCTGTTTTTTTTTTTTCAGTCAAGATGGGGTGTAGAGTGTACATTAATGAGAAAAAAATGAACTTTTTTGAATTTACCAAATGGCTGCAATGAAACAAAGTGAAAAATGTAAAGGGGTCTGAATGCTTTCCATACCCACTGTATATCCCATTACATCTGGTGTAGAAGTAACACAGTATTTCAGAAAAGGAACATCATACCAACAGTAAAATATGGTGGTGGTAGTGTGATGGTCTGGGGCTGTTTTGCTGCTCAGGACCAGGAAGACTTGTGGTAAATGGAACCATGAATTCTGCTGTGCACCAAAAAATCCTGAAGGAGAATGTCCGGCCATCTGTTCGTGACCTCAAGCTGAAGTGCACTTGGGTTATGCAGCAGGGCAATGATCCAAAACACACCAAGTCCCCTTCTGAATCGCTTAAGAAAAACAAAATTAAGACTTTGGAGTGGCCTAGTCAAAGTCCTGACCTTAATCCGATTAAGGAACTCAGAAAGAGAATTGGAGGGATCCAATGGCTGGATATCCTTAAGGACAAAAATGTCCAGGAAGGATGGAAAATCTTGAAAAATGAGATTCTCAAAGCACAATCGTTAACAATTCCGAAAAGAGGGAAGAATGGGAAGCATTTAAGGAAACCAGGATGGATGAACATAGAACTTAAACACATGCTAAAAGGAAGAAAGAAATGTTTATCAAATGGAAAGAGGGAGGCATATCTAAAGAAGAATATAATGCCGTCTGCAGAACCTGCAGGGCACAAATCAGATTATCTAAAGCTGACAATGAATTAAGGCTTGCAAGTGACGTCAAAAGCAACAAAAAAGGATTTTGGGGATACGTCAAAAGTAAAAGAAAAGTCAAAGATGCTATAGGATTTTTACAGGATGAAAATGATGAAATGGTAAGTCAGGATGTTGAGAAGGCTGAACTTTTAAATTCCTATTTTGCATCTGTTTTCTCTCAGAAAGGAAATGTAACATCAACTGATCTTCACTGTCCTATTAAAGGAATAGAAGAATCCAGGATATCTATAAACAGAAAGACAGTGAGGAAACACTTAGCTAACCTAAATGAATTCAAGTCTCCAGGTCCAGATGAATTACACCCCAGGGTACTGAAGGAGATAGCAGAAGAAATTCTTGAACCACTGTCCATAATCTTTGAAAATTCTTGGAGAACAGGAGAAGTCCCAGAAGACTGGAGAAGAGCAAATGTTGTTCCTATCTTCAAAAAGGGGAAGAAGGTGGACCCAGGGAACTACAGGCCGGTGAGTCTGACTTCTATACCAGGAAAGATCTTTGAACAAATTATTAAAGAACATGTATGCAAGTACCTGGATAAGAATGAAGTGATTAAACAGAGTCAGCATGGGTTTGTAACTAATAAGTCATGTCAGACTAACTTAATTTCCTTCTATGACAGAATCACTGACTGGGTGGATCAGGGAAATGCTGTAGATATAGTATATCTTGACTTCAGCAAAGCATTTGACAAAGTATCTCACACAATCCTTATTGAAAAATTGACTAAGTATGGAATGGACAAGGCAACTGTTAGGTGGATTCATAACTGGCTTAGTGATCGGACCCAAAGAGTGGTTGTAAATGGCTGCACATCCAGTTGGAAGAATGTCTCAAGTGGGGTACCACAAGGCTCTGTTTTGGGCCCTGTATTGTTCAACATCTTTATCAATGATTTAGATGAAGGAATTGAGGGTAAACTGATCAAATTTGCTGATGACACAAAGCTAGGAGGGGTAGCTAATACTAGAGAAGAGAGAGAGAGGATTCAAAAAGATATACATAAACTGGAGCAGTGGGCAGCAACTAACAGAATGGATTTTAACAGGGAAAAATGCAAAGTACTACATCTGGGCAATAAAAATGAAAAAAGCATATACAAAATGGGAGGAATAGGGCTAAGTAACAGCACATGTGAAAAAGACTTGGGTATACTAATTGATCACAGACTTAACATGAGTCAACAGTGTGATGCAGCAGCAAAAAAGGCAAATGCAATTCTAGGATGTATCAAGAGAAGCATACAGTCTAGATCACGTGAGGTCATTATTGCCCTCTACTCCTCTTTGGTCAGACCTCATCTGGAATACTGTGTCCAGTTTTGGGCACCACATTTTAAAAAAGACATCAACAAACTGGAGCAAGTTCAGAGAAGAGCCACCAGAATGGTGACCGGTCTGCAAACCATGTCCTATGAGGAACGGTTGCAGGATTTGGGAATGTTTAGCTTGCAAAAAAGAAGACTGAGAGGAGACTTAATAGCTGTCTACAAATATCTCAAGGGCTGTCACATTGTAGAAGGATCATCTTTATTCTCATTTGCGCAAGGAAAGACTAGAAGCAATGGGATGAAACTGAATGGGAGGAGACACAGATTAGATATTAGAAAAAACTTTTTGACAGTTAGGGTGATCAATGAGTGGAACAGGCTGCCACAAGAGGTGGTGAGTTCTCCTTCAATGGAAGTCTTCAAACAGAGGCTGGATAGACATCTGTCTGGGATGATTTAGAGAATCCTGCTTTGAGCAGGGGGTTGGACCAGATGACCCAGGAGGTCCCTTCCAACTCTACCATTCTATGATTCTATGATTCTATGAGATGCTGTGGCATGAGCTTAAAAAGGTGGTTCATGCTCGGAAACCCTCCAGTGTGGCTGAATTACAACAATTCTGCAAAGATGAGTGGGTCAAAGTTCCTCCAGAGCGTTGTAAAAGACTCATTGTGATAACTGGCAAACACCTGATTGCAGTTGTTGCTGCTAAGGGTGGCCTAACCAGTTATTAGGATAAGGGGCAATCACTTTTTCACACAGGGCATGTACGTTTGGATTTTTCTTTCCCTTAATAATAAAGCCTTTAATGTAAAAACTGCATTTAAATAATATATTCTCATACAATGCGGAACACATATATCTGAGTGCCACCGTTTTTTCCACTTATTTGAAGAATAATTAATGCTATATAATGTGTGGCACATACGCTACTTCACACTGCTAGTTCTATATATTATTACATTATATATTATATTTATAATACTGGTATGAAACACTGCTGATATTTACATATATATATGGTACTACTGCTATTCAAGACTGCGCAAAATGTTAAAGATATTTCGATTAAGGGTATGTTCACAAGCTGTTTTCTTGGCCTTGTTTTTCTAAAAAAAAAATGCAGCATTTTACTGTACCAACAAAGTGAATGAGATTTCCGAAATCTGATGCAAAAGTTGCTTATTTTTTCCTTGCAGATTTGAACCAGTTTCAGGTCTGCAGCATATGAATTCTTTAAGCGTTTTAGCAGCATTTTTCACCTGTTAAAATTAATGGAAATAAATCACAAAAAAACGCACGTATTGTACCAACATTTTTCCTGCCAACACTCCAGTAGTTGCAGTAGATTTTTCTGCGGCAAACACTGAACATGTGCACATATCCTTATTCAGCATCGAGTATAAGTGCCATGTGCAGGAATACACATATTGACATGCTATCAGTGTCTTTATTAATAGTTGTGTGAGAATTGTTTTGCCATGCTGAATGCTATCTGCATGCAAATCATCAAAATCCCCTACTGGCAGCTGCTTTTACAATTGCCGACCAATGATACCCCAAATGTGCTCAATAGGAGACAAGTCTGGAGACACTGTAGGCTAGGGATGTGGACCCTTTTTTCTGCCAAAAGTCATTTGGATATTTGTACTATCCTTTGGGGGCCATACAAAATTATCAACTTGAAAATTACCCTGCTACATTTGGTCAAACATTTAATTAACTCACCCCTAATGTGATGGCTGGAACTATTTCTGTTTGGTGCAGCTGTGATGTTATGTGGTAGTGATGATGTTGCTACTCGTAATTGCTTTTCCAGATCTGTGTTAGTCTGTAGTGCAGGTGAATATTCACAATAAGTTTTGTAAAGAACTCGCAGCAGTAAGTTGCACTGAACACAGATGTATATTACACAGCAGGTCTCCTCACAGTGGGAAATTCATCACTGCTCACGTTACATTTATAGAACTCGGGCAGTGTGAGGTCTGCATTATAAATCACACAGGAGACACCAAGACTGCGGTATATACATCAAATAGAAGACACTGAGACTGCTGTGTATAAATCATAGGATACACAGAGATCTGTACACATCACATAGGAGATATAGAGACTGATGTATATACACATCACAAAGGAAATACCGAGGTTGCTGTATATATACATCAGATAGGAGACACTGAGATTGCTGTATATACACATCACATAGGAGACATTGAGAATGCTGTATATACACATCACACAGGAAACATCAAGAATGCTGTATATACATTACATTGGAGACACTGAGACTGCTACATATGCATCACATAGAAACAAAGACTGCTATGTATACATCACATAGGAGACAGACTGCTACGTATACATCACATAGGAGACAGACTGCTACTTATACATCACATAGGAGACACAGACTGCTATGTACACATCACGTAGGAGACACCTAGACTGCTATATATACATCACATAGGAGACACCAAGATTGCTATGTATACAGCACATATTTGACACTGAGACTGCTGTGTATATATAGACATCACAGGAGACATGGTGCTGCGACAGAGACGTCACAGGAGACTCTGAGACTGTTGCAAAGAAATCAGGGTTGCGGTATAGACATTCACAGGACCCGCTGGGGCTGCCACTGATGTCTAGTTCTTTGGGTCTAGTTCTCTTGCGCTAACTCTGAAAACAGAGTACGTCCAGACACTGGCTAGTGTCAGGACAAAATCTTTCACTGCATGCACATGCAGCATTCAGTACTGAACGCTCGCAGAGCAGGAAGAAATTAAAAGACTGGCAGTCAAAGCATAGCTGCTGCCCCAAGCACTGCGGTGCCTAAGAATTTTCCCTGAGCCTAAGAAAAGGTCATCGCGAGCCATAAACGGCCCTTGGACCTGAGGTTCCTCACCCCTGCTGTAGGCCATGTTAACACGTTTAGACCATGCCGGCTGTTCACATTACTATGAGCAACATGCGACCTGGCCTTGTGTTAAAAAAACATCTCTTGGGACACTTAAACATTTCCTCGTGAATGCCTCCTCTGTCCATGTGGCCTCCAGACCAATCTTCAGCTATCATTGTGTCCATGAAAAAAGCGGGACTTATCACATGATGATAGCTGTCCATTTCAGTTCCCATTGACCATGATAGCCTTTAAGACTGGTGACATCTGTCTCTTAGCCCAATGTTGTGCAAACAACTTATGATGGTTTGAGTAGACATTGTTTGACGTTGGCTTAGTACGTGAATCTAATTTCATTTGTATTACAGAATGTATCACTATGCACCATGGTTGAAATATGATGAGATCATGCGCGCAATACCATAAAGAGGCATTCACGAGGGAGGGTCACACCGGTTATACTACCAGGGTTATATTGTGAGGTGGCATATTGTACAGTAGCCAGACCCCTGTAATCTTTCCTGGTACACTAACAGCTCGGTCATACATTGATTTGATCTCTAAAGTGTCCCAGTAGCCATTTTTCAACACAACATTGCCAGGCCGCACATTGCGCATGCTACTGTGAGCAGCTAAACGTGCTATGATGGTGTGCACATCTCCTGCTCCGTCTCCCATCAAGCACATCTGGAATGTCATTGGTGCAGCTGCGGATCATGAAGATTTGTATGCCTCAGTGCATTCATTATGGCAGAATATTCTTCAGACAACCATTAATAGCCTAATTGATAGCAGCCAAGGCGTGTAAGTGGGTGTATTTCTGTGCGTGACAGTCTTACTCAATGCTAAATAAAATGAGATGTGAGAATTTTGTTTCCATTTATTTGTTGTTTGCATATCATTAACCTGTCTATCATTCCTGTGATTTTCATAGTTCCATGACTTTACTTTGTTGGTGTTGCACTTTCAATATTGAGGAGTGTATATATACTACTGCTATGCAAGTTAGGAAAATCACAAATCCTTCTTTAAGGTCAGGACTTTGTGTGGGCCATATAATCAATTCCAGGATTCCATGTTCTTTAAACTGAAGATAGTTTTTAATGATACTCGCTGTATGTTTGGGGTTACTGGCTTCAAATTTATTCTTTAGTGAGACAATCAGACATCTCACTGATGACATTGCATGATTGATAAGTATCTGCCTATATTCCTCAGCATTGAGGGTACCATTAATCCTGACCAAATACTCAACTCTGCTGAAATGCAGCCCTAAACATGCTAGGAACCCACACCATGCCTCATTATTGCCTGCAGACACTCATTATTGTTTCGCCCTCCTGTCTTTTGGCCAACAAACTGCATTCTGTTACTGCCAAATACTTAAAACTTTGACTCATTATTCCTGTCATTTTTCTGCCACCCAGTTCCCATGTTTTCTTATTTATTTCTGTCAATTGGCTGTGTTCTATTTACATAGCTGCAATTCTTCCTTGAATACCACTTCTGGCCAGACTTCTCTGCACAGTAGTTGAGTGTAGCCGAGTCGCTCTGTTGCCCGTTCTAAGCTGATAGCACTCCTGTACATTTTGAGAAGTCTTTCATCTGCTGTACTAAGTATCCTTGGATGACAACAGCTTCAACGGTCCTCATTGTTGCCCATTTCTTGGTGTCCTCAATAAGGCAATAAGAAATACAGGCAGATACTGAATCATGTAATACCATCAGGAAGGTGTCTGGCTCCAAATGAATACAGCAGGACACCTTCTCAATCTGAGTGTTTGCCCCCGGCAAAATAAAAACATCTATATTCACCTTCCATGTGCACTCGCTCTCCTGGGACTCACGTAAGGTGTTTACTTCACATGAGCCCTGTGCCCAATCAGTGCTGGCTTCTCTCTCCCCTCCTTTGGATGATTCAGCAATTGACAGGAAGTGAGTGGCAGCTGCAGTTCTGACTTCCTGTTAATCGTTAAGCTATTAACAGGAAGTCAGCCGCAATTGTCCACTATTGGAACAACTCCTTTAAGAAATATCCACAGTGTGAAGGAGTCTTGATAAATCTGAAGATCATCGAGTTTGTTTTGGATTACATGAAGATTTGAACAAGCGTGCATCCACAGAAGATCTGAAGCTGATTCTCAAATATTTGGGACAAACTCCTTGGCACGTTACTTTAAAAACTGTGAAAGTGTATCTAATAGAACTGTTCACTTTGCATTTTGTAAATTGATAAAAATAAACTATTAACACTATTTTTATTCCTAAAACTTTTGCACAGTATTGTGTTTCAGTGATTACACAGTATTTTGTTCCAATAGAAGCCCTCTAGTGTTCTCACACACTAAAGACCCCCCCCCCGTCTCACATAGCGAGATCGCTGAAGCGTCACCGATTTTGTGACGCAACAGCAACCTAGCCAGCGATCTCGCTACATGTGACACGCAGCGACGACCAGCCCCCTTCCTGGATATCGCTGATCGTCCTTGAATGTCCTGGACCATTTTTTCATCGTTGGTGCCCCGCTGGCCAGTGCGCATCGCTGCATGTGACAGCGGGAGATCAACGATCAGTGAGCTCCCAGCGCCGTACAGCAGAAGCTTGGAGCTGGTATCGTGCAGCACTTAGTTACCCGATGATTACCCTGGATACCAGCGTGATGCTGGTGAGTCTGCCTATGTGACAGCTCACCAGCGATCAGCTAATGATGTCCCAGCGATCCCACCCACGTCGGGTCGTTGGTGGGATCGCTGGGATATTGAAGCGTGTAACGGGGCCCTAAGATACACATTACATGGCCATTTAAAGTCTGATGCCCCCACACATAGTATGATGCCCCAACACAGTATAATGTTGCCACAGTGCCCATAGCATAGTATGATGTCCCCACAGTTTCTCAACATACATTATGCAGCCTCCACACTGAGGCTCCAGACAGCAGGTGCAATCTAGTGATGTTATTGTGTCTGCTATGATAAAACTTAGCTGCAAAGGCTAAATGGTGGAGCAGGAAGTGTTGGCTCAGTATTCCAATATTGTATTAAACTGTACACTGTGTTCCAAATTATTATGCAAATAATATTTTCTCAGATTTTCCCAAATTACCTATATGAATTTCAGTCATTGTAATTTTCCAGTCAAATAACTATTAGAGTACAATTGAAAAGTTTTTGTACAAACTGCCTATGATAACAGTATATTTTTTAAAAAATAATAAAGAACAAAAAAATGGTCATTTTTTAAATTATAAGCATTAGCAGGTTATTACAAACTGAAATCAAACAGTTTTCAACTCAAAACTCCTCCATGCTTCACGGTGGGAACCAGGCATGTAGAGTCCATCCGTTCACCTTTTCTGCGTGCAAAGCAGTAATCAAAGCAAAAGGTGGCTACTTTGAAGAACCTAGAATATAAGACATATTTTCAGTTTCACACTTTTTTGTAAAGTGTAATGTATAATTCCACATGTGTTACTTCATAGTTTTGATGCCTTCAGTGTGTTCTACAATTTTCATAGCCATGAAAATACAGAAAAATCTTTGAATGAGAAGGTGTGTCCAAACTTTTGGTCTGTACTGTATATTGACAGTATATTCTCCATGTCTCCATTTAAACCACCATGGATCGACGTGCGCTCCTCCACAATACACCGCATCTATGGTAATAATTTTAAGGCGCTACTTCTGTAGGACAAACAGACATCCAACCATAATGTAAAACAGCAAAATATTAATTTTCTCGGTACAATGTATTTTACACTCCTAGAAAGATAAAACTGGGCTTTAAGATCATTTAAAAAAACTTGCTTCATGTAGTTTGCCTTTAGTGCATGCTTTCAATGATCTTAAAGTATGATTTTATTTATCTACACCCTTCAACAATGAAATTGCAAAACCAAATAGGAAAAGTCATAAAATTAGTAAAATCGCAGGATCAATTGACATGTGAGTGATATGCAAATTAATAAGAAATGACAACATTTTCATAAAATCTTTATTCAGTATCAAGTATAAGCGCATATGTGCAGAAATATATGCTTTGGCATGCCATTGAATAAAGTTATTAATGGTGGTTTTGAGGAATGTTCAGCCATGCTAAATACACTTGGGCACAAAAATCACCAAGCTCAGCTGCTGGCAGCTCCCTTTGTTATTGCTGATCAATGACACCCAGGTGTGCTTGACAGGAGACAAGTCTAGAGATGCTGCAGACCATGGTAGCACCTTTAGGCCATGCAGGCCACAGTAGCAACATGTATCCTGGCATTGTCACGTTGAAAAATGGCTCCTGGACATTCTCACATTTGCTCATGGCATTAGCAAAATGGACCCAGACCAATCTGTGGCTAACATTGCATTCACAAAAGCAGGACTCTTCGCTGAAGAGGATAGACCTCCAATCCTGTGCACCATGATAGGACATCTGGCTTGTAGTCCTATTAATGTCCTGCAAATACCTCCTGATGGTTTGTGTAGACACAGTTTGATGGTATTTGATGCCCAATTTTACTTGCAGTACAGAATGTTTCACTACACACCATTCTTATATATTATGCTTATACAGTGCTATCATGTTCTACAGCACTTAACAGATATTGTCAGCACTGTCCCCATTGGGGCTTGCAATCTGAATTCCCTATCAATATGTCTTTGAAGTGTGGGAAGAGAACATACACCCAAGGGAGAACATAAAAACTCCTTGTAGATGTTGGCCTTGGTGGAATTAGATCTCTGGACACCAGCACTGCTAAGCAATAGTGCTAACAACTGAGATTCCGTGCTGCCCAAGAGACCTTTACCACAAGGAGACAGCACATCGGTCCTAATCACTGGATTATGGTGTAGGGTGGTATAGTGAACGGTAGCCAGACCCCTCTAGTCTTCATTCCAGGTACACTAATAGTATGGCATTACATTGATTTGATTGTGAAAGCAGTGATAGAGCCATTTCTCCCAAGTATACCAGCACCCGTTTTTCACCACAACAGCGCCAAGTCTTTTGTTATGTTGCTCGTGCTACTCTAAAGGGTATGCCACACTAAACAGCGTCGCTAACGAGATCGCTAAAATACGTCACTATTTAGCGATCTCGTTCGTGACGCTAACGTGTGTGGCATGTAGCAACGACGTGGCCCCTGCTGTGATCTCGCTGATCGTTCACTAGAGTTCTGGACCGTATTTAGATCGTTGGCATCCCGCTGGTGAGCCTATATCGCTGTGTCTGGCACCTTTTGGAGCGATGTGCGCTGTTTTTTACATCGCAATGACCGTTAAAGTCGTTAATGAGATCGCTAACCGCTTATGCGTCGTTAACGAGATCACTAAGTGTGGCAGCTACTAGCGACATTAAAACGATCACAAAAACGATCTCATTAGCTTGCGTCGTTATTGAGATCGCTAACGAGATCACTAAGTGTGGCAGTACCTTAAGCAGCCGGAATGGTCTAATGTGCTACCATAGCATTATCTCCAGACTTGTCTAACATCGAGCACAACCGGGACGTAATTAGTCAGAAATTGCACAGAGAGCTGCCAGCAACGATCTTGATGATTTGAGCACCCAAGTGTATTCATCACTTCTGAACATTCCTCAGACAATCATTAATAGGAGCCAAGACGTGTAAGTCAGAGTATTTCTGCACGTGGCGCTCATATTCATGACTAAATAAAGATATTTTGAAATGTTTTCATCATTTGCATATCATTAATATGTCTATAGATCCTGTGATTTCTAAAATTCCTTTTCTTTACTGGTGTTGTAATTTCAATGTTGAGACGTGTATGTGAATAAAATGCATTGGATCCAATAAATCAATCCTTACTGGTTTATGATGTGGCTGGATGTCTATTGGTTCTAAAGAAGTAGCGCCGGAGGATTAATCCCCTGGATGCCGATCCATGGTGGTTTAATTGGAGACATCTAATGCATGGAGCCCCTGAACAGATGATAAGAACACCTGACTGTGCTCGTGGGTGGTTACCAAACTGAATTATTATTGTGATTTTTCTTTGAGGACTGTTAAAGGTTTTCTGTCATGTTGTGTACCTGCTACATAAGAGACTATTTACATACTTAACTCTTAGGGACCTGGTCAATTTTTGTTTTAACACTTTCATTTTTCAGCCCCTGTTCCAATAGCCATTCCTTTTTTATTTTTCCGATTACATTACTGTAGGGATGGGTGGACTGATGGAAGTTTGGGTTCTGGGACCTGACCCAAGCTTTTTAGAAAGTTCAGTGGGCACCAGAACAGTACATAAACTTTCTCCAGAACCCAAACCCCATTGAAAATATGGTTACCCGAACTGGTAACAAAAGAAAAAAATCTATATTTCTCTCTCCTCTTCCCAAACTTACGCGAACACTGCACCGGACTTCAGCAGAAAGTCCGTGTTCAGCATTCAGGCCCGAACAGTCTCTGGTATGAACGCCGAACATTTCTGTTCCGGTTCTCACATCTCTACATAACTGTATGAGGGCTTGTTTTTTGTAAGATGAGTTATAGTTTCGAATGACACTATTTATTTTACCATACATGATACTGAAAAATGGGGAAAAAATTCCAATTGTGGTGAAATTGCAAAAAAAAAAAAAAAAAAAGAAAAACAAACATCCACATTTCTGCCGTTGTTTTTTGGATTTTGTTTTTATGATGTTCATTGTGCAGTACAAATGTCCTTACATCATGATTCCCCGGGTCAGTGCTATTACGAATTACCAAACTGATACTTTTTTTTGCTAATTTAGTGGTGAAGAAAATTTCAGAAATTAAAAAAAATGCCTGTGTCGCCATTTTCTGAGAACCATAACTTTTTTATTTTTCCGTCCATGGAGCTGTTTGAGAGCTGTTTATTGGGCACTAAACTCATGTATTAATTGATAATATTGGGGTATATACAGCACAGACCAAAAGTTTGAACACAGTGTCACCAGCAAAGCACCCCCACATCATCACACCACCTCCTCCATGCTTCACGGTGGGAACCAGGCATGTAGAATCCATCCGTTCACCTTTTCTGCGTGCAAAGCAATCGTTGAATGAGAAGGTGTGTCCAAACTTTTGGTCTGTACTGTATATGATGTTTCATTGCCTTTTATTGTATTTTTCTTCGGAATGCGGCAACAATAAAGAGACATTTCTGGCATTTTGATTAGTTTTTCTTTTTGGCATGTAACTTATGGGTTCAATAGTTTTGTATTTTACTAGATTGCACTTTTTGGACACAATCACACAAAATATGTTTATCTTTAACATTTTTTTATGGGGAAAAAAAGTGTTTGAATGGTGGGTGATATAAATTTTATATTTTTAAAATAATTTTTATTTATTTTTTTAGTCCCCTTAGGGAAATTTTACTTGTAATTGTTTGATCACTGCAATGTCCCCATTATTTTATTTATTTATATAGCGACAACATATTCTACAGCAATATACAAATATTGTCGTCACTCACAGCAGTCTGGGTCCCCATTATTGTATTCATTTCCATAGCACCAACATATTCCACATTCCTAGGCAGAGACTATCATACATCAGTTTCTGCCCACTTTTGTAAAATAACCTAATTTGAGAGAACAAAGTGTATAACAAAAAAACCCTTTAAAAAATACCTTTTATTCAATTTTTTTTTAAAGAAAATATTTATACAAAGAATACCACAATTGTTTCTTTAAAAAGGAGTTGGTGCAGGGTCTTAAAGCAATAATCCCGTGGAAGTTATCCACCGGGATATGCAAAATGCTATTGGCACAATTAATTGAATAAAAATGACGCAGATAGGAATAGTCTAGGGGAGATAGCATGTGTGTTACCCTAAAAATTGAATAAAAGGTATTTTTTAAAGGGTTTATTGTTATATACTTGGTTCTCTCAAAATACTAAGACCCTACACGACCGTTTTTGGTTTTTGATAAAATAAGCAAATTTCTAAATTATTAATAATATTTTTCATAATCTCTTTTATAGTCTTAGGGGAAAAGATGTAGGATTAAAAGCATGACTTGTCAATAGCAAGCTTTTGCAGACATGTTTAAGATTTTGCCTGTAACAGGATGAGAAGATCCACATCGATGACTGTACATTTTCATACCGTATGTACAATGCCTGTGTGGGGACATTTTAGACTGATATTTGCAGTCAGTACTTTTGTTATTGATGGCTTAATCTGATGGTAGATGTGCCACACTTCTCATCGCTGCTGAACATTAAACTAAGGACTCCCCTTGTCGAGGTTGCTGACTTTAAATCAAAATATATGCTTTGATTCTAAAATCACACTTTTGATATTTGACCATAATTTGGATGTACAGATCAGAGATTTCTGGTGTTTTGTATTGATTTGTATAGCAAATGTAGATACAACAGCTGTATATCCAGGAAGACCCCTGCATATTCTTTATCATGGGCATATTCAGCATTAACTTACCGCCATGTACAACAACGTTTATATGTCAACTGCAAATACAAATATTGCTCCTAAAACAATATAAATATACTGGTATATCCTCATCTCATGAAGCCCATTTTTCAAAGGAAGTTTAAAAACCAAGAACAGGTAGGCCATGTTCACAATTGCGTTTTTGCAGTGTTTTTTACTGAATTTTGTAATGGAAATGAAAAGCTGCTTTTTACAATACCGGCAAAAGTGATGACATTTCAAAAATCTCATGTACACGCTTGTTTTTCTTTTCCGGACCGAATTGGACAACTGCAGCGTCTTTGAAATCTGCAGCATACCTGTTCTTTCAGTGTTTTTCCTATTCAAAGAAAGCAACGAGTAAGTGCGAAAAAATTGCAACATTGTTTTTCGCTGCATTTTTGGTGAATATAACGAACTTTATACTGTAGACACAATTCAGTCCCAAAAACGCTGAAAAAATCCATAAAAAGGCCACAGAAAATGCTGAAAAACTCAGCATTTTTACTGCAGAGAGAGCACGTTTTGACTGCAAAAAGAAAAAAACGTAGCTGCTTCTGAACATTGCCTTAAACAAAGATTAGGGCTAAAAAAAAATCGCTGTAAACTGAAATGCATCGAACACCTAGAAAATAGCTACAAAATCCCTCCAGTTAGTTTTCTACATACTGCGATTTCAGAGTGATTTTATAATGTTAATTGCGTGAAGCTCTGGAAAATGTAGCACCGATTTTGCAGGATTTTACCTCTAGCAATAAAGTTCCCCAGCAAAGTTTAGGTGTAGCCCTAGGCTTTTATAACATTATTACTGTAATTTATCCCTTCTTCAAGGATTCTAAGCTATTTTGATTATAATCACATGCATGCAACATTTTTAATAAATGGATTAATAATAAACAAATGTGCAAATAGTTGCGATGGTCCAATTTCAATCTGATGGGAAGAATAACCACAGGACGACCGCAGAGAAATAATGCACTTATAATACCGGTATTATAAAATCTGGTGTCAATGCAGATCATCCAAGGTGGAAAAAGCTCAGGGATATTCTTAAGAATCTCATGATAATTCTATGTCCAACTTTTCATATTTTAACATACAGTATATTTATGAGATGGGCTAGATGCCTACATAAGATATTTAGTCCACCAGATAAGGACTCCATATCAGGTCCTCATTTTACAGGTGGTGAACATGAGGAGAGAGTGCCCATGGACTCATAGGGGATGTTAGGAAAGGATATTCATTAGATTAGATATATTTATGGGACACAACTATATAATTGTATACGTTAGTAATGCATTATAACATCAAAAAAGTAATACAGGTAACGTAAAAGAAGATTGATGCAGAACATATAGAATTAGACATTAATATGAACATATTTAATGGGATCTGTCAGATGCTGATAGAATTAGTTGCAATGCCATAAAGGAGGGAAATTCCATTTTTGCCTATTTTTCTCATTAGTAGTGATAAAAGTAATACAATTGAGACACAGTCCCATCGAAATAATGTGACTTGTATTACAAATGTTGAAACAAAATGGTGTCACACTAAACACATTATTACTGGGATACCGGGAACTCACCCGAACTATGCGAAATGGCTCAAGTAAGGTGAGCTATATGGAAGAACAGAATGCTAAATAGGCTGGGTTATCCCAAGTGGATATTCTGCAGAGCCAATATACAGTACAAAGCAGAAATTGGAACATTTTATGATATCTAAACATTCTGAGAATAGGTAGACCATTTTTTGTTAGTACTCATAGCAAAGAGTTTACCCAGATTAAGAATACAATTAATAAACATTACCCCATTAAATACATTTTCCAGGATGTTATTTTTCTATTTTTCTGACTTTAGCAAGTATGTTGACTCCTAGCATAGTAGTTTAAAAAAAAATGTAACACGGATACTTAGTTGTTCCAGAGGAGATTTTTCAACTGCAGTGTTTCCAAATGTGCTGCTGTAAATTTATTAGACAAAAAACCCCATTCACAATACAATAGATAATAAACCATATTGTATAAAACAATTTATTAATCATGTTAGTGCATACGTGGTGTATTACATGCATTGAATGATACGCAATATATCAGCTATCTTGGATGTACAACATGAAAACCTAGGCAGCGCACTAATGAATATATACTGTATTTATGAGTATAATAATGAATATTCCATCTATTTTGTCAAAACACATTTTAAGTGTAAAATCTTCTGAGTTTTGAATTCTATGCATTTAAAAGCTCTGAGGGGTGAAGACTGGAGACTTCTTAATTGAACAGTGCTGCGGAATGTGATGGTGCTATATAAAATAAAATTATTATTCTCTACTCAATGTAGAAATGTATTGAATTTTTATTGTTGGATGCAGTTAACCCAAAGAGTTTAAATTACAAAACCAGTCTGATTCTTCATTACTAAATTTGTATGTATGTTCTTTTTCATAGGTGCTATCTCTTGTACAAGAATATACATTAAAGGTCCGATTCATTACTGGTATTTTGTATGTCAGTCTTAAAGGGAATCTGTCACCATGTTTTTGCTGCCTAATCTGAGAGCAGCACAATGTAGAGAAAGAGACCCTGACTCCAGTGATGTATTACTTTTTGGGTTGCTTAGTGTAGTTTTCATGTCATTTTCACAGTTTTATCAGCAGGAGATCATCATTCTAGGACTACTTGACCTTCTTCTAGGTAGTCCAGCTACACCACCATCACTAAATTGGTTGCTTTCTGTGTACACTTTGCATAGGCAGAAATCTGCCAATCAGTGATGTGGGCGCTGTTCTACAGAGTTCAGCATTCAGAGAACTGGTAGATCTGCAGCAGATAAAACAGTTTTTTTTTTTTTCACATTAACTGTTTGTTTAAAGTATTTAACATGTTTATCACACAAAAAAGAAATAAAAGTCAGGTCATAATAAGCACCAGTAACAATGAAGACATACAATACATAATATGCAGTGAGGGAGAAGGGGAAGTATTCCATCGTCACCCATATTCTAATAAGATGTGGGTGTGAGCGGACCTGTGTAAGATGTAGATTGATAAAACATTTGGTTACGTCCCAGACAATATGACATGGGAGATCAGCTTGAATTCTGGAAATTCAATCCAATCTCTCCATATCGCACAGTGTTTATCAGCATCCTCATGTGATAGCGCAATCAGGTGTTCCATCCTATAGAGGAGCAAAACTTCAGAGAACCATTCCCTTAGGATGGGAGGAGAGCTGCTCTTCCAGTGACGAGGAATAACGCTTTTGGCTGCTCGTACCAGGTGGCCTATCAAAGATTTTTTATATTTCAAGAAACTTATGGGTAACATAAAAAAGAATAGAGCCTCAGGTGAATTAGGGACAGATATTCCAGTGATCTTCTTGATCAGAAGGGCCACTTGTGTCCAGAATTTTTTTTATTATAGTACACCACCATATATGTGTCTTCATCCCCTCTCTCACTCCACACCTCCAACATCTACCTGAAACGACAGGGTACCATCTATGGAGTACTACCGACACTCAGTACCATCTAGAGACAATCTTGAAGGAGGTCTCCTGGACCTTGGATCCAATTGAGGTCTTGTGGGCCGATAGAACATATTTAGACCATTGTGAATCATCAAAAGATTTTCCCAGTTCCTTTTCCCAAGCAGAATAGAACCAGATAAAACAGTTTTTAATCAAAATTGAAGCCACTAGCAAAATAAGTGATATATCCCTTAAATCAGGGTCTCTCTCCCTACATCATGCTACTCTCAGATGGGGTAGCAAAAACATGGTGTCAGATTCCCTTTAGTGAAGGGGCTCACTGGAGTACGATGTGCTTAACTAATTAAGCGGCGCATTGGAGTAGATTTCTGGAGTAAGTTATGCCACGATATTTTAATGAAGACTAAATTAATCTTTTATTATGTGCTGATTCCTGCTAATGACATTTTCAATGCCAAGAACAAATCTCTCCAGCTTAAAAAAATCAGAAATGCATCAGTGTGTTTTATTTTATTATGACCACTGGACAAAGTCTCAAACCTTTATGGTTACAGATGGGTAAGGACTCTGCCTGGCAAGTGCAATAGTAATACAATAAGAAACAACTCAATTTCGTGTCTGAACACAGGCTATGGACTGCAGCATATGTTAACTAGTCAGAAAAGAAAAAAACAAATAAATGAGCTGGAGCACTTGTTGGCATAAGTGCAATGTGTAGGTGCGCATTCACATTGTGGCCATTTAAACAGAAAAAAAGCCTGGGGTAAAAACAGTGATAAGAAACCTTGCAGTAAGTATATAAATTAACAGCAATACATGCAAATAACATTGGGTACTTAGTTTACACAATTAATAATAAGATAAAAAATAGCAAAAGCTATCCCACTGCGACAAGTGCACCTCTCTGCTCTGAGGTCTGTTGAGACATAGAAAGGTGAACTACAAGAGTTGGGGTCCCTCCTGGTTGGGTACACCTTGTCGTGGTGGGATGGTCTTTACACTTTTTAGATCAAAATAATGTCCTGTTATTTGTATGTAATACTGTTTATTTATTGCAGGGTATTTGTTTTTTATACTAGGTTTAGGCAAAAAAGAAATAAATAGTAATATATAAATAAAAACCTCCCAAAGCCCTAATTTTCAGGAGAAAACTGATACAAAATGTGAATTCACTGCTCTGATAAATTTCCCCACTTTTCTAGTTTTCCCAAACTAAAAAGTGTAAACAAAAGTGTGGTATACAGTTACAGCATAGTCGATTCTACACGTCAATCCGATAGTGTTGGTAGGTGCCAGAGGAGGGTTTCTGTCTGTAGTAGTATGTGCAAGAGATAAAAACTCGGCACTCAAAATTGATGAAATGAACAGAAGACAATTATTAATAAAATTCTAAATAATCCAAAATAATTTTAATGTTTCAGTCCTTTAGCTGAACCTTCATCAGAATAAGGCGGATTGCATGAAGGAAAGTACTAGGTATTTATTATATTTTATTATTATTATTATTATATTTTATACAGCGCCATTTATTCCATGGCGCTTTACATATGAAAAGGGGAAAAATATAGACAGATACAATAAACATATGCTGGACAAGGGACGCATAAGTACAGAAGGAGAGAGGACCCTGCCCGCGAGGGCTCACAGTCTACAGGGATGGGTGAGAATACACTAGGAGAGGTATTCCTATCTCCTTTACTTTCTGCAATCTGCCTTATTCTGATGAAGATCCAAAATTATTTTAGACTGTGGTTTTACAGTTATAATCATTAAATAAAAGTGATGTTTTGTAGTATAATCCTATTAAGGTTTTATACTTTTCAGGTCTCATTGGATGCTTTTATTATGTTTGATATGTGTAGATCAGATTTGTGATTGTTTTGTTCATACATTATATTTATCTAATTATACGGGAGAAAAAAAAAACCATTAGCACCACTAAAAGATTGTATGGATAAATTAGCTTAGAAATTAAAATAAAAATATATAAACATGAAAAAGGAAACTAATAAAATATATAAAGAAATAGTGAATAGAAGAAAACCTAGAACATGTTACATAGAGTAACACAGATGCTCCTTACATTGTCTAGATCTTTGATCTAAAAGCAGTAAATATACCCAAAACTCTGTCTCATCTTTATCTACTGGGAACCGCCACAGATGAACCAAGAAATATCCAAATGTAAAAGACTCCATGAAAACGAAATTTATAGTGCACATTTATTGCACTACAGTGTAAACGGGCTGCCGATCATCTAAGAATAAGCAAAACGCTCGTTCATTGGGTGAAATGATCTGCTTTGATTTAAAGATCATCACTCTCGACAGAACGTGGTTCTGTGTGACTTGGACCTGTGCTGCAGAGAACAATGGCAGCCTAATTGCACAGAATGATCTGTTACCGATTGTTCTGTGCACATATTAAATGCAGTCTGCCTGTCTAAGTAGGTAATTAGACGACTCCTGACCGACAATTATATTGCCTATAGGTGGGCAAATATTGCTTCACGTCAGCAGATATATACCCAATCTTAACGCTGAAGCAGGTTCAGAATAAAAGAATACACTGCATAGAAAATACACAAAAGATAATCCCAAACTACTGTTTACTTTTGTTTTGTTTTTCTCATATTACGGTAAAATGTCTTAAGTGTCCCAAGTTAGTTATTTCACCCTCCCTACAATACCGTGTCTGTAAGACAACTGATTGCAGAAGAAACCTTCCCTCACTTCTCGGGGCTCCGCAGTAGACACAAAGACATGCCCTTTAATAAAGCTCCTCCCACATTATTTACCCCTATATTCAGTTTACTGTATAGGCTTGACCAATTATAGACAACAGGTAGCCCTCAAATGCCTACTGGCACCTCTCATAGGTATATGGTGTGCAGCCCATAACAAATGTGTCACACAGCAGTGTGTATATACAGAAGGGAATGTGCACTGACAAATGGTTGATTATGGGCGCTTTATTATGGGTATGTCTTTCTTTATCTCTCATAAACATACATAACTTTCTTCTTCAAGGGCAACCTATAAAACCCTTAAAATGTGGAACAAAAACAATAATGTGAGATTTCTTTTAAGGTACGATATCACAAGTAATGAGAAAGAGTTCCATAATGTAGTCCAGGAATTCCTTTAAAATACCCCCTAAAAATCTTTATTTCATATTCAATAAAGCAGCAGACAGACACCAAAGAGGGGAAGGAAAAACCTACGAGTTTCGAGCTTTCTAAGTTCTTACAACTGGTATATGAGCTTACAAAATAAAAATTATTTAACAGTAAGCATCATCCCAAATAGCACCCCTCTTAATTAACTCTTAAATTTACAGGACCTGAGTAAATGCATTAAGTTTCAAACAGCGTTAATATGAATATACAAAAACTATTACAAAAATAACAAAATAATCACTAACCATTATATAATAAATAATTGTTGTAACTCATACGTCAAGGTATTCCTGTGGCCAATTGCAGTGTCCAAAACGCCTTTTTTCTCCCGCTGAAACCTGTTTTGTCCAATTATCTCCTTTAATCCATCTACACTAGGGGTCTCAAACTGTATTCCTCGAGGACCGCAAACTGTGCATAGCAGGTGATTTCCTTAGCATTGCAGGTGATTAAATTGTCACCGGTGCAATACAAGGAAATCCTGAAAACACGAACAGTTTGCAGCCCTTGAGGAATGCAGTTTGAGACCTCTCATCTACACCATGTTCCAAATTATTATGCAAATGATATATTTCTCTGATTTTCCTGGTGGTCGGTGCAAATAAATAAATAAAAGTCATCACCCGTTAGAGTATACATCGAATTTTACCTCCCAATGATAACAATATAATCTCCAAAATGAATAAAACTCAAAATGCACTGTTCCAAATTATTAGGCACAGTAGAATTTCTAAACATTTGATATGTTTTAAAGAACTGAAAATGCTCATTTTTGGAATTTGCAGCATTAGGAGGTCTGTTATGTTTCGGTAGCTGAGGAGAAATTGCAAAAAAAATAGCCAAAGAAGCAATACACCAGAGAGGCTGGAAGCTATTGGATTGCAGGACCCTAAAGTAACCGCAACACTAGAAGTATCCATGGAGCGTACCTACGGTGATCCTAGACGCCTCGTCACAGCCAGAGAGATAGCTACACCTAAAGGCAGAAAGATGAATGCTATCTGCCCCGTAGCAGAATCCCCAAAGAAATAGGAAGCCCCCAAACATGTAATGGTGGTTAGACCAGAAGAAAATACGAACACAGACAGAAAATAGAATGAGCAAACGCTGGGGCCCAATCTGTCTAGATAGAAAAGTATAGGAAAGAATTCTGACTGCAACCCAAAAAAACCCTGACAAAACTACCAACACTTCTGATTCACAAAAAACCTGAGATCACATGATCTCTACCACCTAAATCAGATCTCTGGTGTAACACACAGCAATTCAGCAAATAAAAAGTGACATAGGAACAGAGCAAAAGTGCAAACACACAATGAGCACAATTGCAGCGCCAGGCCCCAAAAGGGGACCAGGCTGAAGTCTACTGCTAAGCAGCAAACAAGCAAGGAAAATCCAACCAGAGGAAAAAAACAGCAAATCACTTATCTGAATGAGAGCAGGAATGCAAACTGAGCTCCAAGCAAGACCTGGAAGAACAATTGATTACCGGCAAGGCTGAAGAGAGTTCAGGTCACTTATATCAGACCATTCAGAGCCAGCTGAAGGCCATTCAGCAATTAGTTCATTACCCTCAGCAACCACCAGAGGGAGCCCCAGCTCAGAAGTCACCTCCAGAGTATTGACAACAGAGGTCACATTCACTGAACAAAAAATTAACGCCAAAACATCATAACAAGCCAAGCTACATGTTAACATAGGAACCCTTCTTTGATATCACCTTCACAATTCTTGCATCCATTGAACTTATGAGTTTTTGGAGAGTTTCTGCTTGTATTTCTTAGCATGAAGTCAGAATAGCCTCCCAGAGCTGCTGTTTTGATGTGAACTGCCTCCCACCCTCATAGATCTTTTGCTTGATGATACTCCAAAGGTTCTTTATAGGGTTTAGGTCAGGGGAAGATGGTGGCCACACCATGAGTTTATCTCCTTTTATGCCCATAGCAGCCAATGACTCAGAGGTATTCTTTGCAGCATGAGATGGTGCATTGTCATGCATGAAGATGATTTTGCTCCTGAAGGCACGTTTCTGCTTTTTATACCATAGAAGAAAGTTGTCAGTCAGAAACTCTAAAACTTAAAGGGCCCTACCAGCTGTTTCCCCATGATTCCGGCCCAAAACATGACTCCTCCACCTCCTTGCTGACGTCGCAGCCTTGTTGGGACATGGTGGCTATTCACCAACCATCCACTACTCCATCCATCTGGACCATGCAGGGTTGCTCAACACTCATCAGTAAACAAGACTGTTTGAAAATTAGTCTTCATGCATGTCTGGGCCCACTGCAACCGTTTCTGCTTGTGAGCACTGTTTAGGGGTGGCCGAATAGTAGGTTTATGCACCACAGCAAGCCTTTGAAGGATCCTACACCTGAGGTTCAAGGGACTCCAGAGGCACCAGCAGCTTCAAATATCTGCGGGTTTGTAATGGCTTTTTAGCAGCTGCTCTCTTAATCCGATGAACTTGCCTGGCAGAAACCTTCCTTATTCTGCCTTTATCAGCAAGAACACGTCTGTGCTCAGAATCAGCCACAAATCTCTTAACAGTACGATGATCACGCTTACGTTTTTGGGAAATATCTAATGTTTTCATCCCTTGACCAAGGTATTGCACTATTTGATGCTTTTCAGCAGCAGAGAGATCCTTTTTCTTTCCCATGTTACTTGAAAACTCTGGCCTGCTTAATAGTGCGGAACATCCAGTTTTCCTTTTATTGGGCTCACAGGTATCTGAGATTGATTTCAGTGATCCAAATAACCCTGAGACACAGGGTTTCATTTACAAAAAAAAAA
The DNA here is from genome assembly GCA_033576555.1 of Oophaga sylvatica. Lineage (NCBI taxonomy): Eukaryota > Metazoa > Chordata > Amphibia > Anura > Dendrobatidae > Oophaga > Oophaga sylvatica. The sequence continues at coordinate 776,427,951 of JARQOD010000001.1, read as the reverse complement.
CAACGCTATGACACTTAAAACCAATTTGAATAATAATTTGGAACATGGTGTATATACCTGCTGAATAGCAAAAAACTGAAATATTCCAAATTCCCATTATGTTTCTCTACAAAGTGTTCAACTACTATGGATGCCTTTTTCTCTCTATTATTAACATGTTCACAAATTCTTGTTTTTAACTTCCTGATTGTACACCTTACATAAAAGAAATCACCAAGTGTACAATGAATAACATCAATCACATCATGGCTATCACAGTTCAGAAAGGTATTTATTCTGAAAGAACGTATTGTTGTCACTTGTGTAAAATTGATCCGTTTTATTGGCCCATGTGCACATATTATATTTGCAGTTAATGCATTTATAAAAACCCTGCTAATGATAACCAGGTTCTGGTGACTGCACCCTCCTGGAAAAGACTAGGCAATAAATCACATTGGAGAAAATGCAGTTAGACCAAAGAGGCAGAATGATTTACTCCAAAAGGAAAAAGTTAACAACAATAATAATAATAATAATGAAGGCTTGTTTTTTCAACAATTTTTAGTAGTCATTTTAATTAAATTAAAAATATAACCTATAAATACTTATCTATTTTGATGCAAAATGATACTGCACTAAAAATATTGCACCAGAGAGTACAAGGCACGTGTGGGCCATACTTTCGGGAGGGGAAACGGATCGATTTTATACAAGTAACAAAAACGTTCTTGAACCAAGCGCACCACTTTGAAATATTTGTCACAGAAAAACATCAATGCATGCCACAAGACAAATAGGAAAAGTGACGTAAAACGCAAATGATTAATCGGTCCCAAAGTGTATCAGATCTGTTTTTCACTGATACTACTAATTTATGCATAAAATAAATGCTATTCAATAGTCTCTCTCCTTCCACTTCCAACATAAACATAATTCATTCACAGGTCATAAATCTCATGAAACCATTTAATAAGGTTTTATTTATTTATCAAATTCCATGGTGCTTCACAGACATGATCATCTCTGTCCCCATTGGGGCTCATAATCTAGGTTCCCTATCAGTATGTCTGTGAAACGCAGGATGAAACCGAAGAACCCGGAGGAAACCCACACAAACACGGGGAGAACATACAAACTCCTTGCAGATGTTGACATTGGTGAGATTTGAACCCAGGACTCCAGCGCTACAAAGCAACAGTGCTAACCACTGATCACCCAAATTATTTTGTAATTATTAAAACCAGGTAATACAACATTATTTTTGGGGATATTTTTTTATTATTTTATGAATGGGAATTATGTTATTCAGTTTTCTGTGCTTGATTTCTGGGCTTCTGTTAACAGCCTTTAGAAATATATCTTACAGTAGACACATGAACCTTAGATAGTAATAGACAGATTCTTACTCATTGACTTGTATACAAGTATTTTCTAAGCATGCACAGATTTGAGCAAAAGACATTGATCAGGAAGGGGAAAAAGGTGAAATTTGATATAACCTATTGCGAATATTGGATCCTATGTTATTTGCTGTGCATAAAGGTGTTACCTGTCATCACTATCCTGCCTATGATAATAAGACTACTGTATTTTTCAGACTATAAGACGCACCTAGATTTTAGAGGAGGAAATTAGGAAAAAATATTGAAGCAAAAAATTTGGTCAATTCTGTACTTAATATATCCTATCCTGGTATATATGGTCCCCTCATCCTGATACACATGGCCCCCTCATCCCTATCTTTTTATGCATGGATCCCTCATCCCCCATTCTGGCATGCATAGCACTATCAGAAAACATAAAAAAAAAAATTACACTTACCATCCTGTGCTCCCTCTCAGCATCCTGCTCCGTTGCCAGCAGCTGCATTATGCTTGTAAGCAGGGACGTCATGCGCTGCTAACAAGCAGAGCACAGCTGCCGAAATACTCACTGCTCTTCACTCCAGGACTGTGCGCGCAGAGAGTATTCATCACTCTTCAGTAGCTCGCACATTGTCAGCTGCCGGCGGTCACGTGTGTCACTACTTATGAGAAATGAATATTCACCTCTTTGGATGTGGAGAGAGGTGAATATTCATTTCTCTTGAGCAGCGGCACACGTGACTGCTGACAGCAGCAGGAGGCCGGCGGCTGACACTGTGCGCGCTACTGAAGAGCAATGAATACTCAATGCTGTCTGTGCGCACAGTCCTGGCGTGCAGAGTACGGAGTATTCCGGCAGCTGTGCTCTGCTTGTAAGCATTGCCTGATGTCCCTGCCACGCACTGCTTACAAGCATAAAGCAGCTGCTTGCAACGGAGCAGAACGCTACGAGGGAGAGCCAGGAAGATAAGTGTAATTGTTTGGTTTTTTAATGTTTTCTGATGGGACCATGCATACCAGGATGGGGGTGGGGACCAATCATAAGGATGTTGCCTTGCATACCGGGGTTGGAGGCCAGTCATACCAAGACGCTTTTAAAGAGAAATATTCATTGCCCTCCATGCCCATGGACTTGGAATGCGGTGAATATTCTTTTCTCTTTAGCAGCGGGCACAGGTGTTGGCCGCTGCCGCCATCTCCAGCCTCCTGCTCCGCCGATGCTGCTCCCCCACCTACCCACCACATCCAGAGCCAACCAGTACATCTGGACTATAAGATGCACCCTCCATTTTCCTCAACAGTTTTGGAGGAAAATAATGCATCTTGTAGTCCGAAAAATACGTACGGTACTTGAAAGATGATGTGTGCTGAACTGGAAGTATCAGTATAACAAAGTATACAGCTCTGGCAAAAATTAAGAGACTACTGCACAGTTTTATAAAAATCAACTTCTCTACATGTCTGCCAGCCATTCCATTTCAGTGTCAGTTGAATTCCAACCGGAGTACACCTCATTCTACACTCCCTGACAGAAGTTATGTCACTTATCCATGTTATGTAAATAAAAGCTTATAACCTGACGTTAAATTCATCCATTGGTTGTATAAATTATTCTTTTGAAAGCTGAAACCCTCTGAAATGTTGTTTAGGTTAAGTAAATAAATTGGCATCAATGCAGAAATATTGATCATTTAATGGACACAGAATGGTCAGATTTTGGCAAGACAAAAGTTTTGTCATCCACAGAAAGTAATGTGATGTTCAAACAAATAATTAACTTAAAATACAAATATATGTTGCATAACATTGGTGAATGAAGTTGTGGTGCTATTAGTCATATTTAATATTTTGTGTGACTTCCATGAGCTTGAAGGACTGCATCTATGCGGTTCAACAATGATTCATACAATTTATTAATGAAGTCATCAGGAATAGCAAAGAATGCAGTCTTACATGCCTCCCAGAGTTCATCTAGATTCTTTGGTTTTGTCTTCCAAGCTTCCTCTTTCATGCTCAATGATGTTCATGTCTGGTGACTAGGCTGGCCAGTCCTTGGGCACCTTGATCTTTTTTGCCTGGAGGAACTTTTTTGTAGAGAAGGATGTATGAGATGGAGCACCATCCTGCTGCAGAATTTGACCCCTTTTATGATTTGGAATATAAGAAGTAGCTAATACTTCTTGATATTTTTGGCTATTGATATTGCCTTCCACCTTGCAAATGTTTTGCACACCCCCATACTGAATGTAACCCCAGACCATGATCTTTCCACTACCAAATGTAACTGTTTTCTGGGTGTATTTTGGATCCATACGGACTCCAGTAGGTCCCCTGCAGTATTTGCAGTGGCTGTGGTGTAATTCTACTGAAAATTCATCAGAGAAATCCACCTTTTGCCATTATTCCCGCGTCCATCTGTTTAGCAGGCTGTGGGACTTTGCAAATGCCACACGTTTTTTTATTTGCCTTTTATTTAGTGCTGGCACTGATTCGACCATGGAGGCCATTTTGAGACAGAATCCTACAAACTGTTCTAGTTGACACAGAGAATTGAGGTGACCAGGCCTGTTGAAGCTCTGCTGCAGTGGAAGAGGGGCTTGCTTTGGATTTTCTAACCAACAAACGTTCCTCCTGAGCATTTTTCTTGCGGGGTCTGCCGGACCTGGGCTTGTCAAACACATCTCCAGTCTCTTCAGATCTTTTTTTAATTATTTGTACTTGACGCTGAGAAACATTAAAGGTGCCAGCCACCTCTGCAGTGGATCTGGTCTTCAGCTTCTTGATGATCTAGGCTTTGGTCGCAGGATGCATTTTTGGCATGTTGTCAGAGCTCAAGTTGCAGTTCAAGTGAAGGTCTGGGGTGCTGGGTTTCTTTTTATACAAACACACTAATTAACCAATCATTTACTGAGCACAGGTGAGGATGCAAAGTAGGATTGGGTGCATTATATGACCAGGCGACAAAACTTTTGTCTTGCCAAAATCTGACCATTCTGTGTCCATTAAATGATCAATATTTCTGCATTGATGCCAATTTATTTTCTTAACCTAAACCACATTTCGGAGGGTTTCAGCTTTCAAAAGAATAATTTATACAACCAATGGATGAATTTAACGTCAGGCTATAAGCTTTTATTTACGGTACAGACCAAAAGTTTGGACACACCTTCTCATTCAAAAATTTTTCTATATTTTCACGACTATGAAAATTGTAAATTCACACTGAAGGCATCAAAACTATGAATTAACACATGTGGAATTATATACTTAACAAAAAAGTGTGGAACAACTGAAAATATGTCTTATATTCTAGGTTTTTCAAAGTAGCCACCTTTTGCTTTGATTACTGCTTTGCACACTCTTGGCATTCTCTTGATGAGCTTCAAGAGGTAGTCACCGGAAATGTTTTTCACTTCACAGGTGTGCCCTGTCAGGTTTAATAAGTGGGATTTCTTGCCTTAGAAATGGGGTTGGGACCATCAGTTGTGTTGTGCAGAAGTTTCGTGGATACACAGCTGATTGTCCTACTGAGTAGACTGTTGGAATGTGTATTATGGCAAGAAAAAAGCAGTTAAGTAAAGAAAAACGAATGAAGAAATGAAGGTCAGTCAGTCCAAAAAATTGGGAAAACTTTGAAAATGTCCCCAAGTGCAGTTGCAAAAACCATCAAGCGCTACAAAGAAACTGGCTCACATGAGGACCACCCCAGAAAAGGAAGACCAAGAGTCACTTCTGTTTCTGAGGATAAGTTTATCCGAGTCACCAGCCTCAGAAATCGCAGGTTAACAGCAGCTCAGATTAGAGACCAGGTCAATGCCACACAGAGTTCTAGCAGCAGACACATCTCTACAACAACTGTTAAGAGGAGACTTTGTGCAGCAGGCCTTTATGGCAAAATAGCTGCTGGGAAACCACTGCTAATGACAGGCAACAAGCAGAAGAGACTTGTTTGGGCTAAAGAACACAAGGATTGGACATTAGACCAGTGGAAATCTGTGCTTTGGTCTGATGAGTCCAAATTTGAGATCTTTGGTTCCAACCACCTTGTCTTTGTGCGACGCAGAAAAGGTGAACGGACGGACTCTACATGCCTGGTTCCCACCGTGAAGCATGGAGGAGGAGGTGTGATGGTGTGGGGTTTTTTTTCTGGTGACACTGTTGGGGATTTATTCAAAATTTAAGGTATACTGAACCAGCATGGCTACCACAGCATCTTGCAGCAGCATGCTATTACATCCGGTTTGCGTTTAGTTGGACCATCATTTTTTTTTTAAACAGGACAATGACCCCAAACACACATCCAGGCTGTGTAAGGGCTATTTGACCATGAAGGAGAGTGATGGGGTGCTACGCCAGATGACCTGGCCTCCACAGTCACCAGACCTAAACCCAATTGAGATGGTTTGGAGTGAGCTGGACTGCAGAGTGAAGGCAAAAGGGCCAACAAGTGCTAAGCATCTCTGGGAACTCCTTGAAGACTGTTGGAAGACCATTTCTGGTGACTACCTCTTGAAGTTCTTCAAGAGAATGCCAAGAGTGTGCAAAGCAGTAATCAAAGCAAAATGTGGCTACTTTGAAGAACCTAGAATATAAGACATATTTTCAGTTGTTTCACACTTTTTTGTTAAGTATATAATTCCACATGTGTTAATTCATAGTTTTGATGCCTTCAGTGTGAATGTACAATTTTCATAGTCATGAAAATACAGAAAAATCTTTGAATGAGAAGGTGTGTCCAAACTTTTGGTCTGTACTGTACATAACATGGATAAGCGACATAACTTCTGTCAGGGAGTGTACTTAATGTGCTTCTGATTCAGTGATCACCTGAACCAAATCCTATTTAATGAAGGAAAGTATAAAAAAACACTGCTGTGGTGTTCACAATCCTCTTGCAATAGGACCAGCTAGATGGCAAAACAAGTGCTAGTAATATCCCCAACCAAAGTAATAGCAATGAGAAAATAACTTTTAACCATGCCAAAGGAGTTGAAAAGAAAAGTCTTGAGTGAGGAAAAGAAGGGCTCAATTCTGGCTTTACTAGCAGAGGGATACAGTGAGCATCACGTTGCCTCCATCCTTAAAATTTCTAAGATGGCAGTCCATTACAACAAGGTCAAGCAGCAGACATTGGGGACAACAAAGCTACAGATCGGCAGAGGGCAAAAACAACTCTCCACTGACCGGGATGACCATCATCTTATTCGAATGTCACTCAGCAACCGCAGGATGACATCAAGTGACCTACAAAATAATGGCAAATGGCAGCTGAGGTGAAGTGCATGGCAAGAAAAGTTTGTAACAGGCTCCTAGAGGCAGGGCTCAAGTCATGTAAAGCTAGAAAAAAGCCTTTCGTCAATGGGAAACAAAGGAGAGCCAAGCTGAAGTTTGCCAAGGACAATAAGGATTGGACCATAGAGGACTGGAGTAAAGTAATCTTCTCTGATGAGTCTAATTTTCAGCTTTGCCCAGCACCTGGTCATCTAATGGTTAGACGGAGACTTGGAGAGGCGTACAAGCCACAGTGTCTTGCACCCCCTGTGAAATTTGGTGGAGGATCAGTGATGATCTGGGGATGCTTCAGCAAGGCTGGAATTGGGCAGGTTATTCTTTGCGAAGGACGTATGAATCAAGCCATATACAAGGTTATCCTGGAAAAACAGTTGATTCCTTCTGCTCAGGCAATGTACCACAACTCTGAGGACTGTTTTTTTCAGCAGGACAATGGGCCATGCCACACAGCTAGGTCAATGTGTGGATGAAGGACCACCACATCAAATTCCTGTCATGGCCAGCCCAATCTCCAGACCTGAACCCCATTGAAAACCTCTGGAATGTAATCAAGAGGAAGATGGATAGTCACAAGCCATCAAAGAAAAACTGCTTAAATTTTTGTACCAGCAGTGGCATAAGGTCACCCCAAAGCAGTGTGAAAGACTGGTGGAAAGTATGCCAAGACGCATGAAAGCTGTGATTAAAAATCATCGTTATTCCAAAAAATTGATTTCTGAATTCTTCCTGAGTTAAGACATTATAATTGTTTCTAAAGCCCCTGTCACACACAGCGATCTCGCTAGCGAGATCGCTGCTGAGTCACTAGTTTTGTGTCGCAACAGCGATCTCCCCAGCGATATCGCTGTGTGTGACATTCAGCGACGATCAGCCCCCTGCTGGGTATCGCTGATCGTCGCTGAATGTCCTGAACATTTTTTTGATCGTTGGTCTCCTGCTGGCTAGCACGCATCGCTGCGTGTGGCAGGCAGGAGACCAGCGATCAGCCGGTAACCAAGGTACACATCAGGTTTCCAGGCGCCGGGCGGCACTGAAAACCTGATGTGTACGTTGGATACCAGCTCCTGGAAACCCGATGTGTACCTTGGTTACCAGCTCCCTGTACCAGCTGGCTGGTATCCAACGTACACTGCAGGTAACTAAGCGACATTACCCGCATAGTCGCTGTCCTGATCGCTGCTGAGAGCTGCCTGTTTGGCAGCTCGCCAGCGATCCTGACAAGTTCATATCGTTGTCGGGATCGCTGGTGTGTCGCTATGTGTGACGGGGCCCTAAGTGATTATGAACTTGTTTTCTTAGCATTATTTGAGGTCTGCAAGCACTGCATTTTTTTGTTATGTTGACCATTTGTCATTTTCTGAAAATAAATACAAAATTTATTGCTTGGAAATTGGGAGACACGTTGTCAGAAGTTTATAGAATAAAAGAGCAATTTACATTTTACCCAAAAATATAACTATAAAGAGAAAAATCAGACAAACTGAAAATTTTGCAGTGGTCTCTTAATTTATGCCAGAGCTGTATATAACATATATAATCTATATATATAAAATTGAATGTGTGTGTATCACCAACCAATCATGAATCATCTTTCATTTCACCAGAGCTGTTTAAAAGAAGCTGAGCTGTGATTGGTTGCTATGAGCAACAGTTTTTTCACTCCATGACAACACCTCAGCAGACACTGACTGGGTGGGAGAAATCTAGCATCCTTGGGAACATAAACTCCCAGCCATTGTCTGCCCCCCAGAAAGCAGCAGAGAGCACATGACAGAAATGAATCACCCCTCCCGTTCCCATATCCCATCATACATCCTCCATCCCATAGGCACATCTTCCCACTTAAAGGTTTCTCCGGTATGGAAGTTAGGGCAAATCCACTCTGCGCTTTGGTACTGACTCCAGGCCTCTCTTAATGGGATCATAGGTATGGAAGTCAGGGAAAATCCATCCAGCACTTTGGTTCTGACGCCGGGCCTCTCATAAAGGGATCCTAGGTATGGAAGTCAGGGAAATTGCCTTCAAATGCTCTGTTACTGACCCCAGGCCTCTAATAAAGGGATCATTGGTATGGAAGGAGGGCAAATCCATCCAGCGCTTTGGTTTTGACCCCAGGCCTCTCTTAAAGTGATCCCAGTATGGAAGTTAGGACCACTCAGTGCTGTGGTTCTGACCCCAGGGCCTCTTAAAGGGATCATTGGTATGGAAGTTAGGGCAATTCCATTCAGCGCTCTGGTTCTGACCCCAGGCCCCTCTTAAAGGGATCCCCGGTATGGAAGTGAGGGCAAATCCATTCTGCGCTCTGATTCTGACCCCAGGCCTCTCTTAAAAGGATTCCTGGTATGGAAGTGAGGGCAAATCCACTCTGCACTTTGGTACTGACCCCAGGCCTCTCTTAAAGGGATCTAAAGTATGGAAGTTAAGGTAAATCCCCCAGCGCTCTGATTCTCACCCCAGGCTTCTGTTAAATGGATCATTGGTATGGTAATCAGGGCAAATCCACTCAGCGCTCTGGTTCTGATGCCAGGCCTCTCTTAAAGGGATCCCCGGTATGGTAGTTAGGGCCATTCCACTCAGCACTCTGGTTCTGACCCCAGGCTGAGGGATGATGTGGGATATTAGGGGGAGTAGTCCGGTGGTTCTGGCTGACGGGACGATATGGGATATTAGGGGTAGCAGTCCGATAGCTCTGGCTGATGGGATTGTGTGGGATATTATAGTGAATATGGCTATGCGGAGTGGGCGGGGCTCTACACTCAGCCTTATATATATATAATCATTATAATTTGTTATAACTAACCGTAGTTAGTTACTATGCCCGGGCAGCGCCGGGCTCAACAGCTAGTTATATATATATTTAAGGATTTAAAAGGAATCAGATGTCAGCTGCTATGTAATCTGTGGACGGCATGAGGTGTAGGGGTTAAAGCACTAAACTCAACTATGTATCACATGTCCGGCTGTGCAGTGTTGTTTCCTTAGACTGAAGGTGCAATCACCTTGTAATTAGCATTGCCGTGACTAGTCATGTACTTGCAAGTCCAACTATACCCCCTTCTGTGATAAGCAGTTCACTGTCTATAGAGAGAGCTTGATGTGGGCAGGGTTAGCTTTCTCAGCTCTGCTGCATTGCTAAATCTAAAAGCTCTTATTGTGTCAGAACTGCTGCACCCAGTTAACTAAGTTATGCATCGCTGGAATCAGGGTCTTTTTGCCTACATTATGCTGCTATAAGATAAGGTAGCAAAAAGCTTGCTGACAGATTACTTTTAATCAGTATTAGGCTATGTTCACGCATTGCATTTTTGCTGCAGTTTTTTAATGCAAATTTTAGACAGTGTTTTACATTAACAGCAAAGGCTATGAGATTTCAGAAATCTCATGCACACACATTGTTTTTTTTCCTGTCTGATTTGGAAAACTGCTGCGTTTTTTCAAACTGCAGCATGTCCGTTTTTTCAGTGTTTTTGCAACGTTTTTTCACCCATAGAAAGCAATGGGTAATTGCAAAAACACAGCAAAAAACCCAGGTATCTGGTTTTGCTTCATTTTGGGTGCAAAAACCTAAGGAAGTTGCATCATGTTTTTTTCTGGGGTGGCACTAAACTTTATCAAGATGCACAAGAGACAATAAAAATGCAGCAAATACTCAGCAAAACCTGTTTTTGGTAAGCAGCTTCTTTACTGCCGAGAGAGCAGGTTTTGCCCTACAGAAAAGAAATGCTGCAAAATTGCAACGTTTGAACATAGCTTAAAAATGCCTTTACATACCTGTCATTAATTTGAGTTGCAAGATTCTGATAGGTCCTCTTTAAGCTTAACAGTAGAGTGAAAATTGATAGTTTTTTAAGATTTTTTCTAAAATAGTGATAGGCAAAATGTAAAAAAAATCACATAACATAAAAACCTAATTTAAACCATAGGCAATTTTCTTATATCTTATTCAATCTTTAAAGTCAGCAGATTTTGTCACCTAATCTGATAGCAGCCTAGTGTAAAGGCAACAAAACATGATTCCAGTGATGTGTCACTTACTGGGCTGCTTGGTGTAGTTTTAGCTGAATCATTATTTTATTAGTAGAAGATTATCGCTAGAGGACTAGAAAACCTGCTGGCAGGTAGTGCTGCATATTCATGAGCTCTGAATAATCCCATCCCCACCAATGATCGGTTGCTTTCTGCCTATGCACGTGTTACACTGCAAGCTGCCAATCAGTGGTGTGGGTGGAGTTATACAGAGCTCAGGTTTCAGAGAATTGGTAGGACAGCAGCAGATAAGAATTTTTAAAAAGGACAGTTCACCAAATATTTCCTATTGAACTGGACATAAAATGTAATAGTGGCTGCAGAGTGGAATAAAACTTTTTTTAATTATATTTATCTTCTTTTCATTTTGCCTCTCTGGTGAGGAGATATCAGCAATCAAAATATTTAGCAACTAATGAGTTGTTTTTTTTTAAAGTCAACATCGTTGTTATCAAACAGTTTTCACTGGGGGAGTGTACTTCTTCTCCTTCTATGATGCTGACCAATCATAAGCAGGCAGCAACACAGTAGAGAAAGAAAAGAAAAAGGTCTTCTTTAATAGAGTTGAATGAATATCTTTGGCTTATAGCTTGTTGAATAAGCTATAGCGGTAACCTGGCGTCCTGGATCGCGCTGGCTGATCAGCTGATTGCCGCTGCAGCTGGAGTTGTGTGTTGGGCTCTCCATGCATGTGCTGTGACAGTGACACAGCCGCGACACATGCAGCTGCGGTGGCGATCAGCTGATTAGCTGGCGAGATACAGGAAGCCATGCTCAGGTTGTAGCTTATTCGGCAAGCGCTATTGCTTGCCGAATAAGCGGGGAACCAAAGATATTCACTCAAGTCTACTCTTTAATCAAAACTGCAACACCCAGTAAAGTCAGTGACACATTGCTGGAATCATGCTCTCTGCTTTTACATCATGCTGTTTTCAGATGTTTTTGCAAATATCTGGTGACAGATTCCCTTTAAGGGAATTTTTTATCAAAACCGAATGATGGTATACAATTGGACTTTTACCAATCTCTTAAAGGGAATTGTCCATAGGGACCCATTTAAAATGTTTATACATAGCTATAGTACAGAACTACAGATGGGCATGGGGCAGTAGGTTGGCTCAGTGGTTAGCAGTGCAGCGTTGGAGTCCTGGGTTCAAATCCCACCAAGGACAACACCTGCAAGGAGTTTGTATGTTCTCCCCGTGTTTGCGTGGGTGTTCTCTGGTTTTCTCCCCACTCCAAATACATTCTGATAAGGATTGTAGATTGTGAACCTCAATGGAGGAATCGATGATAATGTGTGCAAAGCGCAATTGAATTAACGGTGCTATACAAGTGAGTAAATTAAAACAATTTCAGAGCAGCAGTGAAAATACAGAGCTGCACTCAGAGAAGGTAGGTAAAGCTCAGTTAGTTTTTTTTTTAAAGGTTATAGGCAAAAGTTTTTTTGAGAAGGGACAACCCCTTTAAATAAAATGTTGTAGTACTAGGTAAAGAGTTGGGGCCACTGTATTCCCATACTCTGCAAAGGAGAGTATAGATAGACCTCCACAGACCACAAAGGAATCCATGGAAGTCAGATAAACAGCTGCAGGATTACCCCCAACACACAGTCCATTGAGAAATAGCTCAAAACAATTATGTTTTACTGTTCTAATATGATTCCCAAACATGAAATAGCAGCATCCAGCACAGTTTCCTCATATAGCCCATTTCAATGTGTCTTTCTTCTACAGAAATAAAGCATGGAATGCAGGACACACCTGAATGTCGCATATATTAGTTTTTGCAGCTAAATTCCTAGTACAGACTTTACACTTACTAGCAAGATCTATAATGGTGTACATTTTCGCTATACACTATACTGTAAATGCATCTGTATGAGCAAACAGTTATAAATCCACTCAAGTCATTCCACCTTATGCTGAGTACAATAGGAATGAATGCCGGATCAGCACTTGCCAAAGAGGTGATTCATTACTATGGCAAGATGCAGTGCCTCCTTCGCAGTATTTTCTTACATTTTAACACTGCTGGCAACATGATATCATACATATACCTATATATACATAAACATATATATATATATATATATATATATATATACTAAGAATAAAATGCATAATATGAAGTTGACAACAGTCAGTAGAAATGACAGAATTGACATTGCTCTCTCTGTATATATGTATACATACAAAGATTCTCCAAGGATGGCTCATCATGTTCCTAGTGCTCTTTATAATCACACTTAATAAGTTAATGTGTCTGGAAAAACCCAAATGATCAACTACTGTTTATTTTGATGACTGAATTTAGAAACATGAATGACCCACTGTAAAATATATATTCAGTCTACAAATATTTTGGTGATTCATTGATGACACACGATTAAAAAGATGAATCATGGTATGTGCTTCCAAACTATTCTTAAGGGAGCATTCAATAGTGTTCATTTATTCATTTAGGAAGGACAGGAATATGTGAAATTTAGAAGTAGTAGACAGCTACATTAAAAATCTATATATACACCACAAACAAATGAAAACAAAAGGCAAAATGGACATCAATTTATATAAAACCCCAAAAATGGTCAGGACAAAATTGTTGGCACCCTCGACTTAATATTTGGTTGCACACCCTTTTTGAATAAAAAACTGCAATCAATCAATCAATCGCTTCCTTTAACCATCAACCTCTTAACTGGAATTTTGAACCACTGTTCTATTGCAAACTGCTCCATGTCTCTCATATTTGAAGGGTGCCTTCTCCCAGCAGCAATTTTAAGATCTCTCCACAGGTGTTCAATGGGATTTAGATCCGGACTCAGTGTTGGCCACTTCAGAACTCTCCAGCGTTTTGTTTCCATCCATTTCTGGGTGCTTCTTGAAGTGTGTTTGGGGTCATTGTCCTGCTGGAAGACCCATGACCTAGGATGCAAATACAGCTTTCTGACACTGATGTTACTCTGTGACAGTCTTCAGTAAGGAAGAGGGGCGTCAAACTGTTCCTGGAGCTGAGACCCTAACTATCCCTGTCCCGGGGGTACTCTTAAGGATAAAGAGGACCGAGTCTCTGACCTTACTATGCTCCTGTAAAAACCCTAATCAGTCCCCTCCCCCACACTATGAGGCATGGGACAGAAATTAAAGGTAAACCAGACACAAAGACAAGACAGGGACAACAGAAAACCTTTCTCATACAAAAGCACTAACCAATAATTGGGAGGTGGATAGGGACAAGGAGGAATAAACTGAAGGTGAAGGAAGGAGATAAACATACACGTACAACAGCAAACTAAAACATCACAATGCAAACTCCAAACTTCAGCTTCTTAGGTTTAGCACAGTGCCTTCTTATGGGGGAGTCAGCACTTCAACTGAAACGCGCGTAGGGGTCGTGGCATCGCAGGTCTTAGGTAATTACATAACATCTACATGTTCTCTTTGCCTCTTAATCTATTTCAAACTTGTAATCATGTTCACTAGTGGTCTTATTCCCCTCACGGAATTGATACTTACCTCACATGCATGTGAACTCTTGTCACAACGGGCATTTTGGACTTACCTTTGCATCTTTGACCTGTGGTCCCACATGTTTGGTTATTTTCATTGTCCGATCACCCTTTCTTCTTTGTATATATTGCTCCATATCTTTTAATAAATTATTTCAATAATGCGCTATTTTTAATCCATTTTTTTATTCTTTTATGTGCGCTTTTTCACTTCATGACATTAGCAGAATGATGAAAAGCTTGTACTTAGCTTAATTACTAGTCACCAATTTTTCTCTACAGCCCTTGACCCAGAAACAACCACCACAATGCAAAAGAAAAAGGAGGAAATTTAAGAAACAACTTCACCCAGGCAGTAGAAGTGTAAAAATAGAATATTTATTGAGTATACATATACAAATAAAGCACAAGCATCATTGACACTATAAAAAATTATGCAATAAAAAAGGGGGAGCCAGGGCACCACAATACAATCCAATACCCAGGTATTTAATGCAAGTAAATCAGGTAAGTATATAAAAATGCAGAGCAAAGAAAATGGAGAACAATATTAACCCCTTCACCCCCAAGGGTGGTTTGCACGTTAATGACCGGGCCAATTTTTACAATTCTGACCACTGTCTCTTTATGAGGTTATAACTCTGGAACGCTTCAACGGATCTTCGCGATTCTGAGACTGTTTTCTCGTGACATATTGTACTTCACGTTAGAAGTAAAATTTCTTCGATATAACTTGCGTTTATTTTTGAAAAAAACGCAAATATGGCGAAAATTTTTAAAATTTTGCAATTTTCAAACTTTGAATTTTTATTCCCTTAAAACAGAGAAATATGTCACATAAAATAGTTAAGAAATAACATTTCCCACATGTCTACTTTACATCAGCACAATTTTGGAACCAAAATTTTTTTTTGTTAGGAAGTTATAAGGGTTAAAAGTTGACCAGCGATTTCTCATTTTTACAACAAAATTTACAAAGCCATTTTTTTTAGGGACCACCTCTCATTTGAAGTCACTTTGAGGGGTCTATATGGCAGAAAATACCCAAAAGTGACACCATTCTAAAAACTGCACCCCTCAAGGTACTCAAAACCACATTCAAGAAGATTATTAACCCTTCAGGTGCTTCACAGGAACTAAAGCAACGTGGAAGGAAAAAATGAATATTTAACTTTTTAGCCACAAAAATGATCTTTTACAAACTTTTTTTTTATTTTCACAAGGGTAAAAGGAGAAAATGGACAGAAAAGGTTGTTATGCAATTTCTCCTGAGTACGCCAATACCCAATATGTGGGGGAAAACCACTGTTTGGGCACACGGCAGAGCTCGTAAGGGAAGGAGCGCCGTTTGACTTTTTCAAACTAAAATTGGCTGGAATTGAGATTGGACGCCATGTCGCGTTTGGAGAGCCCCTGATGCGCCTAAACAGTGGAAACCCCCACAAGTGACACCATTTTGGAAACTAGACCCCCTAAGGTACTTATCTAGATCTGTTGTGAGCACTTTGAACTCCCAAGTGTTTCACAAAAGCTTATAATGCCTGGGTGTGAAAAAAAAACAAAACAATTTTCCACAAAAATGATTTTTTAGTCCCAAATTTTTGAATTTTCCCAAGGAAATTGGACCCCAAAAGTTGTTGTCCAATTTGTCCTGAGTACGCTGATACCCATATGTGGGGGGGGAAACTGTTTGGGTGCACGGCAGGGCTTGGAAAGGAAGTAGTAACGTTTTGGAATGCAGACGTTGATGGGGGTCATGTTCCGTTTGCAGTGCCCCAGATGAGCCTAAACAGTGGAAACCCCCCACAAGTGACCCCATTTTGGAAACTATACCCCCTAAGGAACTTATCTAGATCTTTGGTGAGCACTTTGAACCCCCAAGTGCTTCACACAAGTCTATAATGCCCGGGCATGAAAATAAAAAATCCTATTTTTTTCCCACAAAAATTATCTTTTAGTCACTAATTTTTTATTTTCTCAAGGGTAACAGGAGAAATTGGACCACATAAGTTGTTGTCCAATTTGTCCTGAGTACGCTGATACCCCATATGTGGGTGGGAACCACTGTTTGGGAAACTAGACCCCCTAAGGAACTTTTCTAGATCTTTGGTGAGCAATTTGAACCCCCAAGTGCTTCACACAAGTTTATAACGTAGAGCCGTAAAATTTAAAAATCATATTTTTTTCCACAAAAATGATCTTTTCACCCCAATTTTTATTTTTCCAAGGGTAACAAGACTCCAAAAGTTATTGTGCAATTTGTCCTGAGTGCGCTGATACCCCATATGTGGGGGTAAACCACTGTTTGGGTGCATGGCAGAGTTTGGAAGGGAAGGAGCGCCGTCTGACTTTTTCAACGCAGAATTGGCTTGACGCCATGTCGTGTTTGGAGAGCTCCTGATCTGCCTAAACAGTGGAAACCCCCATAAATGACGCCATTTTGGAAACTAGACCCCTCAAGGAACTTATCTAGATGTGTGGTGAGAACTTTTAACCCCCAGGTGTTTCACTAAAGTTTATAACGTACAGCCGTAAAATAAAAAATCTTTTTTTTTTTTACAAAAATGATTTTTTCGTACCCAATATTTTATTTTCAAAAGGGTAACAGAAGAAATTGGAACCCAAAAGTTGTTGTCCTGAGTACGCTGATACCCAATATGTGGGAGAAAACTACTGTATGGGCGCACGTCAGGGCTCGGAAGGGAAGTAGTGACGTTTTGGATTGCAGACTTTGATGGAATGGTCTGGGGGCGTCATGTCACATTTGGAGAGCCCCTGATACACCTATACAGTGGAAACCCCCCACAAGTGACCCCATTTTGGCAAATAGACCCCACAAGGAACTTATCTAGATGTGTGGTGAGCACTTTGAACCCCGAAGTGCTTCACAGAAGTTTATAACGTACAGCCGTAAAAATAAAAAATCTTTTTTTTTTTTACAAAAATGATTTTTTTTGCCCCCAATATTTTATTTTCACAAGGGTAACAGGAGAAATTGGACCCCAAAAGTTGTTGTCCAATTTGTCCTGAGTACGCTGATACCCAATATGTGGGAGAAAACTACTGTATGGGCGCACGTCAGGGCTCGGAAGGGAAGTAGTGACGTTTTGGATTGCAGACTTTGATGGAATGGTCTGGGGGCGTCATGTCGCATTTGGAGAGCCCCTGATGCGCCTAAACAGTGGAAACCCCCCACAAGTGACCCCATTTTGGAAAATAGACCCCACAAGGAACTTGTCTAGATGTGTGGTGAGCACTTTGAACCCCAAAGTGCTTCACAGAAGTTTATAACGCACAGCCGTAAAAATAAAAAAATCCTTTTTTTTTTTGCAAAAATGATTTTTTTGCCCCAATATTTTATTTTTACAAGGGTAACAGGAGAAATTGGACCCCAAAAGTTGTTGTCCAATTTGTCCTGAGTACGCTGATATCCAATATGTGGGAGAAAACTACTGTATGGGTACACGTTGGGGCTCGGAAGGGAAGTAGTGACGTTTTGGATTGCAGACTTTGATGGAATCGTCTGGGGGCGTCATGTCGCATTTGGAGAGCCCCTGATGCGCCTAAACAGTGGAAATCCCCAACAAGTGACCCCATTTTGGAAAATAGACCCCACAAGGAACTTATCTAGATGTGTGGTGAGCGCTATGAAGCCCCAAGTGCTTCACAGAAGTTTATAATGTACAGCCGTAAAAACAAAAAAATATTTTTTTTTGTACAAAAATGATATTTTCGCCCCCAGTTTTTTATTTTCCCAAGGGTAGCAGAAGAAATAGGACAAATTGCACAATAACTCTTGGGGTCCAGAGTACGCTGATACCCCATATGTGGGGATAAACTACTGTTTGGACGCATGGCAGAGCTGAGAAGTGAAGGAGCACCGTTTGACTTTTTCAACGCAGAATTGGCTGGAATTGAGATCAGACGCCATGTCACATTTGGAGAGCCCCTGATGTGCCTAAACAGCTGAAACCCCCCAATTCTAACTCCAACCCTAACCCCAACACACCCCTAACCCTAGTCCCAACCCTAACCACAAACCTAACCCTAACACACCCCTAATCCCAACCCTAACCCTAATCCTAACTTTAGCGCCAACCCTAACCCTAACTTTAGCCGCAACCCTAACCCTAACCCTAATGGGAAAATGGAAATAAATGCTTTTTTTTAATTTTATTATTTTTCCCTTACTAAGGGGGTGTTAAAGGGGGTTTGATTTACTATTTATAGCGGGTTTTTATGATTGGCAGCTGTCACGCTAAAACACTCTTTTTATTGCAAAAATAGTTTTTGCATCATCACATTTTGAGAGCTATAATTTTTGCATATTTTGGCCCACAGAGTCATGTGAGGTCTTATTTTTTGCGGGACGAGTTGACGTTTTTATTGGTACCATTTTTGAGCACGTGACGTTTTTTGATCGCTTTTTATTTCGATTTTTGGGAGGTTAGAATGAACAAAAATCAGCAATTCATGAATTTCTTTTGGGGGAGG
This sequence comes from Oophaga sylvatica, assembly GCA_033576555.1. Taxonomy (NCBI): domain Eukaryota; kingdom Metazoa; phylum Chordata; class Amphibia; order Anura; family Dendrobatidae; genus Oophaga; species Oophaga sylvatica. Next base: position 776,409,282 of record JARQOD010000001.1, on the reverse strand, counting down.
CGTTTATACCGTTCCGCGTGTGGTAAAATTGATAAAGCAGTTTTATTCTTCGGGTCAGTACGATTATGGCGATACCTCATTTATATCATTTTTTCATGTTTTGGCGCTTTTATAGAATAAAAACAATTTTATATAAAAAATAATTATTTTTGCATCGCTTTATTCTGCGAGCTATAACTTTTTTATTTTTCGCTGATGATGCTTTATGATGGCTCGTTTTTTGCGGGACAAGATGACGTTTTCAGCGGTACCATGTTTTTTTATATCGGTCTTTTTGATCGCGTGTTATTCCACTTTTTGTTCGGCGGTATGATGATAAAGCATTGATTTTTTGCTTCGTTTTTTTTTTTTTTTTAAGGGGTTCACTAAAGGGGTTAACTAGTGGGACAATTTTATAGGGGGGTCGTTACGGACACGGCGATACCAAATATGTGTACTTTTATTGTTTTTTTTTTTTATTTACAGGAAGAAGTGAATTTATTGGGGAATATTTTTTTTTTTTTTTATTTATTTTGGATTTTTTTTTTTACACATGTTTATTTTTACTTTTTTAACTTTTTTACTTTGTCCCAGGGTGGGACATCACTGTATTTTATCAGATCGCTGGTGTGACAGTGTGCACAGCACTCTGTCACACCAGCGATCGCACAGGCATAGATGCAGGCTTCTCAGTGCCTGCTCTCGGCAGGCACTGAGGTAGCCGCCTCCCTCCAGGACCCTGGCGCCATCTTGGATCCGGGTCCTGGGAGGGAGGAAGCCCTCAGAACAGCGCGATCACATCGCGCTGCTCTGAGGGTCTCAGGGGGGCGCGCAGGGAGCCCCCACCCTGCGCGATCTCCCCTGTGCCCCCAGTACACCGCGATCATGTTTGATCGCGGTGTGCAAGGGGTTAATGTGCCGGGAGCGGTCCGTGACCGCTCCTGACACACAGTCATGGGTGTCAGCTGTGATAATCAGCTGACACCCCGCGGCGATTAGCTGCGCTCCCCTCAGGAGCGCAGCTGATCGCCTATGACGTACTATCCCGTCCCCGGTCATACGGGCCCAGGTACCATGGACGGGATAGTACGTCCGATGGCAGTAAGGGTTAAATGTATATATATTGGTGCACACTTTATACAAAAATAAGTACTACATGTGAAATTGTGTCCTCAGCAAGAAAAATGTGTCGCATATAATAAAAATATCAAATGTGTATATATCACTAGTAAAGTGAAGACAAAGTGTCAAAAAATAATAAAAAAATGAAAAAACACTGTGCACAACCAAGAAAACTAGTGTCACACACTGAGAATAAAATAAACGCCACCAATGATGAGTTGTAAGCCGAAATGTGCTTATATACACCCCAACACCATGACTAACTTAAATACCAAAACATAATGAACTGCAAGCATAATACCTGAAAATACCAGGGGAGGAACCAATTGTGGTGACAAGGCTACCAAGAACGCGCCCCGACGCGCGTTTCGGAAAGGTTATTCCTTCGTCAGGGGGATGGAAGACAGTGTTATGTCGGGCTTTAAATAGGAGGCCAGCATCATCATAAACTGGCCACACGTGTGCGAATACACCGTCGCATAAGTATGACGTCACAAGGTAAGTAACGAAAGGCATCACCAATCATATGACCTCCTAACTCTATGACCACACAAAAGGAAGTGGCGCATGCGCGGTAACTATGGGCACGGCAACTAGAGACGTCACCGATCACATGACCTCTTGTCTCCATGACTACACCAAAGGCAGATGGCGCATGCGCAATAACTATGGACACGGCAACTGAACACACTCGGTCCTCTCAAATAGCCCAGCGCATGCGCAGTAGCTACAACCGTGGCAACTTAAGAACACCCGGTCCTCGCAAACTATATGACCTGACAAGCACGTGTAAGTAGAGTGAAAGGCCGAATGTTCGCCCATAGTACCGACATATACCAATAAAAACAAGTCGCAGCCAAGGACTGCACTATTTTGTGAAGGAAACAAAATGCCTAATAAACGACATAAAAGCACACTATGTGACTATAATGGCATACAACTAAATGGTCATAATAATTGTCCTCAATGCACAAACTAAAGATAGCCTGACTAATATACACACTATGAATAGTGGATAAAGAGCAGCAAATCATGTCCACTGCATCAAAAAACATCCGTCACTTATGATCAATTTACAAAATAATAACGAATACCAATATATAGCAAATGTGTAAAACGGCGCATGCAGAAAGCCAATGAATGCACGTCACATGGTAAAAGGCGTCAAGTGTCCGGACTCTGGGGTCATGACACACAGAGACACCTATACCATGGGATCAGAGCAGTCAATGCAATCAACACGCGCACCACACAATATGCCAATTAATAAAATATAATATATAGAGATGATAATAACAGCAAAAAATATCTAAACTATCATAAATGATGTATTGTGAAGCAGTTAGCAGTGGATACAGACTTTGCTGCTGATATTAATACACAAATCTTATTGATGATGTCTTAATTAAAGAAATAACAAGCCCTTGACCCAGTTAAGACCAAGCTGAATGGGTAGAAAAATTGACAAGAGCTAGGTGGTCAGCAGGTAGAGAAAAAATCTTCGTTGTCAAGATAATCTAAATTAGCAAACAGAAATATTTTAAATTCTTTTGGGCACATTTCATACCAATCAGTACAACATTAGTAAGCATAAGTGTGTATAATTCAATGTTCCTGATAGCAATGCGTCTTATCTATCAGACAGATATTTGACATATTCATTATTATGACTTTTCAGTGTAAACAGCATTCTGAAACAGAGTTTTAGCAAGATGACGAATTTTATTTTACTTAGATGAGGATACATAGAAACCAATTTTACCTTGGTTCAGTTCTATCAAAATACTTGTGAAAAGAATCAACACTGACCAATTGTTAAAATTGATTTTGGTTTGACAGTTTTCTAAAGTGTTCAGTTCGCTTTATATAGAGATAATGTCTGGCAAACAAATTTCTCATTACTTTGCATACTCACTCTTAGAAACGTGCCTATGTGTCCTAAGTTATCACAATACCAGAGGTTTGATTCAATGTTTTACCAATTAAAGAATATATATATAGTTCTAAAGGACATAATGAGATCTATGAACAATTTAGGATTGTTATGAGACCAGGGTAGTGATAAATACACCTATAACCTTAACAGGACTCATTATTTTCACTGTTATTGCCAGGTTTCTTAGCTGCATACATCCATAAAAGTGGCATATTTGAACAGAAATTTCTGCGCTTTCCACCATGTGTAGAGTTTGTTTTTGTCTTTTTACACCCTTTATTCAGAAGTATAGGACAGAAATTTCTGCAGCAAATCTGCTTCATCTGAACATATTCTTAGACTCTAGATGATATCAGAATATTTATGAAAAATCATGCCTCTTTATAGCAAATTAATTTTTCCGTATCTCAGAAAACTGATAGTTAAAGTAAATTAGACTGTTTTACACCATGTTTGCAAATAATATTTAGTGCAAATGTATACAATAGTCTGAGGAGAACACAAACTTGAAGGTGACTATGCTTTCTAGTACATTTAGAACTAGGTAAACATATGTGAAAAGGACACTCATTTAGTATATGTGTGGCCCATGAAGGTTTATCTACATATTCTAGTACAAGCCTGGTACAAAGAAGATATATAAGCCAAGGATATGAATAAGAGGAAGTAAAAAGTGAACTTTTAGGCTGCATTCACACGTGTTTGTTGACAACCTGGTAACATTTCTGAGACTTCCCACAGCTATGGAAACAACCCATTCAAATATTTCTATGATTATCAGTCTCTTAGACAATTCTTCAACAAACTGGCCAATTTTAAAAGATTTACAGTTTACAGAATTATTGGTTAAAGGTATTAAAATCCCAGCAAGAAAGATTTTAAAGACTTACAACCACGACTGATGGAATGCAAGGAATAAAACAAGTTGTTACAACAATTTTTATGAATATTAATATTTTAGCACATGACAGTGACTTTCTTTCGATGGGACCTTCCCTTTAAAAACATAAAAAGCAGTTGCTATTTAGAGAGAGATCATGCAACTTTACAGCATCTGAATCATTGAATAAATGGATTTACAATCATGACTTATTTGTAATCTATAAATATGGAACCTGGTTATTCTTGTATAAAACATTGACATTGTTTTGTGTAATAAAACACATTTGTTTGTGTTGCAACATTAGAGCATTTCCTGATAAGTTATAATAAAGGTTCACAACTTAGCACATTTTCTGTTAACTCAATTAAAATAATTTATTAAAATTACAACAAAAAGATGGTTTATTTTGGATTACAGCGTGTGTGGATAGAGGTGCAATAACATGTAACCAAAAAGATATTGGACTTAATCTGCTTCCAAACAGAACTTGTAGCTCACTTTGGTAACTTTTCTTTGCTATGAACTAAATATAAAATGTTATTCAAAGTCCTACAAAGTTGTCAATTTCTAAGCAGTTTAATAAAATAAGGATCAAAACACTTGTGCGCAATTTATAGTTTTTAATCATACAAATAATTAATAAATTAATCAACATATTTCTGGTTAGTCTCTTGTTATTTAAGTGCACATTCATTGCAGTTGACGGCAGAAAATAACCAAATAGATAATTTAAATGATTAGTTTTTGGTATGTTAACATAGATATTCACTTTCTGATGATTTTTCATTCATTTCCACTTGTGGAAGTTAGTCCCAAGCAAGTACTGCTATTTCAGTAACATAATATTCTCTGAGATAGTATCTAATTTCTGATTGCTATTCCTTGTTCTTGTGTTTTTAATTCTCATGTTATTTCTTAACACCTTAATGACATCCGCCTTTTACGTATGGCGGATGTGAGCAGGAGTTGTATGGAATGGTCTTAAGAATTGAGCGCGCTCCATTCACGGCAGGTGCCAGCTGTGTTATTCAGTTGGCACCCACCTGTACTTTCTTCCATGTAGCTGGCACCATTGTTAATGGTTTATACACTTGATGCTGTGGTCAAAGGAAAGTTTATGTCACCCCTTTAGTCATTGCATAAAAAAACATTTGATATCTCCACATCTGTAGCGCTGCAGACTAGTAAAATCTCACTTTATTTATGCTGTGTTGTGAATGGTAAGAAAAAATAAATAAAAAATGCTAGAATTTCTATTCTTTGGTTATCTCACCTCTTAAATTAAATGGAATAATAAGTGATCAAAAAGTAATATATACCCACATTTGGTGTTTGGTGCCAATAAAAATGGTAGTTCATTCGGCAAAAAAAATACAAAAAAATAGACTCAAAGCTCCATCGACGGAAAAGTATAAAAGTCATGGTTCTAGAGTATAATGACCTAACTTACAAAACTATATCAATTTAGAATTGCCATAACAGTACTGACCTGCTAAACCAATTTAATATGTAATTTTTTTTTTTTTACCTTACAGTGATCTCTTTAAAAATAAAACCTAAAAAGCAATGCGGGAATTTGTATTTTTATTTTAAATTCTACACCACAAGGGATTTTGTTATTGTTTTCTACTACATTATCCAGGGATTAACAGGGCACCAATATAAAAACAAGCCCTCAAACATCTATGTTGATGGAAAAGAGTGAAACAAAGCTATGGCTTTTAAAAACTGAGGATGAAGAAGAAAAATAAAAGAAAGCAAATTTTTTTCTGCAATCTCTGAACACGGTATTCAAAAAGTGATCTCATCAAAACATTAATCAACTGCATAGTGTTTCAAAAAGAACATATAGAAATAAATGTACAATCTGATCCAGAAACGCTAATCTGCAAATTTTTTTCAGAAACGTAGTTGTGAAAGACTTCAAAGCACTAGTCTTTTCACACCAAATTCTTTTTTTATTTAGCCTAAAGTAGAATACAGGCATAAACAGTAATATTTAAAAATCAAATTACCCAGTACATCAAATGCTGTTCTAAAGAGAACTAATTGTATTAGTTAGCTTTATACAAGATAATGTAACATAGCATTGTATTTAATTACCAGGATGATATTCCGAGCTTTATCTTTGACTTTAGTGAAAAGTATTTCAGGAAAATTTTCCGTATCAACTACTGTCATCATTACTTTTAGCATGGAGAATTTAAAAAATCTATATACTTAGCATAAATTTCAAAAAGAAAATTGAACATAAATAATCATAAACGTAAACGGCTCATCACTGGCTTAAGGATGGACCTAGCCAGGAGAGTTGAGTTTGGAGTTCTTGATGTCCTATTTCATGAGTCAAGTGATTGTTAAAAGGCAGTGGGGGAGCTGATGTTTCTTAGATGCACACACATATTTTTTGCTTATTTTTCGCTATATCAGACAGCATAGAATTAAATTAGAAATGGATATTTCAAGAAGAATTGCCGGACGTCTTTTACAATATTATCACATTGTTTCCTAAAGCCGACCAGGGAAGAAGTCAATCATTTAGTAGTTAGGACTAAACATGTTAATAACTGCATCCAATGCAAGGATGAAGAGTAGGGAAACAAACAGCAATGTACAAGTGTAAGGGGAACTTATAAATTTACAACCAAAGGACAAAAAAAACAAGAGTAGACTGTAAATGCTGACATCTAAACTGTTTTGTTGGCTAGTAAGACATCCCTAATACAGAAATTGTCACTATCTGAAACAAATAGCTGTTACACACTTTTTTCTTTACTCTTAAGGTACTGCCACACTAAGCTATCCCGCTAGCGATCTCGTTAGCGTTGCATACTAATGAGATCGCTAGCGGGATTATTTCTATATCGCTAAATGCGGCCACATTTAGCGATATAGTTAACGACGCTATCGCCGTTAGCGATCTTCTTAACGACTTTAGCGGTACAAAAGTACCGCTAAATCGCTAAGAAAAGGTGCCACACAGCGATTAGATACCCAGCGGGAGCGCCAGCGATGAAATAGGGTCCGGAACGATTCCAGCGACGAGCGAGATCACAGCAGGAAGCTCGTCGCTGGAAGCTGCCGCACTGAACAATATCGCTAACGGGATCGCTAAATAGTGACGTTTTTTAGCGATCCCGTTAGCGATATTGTTTAGTGTGGCATACCCTTTACACTTATTTCTGGAACTTGAACCTTTGAGAAAACCTGTGGCAACAAACCACTGAAACACTACATCACTAGATACCAAAGATATGACAGAGTCAAGTTATACCTCAATTAAAGTGGATTTTTCAATAGATTGTTTTATTTGAACAGAGTACCTCCTCCAATTGCTATGGTTTCTTAAATAATTCTGGAATGAAGGGGCACGGAAGAACTTCTGGCAGAGGAGACAAAGCAAACGCCTACAGAAGAGTTTTGTGGCGTACGCCCAGTTGGTTGAAGGGAAAATTAGCATGTTGTAAAATAATTTTGGAACAGACAAAAAAAGAAAGAAAATCGATGACCTTTACGTAAGATTATTGTGGATTTTATTCATTGCTATTATCACAATCAAATACAACAAAATCTGAGATTGGACATTTGAACAAAGCCTTCAACACCAATGTGAACAGAACAAAGCCTTCAACACCAGTGTGAGCAGAACAAAGCCTTCAACACCAATGTGAGCAGAACAAAGCCTTCAACACCAATGTGAGCAGAACAAAGCCTTTAACACCAATGTGAGTAGAACAAAGCCTTCAACACCAATGTGAGCAGAACAAAGCCTTCAACACCAATGTTGAGTAGAACAAAGCCTTCAACACCAGTGTGAGCAGAACAAAGCCTTCAACACCAATGTGAGCAGAACAAAGCCTTCAACACCAATGTGAGCACAACAAAGCCTTCAACACCAATGTGAGTAGAACCCAGCCTTCAACACCATGTGAGCAGAACAAAGCCTTCAACACCAATGTGAACAGAACAAAGCCTTCAACACCAATGTGAGCAGAACAAAGCCTTCAACACCAATGTGAACAGATCCTAAAACAAATACTTAAGGACTGAAGGTTTTCATGAGCTCAAAAATTCTCATTTTCTAAAAAACTGTCACTGTAATGTATTATTTTAGCAATAATCTTTCTGCCACATAATATTGGCCACGAGGTATAAACGTTTAGTGGATCTTGTTAGGCTATATTTATATGCAATCTCTTTGCAGTGTTTTTTTTTTCTGCAGTGAAAACCTGCTCTCCTGGCAGTAAAAAAGCTACATTCAAAATGCAGGTTTTGCTGCGTTTTTGCAGCTTTTTTTGCTCTGTTTTTGAGTGCGGATTACATGTGTGCTTAACCTACAGTACATGCTTAATAAAGTTAGCTTTATTCACCAAAAACTATTTTTGCAGCCTTTTTTGTACATTCTCATTGCTTTCTATGGATGAAAAAACACTGCAAAAACACCGAAATTGATGTATTTCAGAGTTCTCAAATTCAGTTAGTAAAAAAAACTGAGCATGTACATGAGATTTCTGAAATCTCATAGCTTTGATAGTACTGTAAAATGTAGCTTCATTTCTGAAAAAAATGCTGCAAAAACACTGTGCATAGATTTACAACACCAGTCTTGGAAATTTTCAGTGATTTTTCCCTTTTTATTGCCAACATGTTTACTACCACATTTGGACATGTTAATTAATTTAATCTAGTGAACATTGACTAGAAAATACGTGATTGGCTGTAGGACATCATGGGGAAGTCCACGTGGCCACGCTAGATGTCATTAGAGTGCTCTCTGAGTCTTCACTATCAAAACATTTATAGAGCACAAACTATGTAGCCAGGTTGGTAGCATAACCAATTTAGGTGTTCCCTCTTAATAAGAAGAATAGATAATATGGAGTACTCCTATAGATTAGCAAAAACTTGTGAAAACCACCATGAAATGAGTAGCCACAAACCACCAAAATAATTAAAATAACTATATATTTATTGAGACATGTTAAAAATACCTATCATACAAAATATTGAGATCTAAAAAGGAGGAACAAGAATGTGGAGAGACATCAATTATCCAATAGAGAGTATATGGAAAACATAGTTGCATCAGGAACATCATGCAGATATGAAAAAGACAAATAACATGAGTCTATAGAGATCCATAATGCAAGTGATAAGTTCTCTCAAAGACCCATTCTTGCATTTTTTGGGAGAGGGGGTTGATTCTTGCGAATTGAACTGCAGGGTTTTTAAATTCCTGCGGACCTGTGAATTTCAGGAAATTCCGCTCAAACTTTGTCCTCAGCAGATTGATCTGCTCATCTTAACCTAAAACGCATCAAATTTCAAGGACTGAAGAATGAAGAGGATTAAATAACTATAAAATTTTTTATAGCATTTACACAAAAATCTTTTTTTACTTATTTTTTTTGATGGTTTTAATTTGAATGTATAACGCTCAACATAATGAAAGCTACAAGGGCTGTGGTATCACGGATTCATTTTTAGTGGTAACAATTCTTTTTTTTATGCACAAGACTGACTCGGCTGGATATTTCATTAGGTAACACCCCATGTTGTGCTTTCATGAGTTAAATGGAGATTAAAGACTTTTATAGAAACATAATGACGAGATCCCAGATTTATAACTCATGAAAATTTGCACTTTCACTTTGTGTGTAGAAAACGGAGTTCGTCAATATCACTGCTAAGCGAGTTATATGAATGGATAGAAAGATACGTGAAAGTTCTGCGAATCTTGATACATATTTTGTTTCTTATGTGTCAAACACTGATGGCAATAGTGTGTCTGCTCTCCATTTATAATAGGAACTTCATTTTATTTGTTCAGATATTTGAATCCCACAGTTTTCTTAGTGCACTTAGTATAGGTGCACAGGAAGGTTTTTGAGGTGTTAAAAAACACATAGAATTTTCTAATCGAAACTGATTTAGGAAACACTTATTCTTTGGGAAAATTTTGGAGGAGGTTTTGGTTTCCTGAAGAAGTTTTGAAGAGTTTTTAAAGTAATTTGAAAATGTTTTTTTTGTGGTCTGGAAGTGTTATTTTTGTAGTCTTTTTAATGGACAGGTCCTAGTTTGGAGTAAATTTCATCAGGAGCCACAGACATTCTCCTGAAAGTTCAAATGAAACAATAGTTACACTCCTTGATCAAAATGTTTGGCCCCCATAAAATAATAAAGGCTATACTCACTTCCCATGCTCACGTTGTCAGCACTTGCAGTCCTTGGGCTCTTGTGCTGTTGTTGTGACATGTGACACCGGCTCCAATCAGCTCTGGTGTCACTGTCCCCGTCTTCGGACAAATCGAATATGAAGAGGAAGTCCGGGCTGAAACAGATCTCAGACGTCCTCTTCCTGCTCAATTTGACAGGAGGAAGGGACAGTGACACCAGCGCTGATTGGGTGCCGGATTCACGTGTTACAACAACAGCATGGGAGGTCCGGGAGACCGAGTGCTGAAACCGCGGGAACGGCATTGGCACAGGAGGTGAGTTTAAGCTTTATTATTTTATGAGGGCCAAGCGAGGGGTATGAGAAGGAGTTGTCTTAGTAGTGGACAACTAATTTAAGCTCTTTTGTTAAATATAACCTTTATGAAAAATGATTAAAATCAAATCTTGTGAAAGCACATCATTGTGAAAAAAGGGAAAACAAGCTTTAATATTACAGTACATATCAGGTGACGCGTTTCAAACCTCTGAGGTTCTTAGTTGTACACTTGTAGGCACCTGATATGTATTTTTAACCTTGTTTTCCCCTTTCTTTGCACCTTGATGTCTTTTCACTATGAATTTTAATATTATTTTTATAATGAAGGCGTAATTTTAAAATCATTCCTGAGTATGCAGGAGAGCAATGAATCAACAAGAAACTGTGTAACTTACCTGGAAATCAGCTGGGATTTATCAGTACATTCCTATAGAAGAATTCACTGGATTCACCGGTCAAGGAGGAGAGCTGATAAATTAATCCCATTTTTCATACTGCTTAATTTTTTAACCAGTAATTAGCATTAGTATTTTTTATGTTATTTTTTATGTTATTTATGTTATTTTTTATGGATTGGATCCCTATGATTTTTTAAATAAAATCTATTAAAACAAAAATATTGTAGATTTAGCTTCTAAAATCATAAAAAAATAGGCTGACTGGCATTTGCTCAAATCTACTATCTCCCAATGCTTACTTTATCGACCCCCTGATTATAATTAGATGGAATAAAATTATTGAACTGCAGTGAATGCTGACTTTTCAGACTCTCAGTGGAGATAGACTTTAACAAGTGTTTCAATACACTCAATCATTCAGAATGGATCTTCATGTAACCCAGACTCATTTAAAGAGCACTTAATGTTTTGATTTTTTCCTATAAAGTTAAGGATCCCTTTAGACTGGCCGATAATGGGAAATGTACATTCCTAGGAACCCTCATTTACCATTTATTGGCTTCTCAAAACAGACCAGCAATCACTCAACATGAGAGCAAAATGATCATTTGTTGGGTGAAATTATTTTGAAACTTAAAAAAATCATTTTCAGCAACACGTCGTCTTGTGTAAATAGGACATGTACTGCTGAAAAACAAATTATATTCTATGCGTACAGAACGATCACATCAACGATTGTTCTGTGCTCATGGAAGTGCGATCAACCTGTTTAAACATGCTATTAAAAGACGGCTTTCATTTAATGTCTGAGATTGAATTGTGTAAATGCAGTACAATCCTAGATAAGAAAGTTTGTATACCTGAGGCAGCAGTGAGACAGATTTTCATCTTAATCGAGATACTAGGTTATAGCTGTTGTTAAAGGAAGAAAATTAAGAGAAGGGAGAGAGAGATAGACAACAGTTTCTTCTAGTATATGTTCTATTTTCTCATCCAGTACCTTAATGACCCTGTATCCTGTCAATCTTTAATGTCTCTCTTGACAAAAACCATCTCACATTTCTATCATGTCTATATTGTTGGTTTGCATTGTAATAATCATATTTTTTGGTACAATGATTATACATATTTAAAGGGAGTCCGTCACCCCCAAAATGCATTTTAAACAGCCTGTACAGTGTTGTAGGGGACTTAGCACCTATAACGACCATACTAGCACTGTACCTTTTTTTAGGGTGACTGACTCAGTTTAAAGGGGTTTTCCCAATAGCGCATGAGCATTTCTTAATAGCTGCACTTTACATCATTCAATAAACAAAACCTAAAAGATGACTACACAAAATGTGCTACATAAATAATGTATTAATTCACATAAATATAATTACATCACTTACAAACAAATACAAATATGATAAATAAGTGGTGAACGTCATTAATGAAAACTAGGAGGGTCTAGATTGAGTTGGTCACTCCCATAAATATATTAGTCTTTATATATTATACTAGCTATGAACCCGTTCTACGCCCGAGTGGCAAGCATTTTTATTGGTATATGGTCTCCCATCCTGGTATGTGCTTCCCCCCTCCTATCCTGGTATGCATGGCACCCCTCATCCCTATCCTGGTATGCATGGCACCCCTCATCCCTATCCTGGTATGCATGGTACCCCTCATCCCTATCCTGGTATGCATGGTACCCCTCATCCCTATCCTGGTATGTATGGTCCCCTCACCCCACCCAATCCTGGTATGCATGGCACACCATTCCTCATCCTGGTATGCATGGTCCCCTCACCCCCCAATCCTGGTATGCATGGTACCTGCTCATCCATATCCTGGTATGCATGGTCCCCTCAACCCCAATCCTGGAATGCATGGTCCCCTCACCCCCAATCTTGGAATGCATGGTCCTCTCACCCCCCAATCCTGGTATACATGGTGCCCTTACCCCCCAATCCTGGTATGCATGGTCCCCTCACCCACCAATCCTGGTATGCATGGTCCCCTCGCCCCCCAATCCTGGTATGCATGGTCCCCTCACCCCCCAATCCTGGTATTCATGGTCCCCTCACCCCCAATCCTGGAATGCATGGTCCCCTCACCTCCCAATCCTGATATGCATGGTCCCCCTCATCCCTATCGTAGGATGTATGGTACCCCTCACCCCCCAATCCTGGTATGCATGGTCCCCTTATCCCCAATCCTGGTATACATGGCACCCCTTACCTCCCAATTCTGGTATGCATGGTCCCCTCATCCCGAATCCTGGTATGCATGGTACCCTCATCCCCCAATCATGGTATGCATGGTCCTCTTACCCCCCATCCTGTTATGCATGGTCCTCTCACCCCCTTATCCTGGTATGCATGGTACCCTCACCCCCTATCTTGATATGCATGGTCCCCTCACCCCCCAATCCTGGTATGCATGGTCCCCTCACCCCCAAATTCTGGTATACATGGTCCTCTCATCCCCTATCCTGGTATGCATGGTCCTCTCACCCCCCTATCCTGGTATGCATGACCCCCTCACCCCCAATCCTGATATGCATGGTTCCCTCACCCCCAATCCTGATATGCATGGTTCCCTCACCCCCCTATCCTGGTATGCATGGTCTCATCACCCCCCTATCCTGGTATGCATGGTTCTCTCACCCCCTATCTTAGTATGCATGGTCCCCTCACCCCCAATCCTGATATGCATGGTCCCCTCACCCCTCAATCCTGGTATGCATGGTCCCCTCACCCCCCAATCCTGGTATGCATGGTCCCCTCACCTCCCAATACTGGAATGCATGGTCCCCTCACCTCCCAATCCTGGAATGCATAGTCCCCTCACCCCCCAATCCTGGTATGCATGGTCCCCTCACCCCCCAATCCTGGTATGCATGGTCCCCTCACCCCCCAATCCTGGTATGCATGGTCCCCCCTCATCCCTATCGCAGGATGTATGGTACCCCTTCACACCCCAATCCTGGTATGCATGGTCCCCTCATCCCCAATCCTGGTACACATGGCACCCCTTACCTCCCAATCCTGGAATGCATAGTCCCTCACCCCCCAATCCTGGTATGCATGGTCCTCTCACCCTCCAATCCTGGTAGGCATGGTCCCCTCGCCTCCCAATCCTGGTATGCATGGTCCCCTCACCCCTCAATCCTAGTAGGCATGGTCCCCTCACCCCCAAATCCTGGTAGGCATGGTCCCCTCATCCCCCAATACTGGTAGGCATGGTCCCCTCACCCCTCAAACCTGGAATGCATGGTCCCCTCACCCCCTAATCCTGGTATGCATGATCCCCTCTCATCCCCCAATCCTGGCTTGCATGGTCCCCTCACTCCCCAATCCTGATATGCATGGTCCCCTCACCCCCCATTCCTGATATGCAGGGTTCTCTCACCCCCCAATCCTAGTATGCATGGTCCCCTCACCCCCATTCCTGATATGCATGGTCCCCTCACCCCCCAATCCTGGTATGCATGGTCCCCTCACCCCCCAATCCTGGTATGCATGGTCCCCTCATCCCCCAATCCTGGCTTGCATGGCCCCCTCACCACCCAATCCTGGTATGCATGGTCCTCTCAACCGCCTATCCTGGTATGCATGGTCCCCTCACCCCCCCTATCCTGGTATGCATGGTCCTCTCACCACCCTTTCCTGATATGCATGGCCCCTTCACCCCCCAATCCTGGTATGCATGGTCCCCTCACCCCCTATCCTGGTATGCATGGTCCCCACACACCCCAATCCTGATATGCATGGTCCCCTCACCCCCCAATCCTATTATGCATGGTCCCCTCACCCCCAAATCCTGGTACACATGGTCCTCTCATCCCCCTATCCTGGTATGCATGGTCCCCTCATCCCCCAATCCTGGCTTGCATGGCCCCCTCATCACCCAATCCTGGTATGCATGGTCCTCTCAACCGCCTATCCTGGTATGCATGGTCCCCTCACCCCCCCCCTATCCTGGTATGCATGGTCCTCTCACCACCCTTTCCTGATATGCATGGCCCCTTCACCCCCCAATCCTGGTATGCATGGTCCCCTCACCCCCTATCCTGGTATGCATGGTCCCCACACACCCCAATCCTGATATGCATGGTCCCCTCACCCCCCAATCCTATTATGCATGGTCCCCTCACCCCCAAATCCTGGTACACATGGTCCTCTCATCCCCCTATCCTGGTATGCATGGTCCCCTCATCCCCCAATCCTGGCTTGCATGGCCCCCTCATCACCCAATCCTGGTATGCATGGTCCTCTCAACCGCCTATCCTGGTATGCATGGTCCCCTCACCCCCCCCCTATCCTGGTATGCATGGTCCTCTCACCACCCTTTCCTGAATGCATGGCCCCTTCACCCCCCAATCCTGGTATGCATGGTCCCCTCACCCCCTATCCTGGTAGGCATGGTCCCCACACCCCAATCCTGGAATGCATGGTCCCCTCACCCCCCAATCCTGGAATGCATGGTCCTCTCACCCCCCAATCCTGGTATGCATGGTCCTCTCATCCCCCAATCCTGGTTTGCATGGTCCCCTCACTCCCCAATCCTGATATGCATGGTCCTCTCACCCCCCATTCCTGATATGCATGGTCCCCTCACCCCCAATTCCTGATATGCATGGTCCCCTCACCCCCCAATCCTGGTATGCATGGTCCCCTCATCCCCCAATCCTGGCTTGCATGGCCCCCTCACCACCCAATCCTGGTATGCATGGTCCTCTCAACCGCCTATCCTGGTATGCATGGTCCCCTCACCCCCCCTATCCTGGTATGCATGGTCCTCTCACCACCCTTTCCTGATATGCATGGCCCCTTCACCCCCCAATCCTGGTATGCATGGTCCCCTCACCCCCTATCCTGGTATGCATGGTCCCCACACACCCCAATCCTGATATGCATGGTCCCCTCACCCCCCAATCCTAGTATGCATGGTCCCCTCACCCCCAAATCCTGGTACACATGGTCCTCTCATCCCCCTATCTTGGTATGCATGGTCCCCTCACCCCCAATCCTGATATGCATGGTCCCCCCTCATCCCTATCGTAGGATGTATGGTACCCCTTCTCCCCTCAATCCTGGTATGCATGGTCCCCTCATCCCCAATCCTGGTATACATGGCACCCCTTACCTCCCAATCCTGATATGCATGGTCCCCTCATTCCCCAATCCTGGCTTGCATGGCCCCCTCACCACCCAATCCTGGTATGCATGGTCCTCTCACCCGCCTATCCTTTGTATGCATGGTCCCCTCACCCCCCCTATCCTGGTATGCATGGTCCTCTCACCACCCTTTCCTGATATGCATGGCCCCTCACCCCCCAATCCTGGTATGCATGGTCCCCTCACCCCCTATCCTGGTATGCATGGTCCCCACACACCCCAATCCTGATATGCATGGTCCCCTCACCCCCCAATCCTGGTATGCATGTTCCCCTCACCCTGCAATCCTGGTAGGCATGGTCCCCTCACCCCCAATCCTGGAATGCATGGTCCTCTCACCCCCCAATCCTGGAATGCATGGTCCTCTCACCCCCCAATCCTGGTATGCATGGTCCTCTCATCCCCCAATCCTGGTTTGCATGGTCCCCTCACTCCCCAATCCTGATATGCATGGTCCTCTCACCCCCCATTCCTGATATGCATGGTCCCCTCACCCCCAATTCCTGATATGCATGGTCCCCTCACCCCCAATCCTGGTATGCATGGTCCCCTTACCCCCCATTCCTGATATGCATGGTCCCCTCAACCCCAATCCTGGTAAGCATGGTCCCCTCACCCCCCTATCCAGGTATGCATGGTCCTCTCACCCCCTTTCCTGATATGCATGGCCCCCTCACCCCACAATCCTGGTATGCATGGTCCCCTCACACCCTATCCTGGTATGCATGGTCCCCTCACCCCCCAATCCTGGTATGCATGGTCCCCTCACCCCCCAATCCTGATATGCATGGTCCCCTCACTCCCCAATCCTGATATGCATGGTCCCCTCACCCCCAAGCCTGATATGCATGGTCCCCTCACCCCCCAAGCCTGATGTGCAAGGTCCCCTCACCCCCCATTCCTGGTATGTATGGTCCCCCTCACCGCTATTAAACTGCACACACACCAAAAAAACCCCATTTATACTCACCTTTTTTCCCTGTGCTCCATCGCTGTCCCATTCTGCTGGAGGCCTGGGGAGGAGGGCGGTGCCGGAGTACATGCATGCCCATACTGCGCTGTCTGGCGTCATATTGCTGAAGACACTGCAAATGTGTCTTTTCATTAAAATGGCGCCGGAGAGCGCTATGCGCATGCGCGATTCCAACGCGCACTCCTGCCCGGTCTTCGGCGAGAAGAAAAGCGCCGTGGCAATGTTCCTCCCGGTCAGGTAAGTATGTAAGTATGGCGCCGGAGATCGCGGTAGGCATCCAGTGTCTACGCGTACCGCGATCTCCGGCCTCATACACAATCCTCACCCGCTGGATGCCGTCTCTTCTGTCTGGAGCCAGACTGCGCAGGCGTGTCGCGCTTGCGCATTCTATAAAGACTACGGACAGAGTGACGCTCCCAGCGTTATATTATAGATTATAATAATATAATACTATATTACAATAATATCTAATTAATTATAATAATATATTGGTATTAGAAAGGATGGGGAGGAGCTAGAGGCAGAAACAAACATTCTGCAGCAAGTTCTTTTGAAACGTTAGGTACGCTTTGAGTGTATGTGCCTTCATTCAGTGCTTTATTTATATAGAATAATAAATGATTTAAATTCAAACAATTGCTTTTTAATTTTGGACAATGGTGTCCATTATACAATTAGAGCAAAAGCAACCTAGTTGTTATGACTGCATAAGCACATGCACATGGGTAGCGAATAAACCAGGGAGACAGAAAACTGAACATGGCAGATTCCTGTTCGGACTGGTAAAAGCTCTACTCTCACCCTGGTCTGTCCCGACCTGACTGGGAAGGCAGGCACCCTAAGATAACGGAATGGCGGCCCCACTCGATAGCGGTTCACCCTGAATGCTCCTAACAGCTCTTAGTATAGCTATGCCTGTGTAGCAACTCACTCTGGAAAATAGGCTATACACTGCAACTGACCCTGCCAGTGCCTGTACAGACTAGATATCCTGACACTGCAATTCCTAGTGGTACCTGCGGGAGCAGAGATAGACCTAACCACAGACTAGGAAATCGCAACTCTGGCCTTAGCTGCCTAAAAGGCCCAAGAGTTGCTTCACGTTCCTCCTAAAGAACCATAGGGCAGAGCATAGTGTCAATTACCTACAAGAAGACAAGTGTGCTGAACAAAAGAAAGATCCCAGAGTGAGTAAAGTAAATAAATAAATACCAAACAAAGAATAAAGTTACTATTGTTAACAAATATACTGCCTACTCCCTAATGATAAACAGAAAATAGGTGCAAAGTATAGCAAAGAAACAGAAAAGTGAAGTCCCTTAGCTGGAATCTCACAGACTGGCTCCATACATCAATAGAATGTCAGAATATCCAAATAAATTGATCACCAGCAGGGAATTCCAGTAGGGGAACAAAATATAAAAAAGTGATAGGCAGACAAATGAAAACGCCTGTGTTAAGCTAAGCAGACTGCAGTCAGAATAGCAGAGGCCAAATACCCAGAGAAAAGGTGTGTCTCCTGTGGCTTGGCAGAAAAGAAGCCGACCAAAGAACACAAACTCAACGGATTGAATTCAGGAGCATGTCACTAGTTCACAATTAGCCGATTAAATATCATTATTAATTTATTCTTTTCATATATTACATCATAATAGTTTGCAGTAAGCAAAAACATCTCAGAAATGTTGCTTCCTCACGGCTTATGGCCTCATTTTCAGAATTCCTGTTCACTATTTCATTAGCGTCAACATTACTTTGCAAGTAAGTCAACCAGTCTTATAGAGAATGTATATATTATTTTCTTAACTAATTAAAACCAGATAGGTAAATATATATATATATATTTTTTTTTTACTCATTTTTTAATTGTATATTTTTTCACATTTTCCATAGATGATCATGAGGATTGCGATTTTACCAGATCTGTTGTTTGTGGTTATATGGACCACAGAAAATTATACACTGGAGATGTTTATTGACTTCTATTGGAAGGGTTTCTAAGCATGCTCTGTGACCTAGAGTAGAAGCTGGAGGAGTTGTGTCCATCACCTACTTTGAATAGTGTTGCCTTTCATTTTAATAGTGCCTGTGATAATAACGAGATGATTTTTGAAAAGGCTTAGTGACCAAACCCTTCATCCTAAAATGCCAAAAGGGTTTAACCCAAACTTGATTTAAATAATAAGTCATGTTCTAATAACCCATTCCCTTTAAATTGGCTGTTGTTTTAACTTTGTAAAAATCACTAGTAAATGAGAAAATAAGAAACTTTGTAATATATCTTAAAGGGTCATTCCCAAAATTACAAGTTATCTCTTATTCATATGATATGGGACAACTTGTTGATCTCTGGGGGTCCAGCCAATTGGACTCCCTGCAATCCGAGATCGGGGCTATGGAACCCAGGGAACAGAGTTCTACATGACCATTGTGAATGGTGCTGAAGTGCGCATACTCAACCCAGATTCACGGTCAATGGGACGTCCGGAAATAGCTGAGTACAGTGCTTGACTTTTTCTGGCAGTCCCACAGTCAATGAATGGAGCCGGGATTCGCTTAATTCAGAATGCGTTCCAGAGCCCTTATCTCAGGATAGTTGGGGGTCCAAGTGGTTGGACAGTCAAGTTATCTTCTATCCTGTGGATAACTTGATATGGAGTGGGTGGTGGAAAATAATTGGGCATGTTGAAATCTTTGGGAATAAACCTTTAATTGACAAAAATATCTCTTTCTTAACTTATTAGCTACTCATTTCCTTCACCCAGCCACTTATACTGATCACTCACTCTTACTTCAATGGTAAAATCCATCATGAGAGAGGACAAATGTTTAGATACAGTAAGGGATCAGTCTACATCTACTCCCCATAGAAGTACATGGAGGGGAAAGAAGAAAAGGAGGTAGCAGCTGCAAAGAAAGAGGTACAGACAGGCGTAAAAGCTGTGGCTGACGGAAGTATTTTGCCTGCTCTGCAGCTGAGCACAGAGACATCTGACAGCTGCAGATGGGAAAACCTGGGGATAAATGTAGGATAAAAATTATATAAAGTCCAAATATTGTGTTTTTCCTTATGTGCACAAATGCGATAGTTTATTCTGAAAAGACATCTAAAACTACAGAAATGCTTTAAGTGAAAAATTAATTTCTCCTATTTGGAATTCATTCACATCTGTGCAAGTATTTCTGTATTTCTGTTCTGTTATAAGAAGCAGAAAATGAAAAAATGACGTTACTAGATGATGGACACTGACAGCGTCGGTACAACTCACTAATACATGCATGCTTAACAATTTCCTGACATGACGATTTCCATTTTTGCCCTGTCATTTTTTCCATCCCTTCTTCCTAAAGCCATAACTTTTTAATTTTTTCCTGTTATAGCCATATGAGGGCTGGTTTTTTTTGCAGGATGAGTTGTATCATGTGATGTACTGGAAAATGGGAAAACATTACAAATGTGGCAAAATTTCAAAAAAGTGCAATTCTGCTATTGTTTTTTGGGATTTGATTTTATGATGGTTATTATATGGTAAAGAATAACCTAGAAATATGATTATCCAGGTCAGTAACATTACGGTGATAACAATCATTCATAGTTTTTTTTTATTCAAGTGGTGAAAAAAACATTTAATTTGTGTTGCCATTATCCAAAACGAGTACGGTAATGTTTTCATTTTTCTGTTGATGGCTCTGCGTGCGAGCTTGTGTTTTGTGCCATGAGCAGACATTTTTATCAATACCATTGAGGAGTAGATACAGTATTGTGATTTATTTGTATTGCAATGTTGTGGTTGAGGAAAAATAGAAACTTTGGTATTTTGATTTTTTTCTCATTACGTTCTTTACTCATTAGATTAATTAATTTTATAGTTTGATAGCGCAGACTTTTTTGAACATGGATATACCACATATATGTATTTTCTTATTTATATTTTATTTTTTTAATTTTAATAGAGAAAAAGGGAGGGATTCATATTTTAAAATGTAAATTTTTTTCACATATTTCTAACAATTTTTCAAAACTTTTTAATGTATTTTGTTGCCCCTTAAGAACAACCATGGACTGTAAATTTTACTGTCACAAATTGTTAGTGGCGTATAACAGGTTAACAGCCACAGAAGTAGATGATAGCTGAATAACACAACCATCATCTGCCAGGAAAGATGCAGGAAACAGAAAACATCATTGGTATTGCCACATCTATGGCAATGCCATAATGAAACTGGCCTGGGGGTTAACCCTAAATTCACACAGGACCATATAAAAGCCGTATTTTACAATGGCACTAATATCTGGCCCAACCAAGAGTCTCTTCATCTGAAAGGCATGTAAGACAGAGTTAGTTCATGTCGAGAGTCCCACATTATTTGGGTCTTAACATGGCCTTTAAAAAGCAGCTTCTATATGGTCGTGAGAATCAGTTCCTAACCCAACTGTTTGTCTCAAGGACTGAACTTTCAGCATTACAGGCATTTAAAATTCTGTAAGTTCGGGTCATAAGACACATAATCAGGTCAGAAATTGACGAGATAACATTACCAAAAAATATGTGCATGTTATGGATGATAACATTTAAAAGGATTTTCCAGGCTATATGTAATATTGCCCAGTGGATTAGATTCACTAAAAACAGCCAAATCAATGATACTTTCTGTCCTCAACCTGGATCCAGTGCCACTCCATGGTCTGTGCTGGTACCAGAAGTGATGATGTCACCATTGACCAGGCAGAGGACTTCTCTGATAGGAAGTCGTCCGTCCGCTCCGTTTATGGATCGGTGGGTGGGGCCCAGGGTACGTGCCCAGTCAGGCCCAATGCCAGCCATGGCCTCCATCCTTTTCTTCCCTGACTTATGCAATTAGATAGAGTTGAAAGGCCACCAAAGACAGTAAGCTGTTCAGCCGACAGTGAACAATAATCTAGCATGTGCATAGCTGCTTAATATCTCTGCTCATTGGCAATAATGTACTATAATGTATGACAGTGTAGTAATAAATTCACCTTGTACAACCAACTATGTATTGGCTTTTGATGTACCTGACAGGATAAACAAAACAGGCACTAAAAACTAACTGTGGATCCAGTCTGGAGAAGACCCTTTTCTGTTCCAGCATTAGTGGGCCCCAGCCCATAATATTTAACTTAATTTGGTGTGGAAGAACAGGACTGGCCACACTGAGCTCCGACCTTAGCTCCACAAACACCTTTGGGTCTTCTCATCCAACATCAGTGTCTGACCTCAAAAATGCTCCTGAGGATGAATGGCCACAAAAAATATCTCGTAGAAAGCCAATCCTGTAAAGGGTTGTTTTAGCTGCAATGGGGTGACAACTCCATATTAATGCTCATGGATTTGGATTGGGTTGTCATGAAAGCTCCTGTAGGTGTCTCCTTATGTTTATGTTTGGCCATATAGTGTATAGTAATTGTACCTGTGCCAGTTCTTTTTGTAAGGACACACACCTAATGACATTTTTTATGCACATTGTATACAGTTTTTTGTGTCTAGCGCAGGAAGGCATCTGGTGTCACCAAAGCTACTCCCAATGGAAAGCATGGAATCACTTTTGACATTAGTTCTCCCCGGTGCTGAAAGTAAACAAAACCAGATCGCAGGACATATGCGACTGATGCCCATGGAGGTGACATAATTACATATTGCATATTTGATAGCACTCAGTTTTCTACAGCTGCCGATTTATGATACTCTTTAAAATTTTATTTTTGCTTTGTCTACAGTATACATGTTACAAGATACAATTAACATATAAAGTGATAACTCAGCATTATCAAAGCAAACAAATAGGAACCTTGCTGTCTCGTCAGAATTACTGAAATAAATTGTCTTGCAAAAAAACCCAAGTGTTAATTTACCCTTGATTTCACCTATTTTGGCTATCAATATGGTAATGTGTCATTGAGAAGGAGGGACTAAAAGGCTTTTATTGCAGAATTATCAGTGGGGAAACCAGAAGCCATACACATGGAAATATGGTGGTGAGAAGGGAAAGGTTTGAGAAATGAATTATGGTTTTGTGATTCAGTCAAAGATAAAAAAAATATGGTGAAGTGGATAATAGTTTTATGGCCAAGTTCACACGTTCAGTATTTGGTCATCCAAAATCAGGAGTGGGTTAGAAATGCAGAATGGTGCGTATGTTTCTTTTCCTTTGATTGTCACAGTCCTGATTTTGGCTTACAAATACTGATGTAAAAAAACTGACCAAATACTGAACATGTGAACGTGGCCTGTGACTGACCATGATGTCTTGTTCGTCTGATGTAAGCACCTAGTAACCTTCGCAAGAAATAAATTCACCAAAGTGAATAAAAGTAAATCTGTCATAAGTATTTAAACAGGTACTCTATTCTAATGTATGTGTTGTCTGCACCACAATAATAACTTGTTTGTTAAAATTATTGTAAAAAATATCACGTAATGTTGGTTTATTTAAAAAAAATCTAAAATTTCAGACACAAAAAAACAAATTGGGAAAAGGGACAACAAGGAGGTAGAATACATTTATTATTATAAATACAGAATGTTTAATTACCACTTGCTTTTGAAACAAAATTGATATATTCAATGGCTCGGTTGCATGTTCTGTTATAGATTTTAATTCAGTTCATTATATCGGTATAGACGTTCCTAAGCACAGCTCAGCCGCATCAGAGACTACTAAATTAGCTGTCAAGCTGGGACTGGCGGCATCTGGGAAGGAGGGATGACAACGCACGTTCCGAGAGAAGACTAAAGAAGTGCCCAGTTGGACTGCGAAGCAGAGATTTCACATTTGCGTTGCAATAAAGCAATTTATTCAGCTGCGTCCTCTTCCAATTTTTCTGCTCGATGCTCTTTTTTGATCCAGATTGACAGTCACTTTATCTGAATGACTGCCTCCCCAATTAAAACTCACACAGGCACTGTCACTCTCCGCGACAGTTGTTCTTCTGCATTACACAGACCCATAAGTCCTGATCTCACGTGTCGTCTCAGGACTATGGAGGTGTAATTGCACCGATGCGAGATTTCCAGCTGGGAAGAAGGTCACTCACACAAGACCAGTCAGACATTGAGCTGTCAATCAGGGAGTAAATGACAGCGGCAAGTGGGTAAAATTGGAAAGAGGTCAAAGAGCTGTATGTGACATGTCCTCTTTAACAAGGTAAGGGAAGGCCAAAGAAATATAGTAAATAAATGTTGCCTTAAAATTATCCCGACAAAATAATAATAATACGGTAATCGCCATCAAATGGTGATTGAGCTTTTCTAATATGACACATTGTTTGAATATTATATTCATCCATAATTTCGTTTTCTGCATTATTTAGATATCAGTTTTAAAGGAAGACTGGATAACAACCTGTCCATCTGTAATCATCTCCCATGTTCCCTGATTACTATACAGCAGGATGCTCCGATCATTACCGTATGACTTGGAATAAATATAAATGTATGTGTATACAGATAAACACCGTAGATATACATACATACATACAATCACTTGTTCCCTGTGAGCAGCCATTTCATGTTGTGATGAGGCTAACTGTAGTGTATGTCAGTGGGATGACTGCCAGGAAGTCCAGGAATGATTGGATCCTATGATTATTACATTATTCCACATATTACCAGTGTATTATACATATTACTGGCTCTAGAAACTCAAAAATGTTTTCCGATCCACTTCTTTCATTTCTTAATAAATGCTAAAAGGGTGAACCCGCATAAAGCTACAAATAGACTTTTTTTTTTCAATGGTCATCAATTTAGATCTACTTTTTTCTCATCTGCTTTTAAAGGTTGAAAGATGTAAATTGTCTGAACTTTTTTTTTCGCATTGAGGCTTACGAATCAATTAAAAATGGTTGAAAAACTGATGGAAAATGAACGTCTTCTGTTTTTCAGCCATTTTTGACAGATTCCAATGGACTATAATGGCAAAATGATGAGGATAGGACATGCACTGAGTTTTACGGTACGGATACACAGATTTTTTTTTTTACAAAATGCATGTGTGATTGGTTCCATTGAATTGTATGGATCAGAGTGGTGTTAATTTTACCAATGGACAGCGCAAGGATGCGTTAAACGGATGTGTGGATGTAGCCTAAGATTGCATGGATCTGGTTGGATATCCAATATGTAGAACATTATAACACTGATTGGTGGACAATAGATCAGACTATAATCCCACTGATCTAGCGTGAAAAGAGAGTCCTTTGAGCATACGTTGGGGACTGCGCATACTTTGAAATACCTTTTCTTTTAAATGTTTTGAATAACTTAGTTGTCTATGCTCTTCGATATAGAGGGATCCTGCAAAAAGGCTACAGACACTGTATAAGGTTTTTTTTTTGCATATTTGGAACCTATTGGTTACATATAACATATATTACGGTAATATATATCACTGTATGCTTGAAAAAAATGTACACATGTAAGGCGTCCGATGTATTGTTTAGTGTGAATATAGTCACAGGCTGGTTTATTATGATGTGATTCTTTAAGGATCTGATAATGAAGTGCTTGAGTATGTAACGAATACTTACACATAGCTATTTTACAGTTCACTAAGGCAGTGATCATCACCAGTCCACCAAGTACTCATACATGGAGCTGTACATATACAGGAATCTAAAATACCCTGGAACTTAAAATGTATATTCATGGAAATAATCCAATCTACAGAGATTTGCATCGGTACCATTTATAAAATATTTTTTGTATGTGTTTTTTAACATTTGAAAGTAATTTTAAAATAATCCTGCATGCTCATCTATCCGTTAAGCTGCAGCAAGACAAACTACAGTGTTTGGAATAGTTACAGAGTGGGGTTTGAAAGTTTGTGAACCCTTCAGAATTTTCCATTTTTCTGCATAAATTTGGCCAAAAACTACATTAGATTTTCACACAAGTCCAAATGATTGATACAGAGAACCAAATAAAAAAAATAGTCAAAAATAATAGACCGAGTAATGTTTTGTAAATTGAGGAAAATTATCCAATATCCCATGTCTATCAGTGGTAAAAGTATGTGAACCTTTGCTTTCAGTATTTGGTGTGATCCCTTGTGCAGCAACAATTGCATCTAAATGTTTCTGGTAATTCTTAATTATACCTGCGCATCGGCTTGGAGGAATATTAGCCCATTCCTCCCTACAAAACAACTTCAACTCTGTTATACTTCTCCCATAAACTTGTCTCTTACGGACCTTCCACAACATTTCTAAAGGATTAAGGTCAGGATTTTGTTGCATTTTGTTTTTGATACATTTTTGAGCTAAACACAGGATGGGATACCTAAGACAGGAGAAGCATCAATCTTTCCTTTGTACATTTTCTTCATTTTGCATCTGTTCGTGGCTTTGGCTAAAAAAAACTAAATTAAAAAAAGCAAACGAAATAAATGCTGCCTCTTGGCACTTTTACATGGGTGTATTTTTGGCCAGAAATTTGCATTAATATTTGTAATCCAAATAGATGTAATAAGTAGCCATGTTTTAGACCCACTCTTGGCTTTGGCTTAAAAATACTGACAAAGTATAGTACACAAAATATTAAACATTCCTGTACAATAATGACCTGATGCCAAAATAATGATTAACTATTCAAATTGTTTCTTAATATATTTGTACAGGTGAAGGAGAATTTCACATAGTGTGTGAAAAATATTTAGAGTTGAGAGTCCTCAGTGGTTTATACCTTTTAATGGCTAACTGAAAAGATGGTAACAAATTGCAAGCTTTCGAGACTACTCAGGTCTCTTCATCTAAAGATGCGGTACATTCTGGTATCCTCCATTTTGATACAGTAAAGATGTATATCTTTGTACCGTGTTAGCCAGTAGATAGAAAAATATTTAGACTTGAGAGTCCTCAGTGGTTGATACCTTTTAATGGCTAACTAAAAAGATGGTACCAAATTGCAAGCTTTCGAGACTACTCAGGTCTCTTCATCAGGCATTGACTAATACAAAAAAATGGAACATAGTGTGTGAGCATAGTTTGTAGCTGAACGTCAGCCATTGTGATCAAACTACCTTCACAAGTGTTCAATGACTCAATTTATCACAACATAAAAAAAGAAACTCCTTGGAGGACCTGAGCTAAAGAGAAGATAGAGGAGGTGTAAACTAGGTAGAAGGGAGTAGCCGGTCACCACAACAGCTTGCAAGCCCCTAGGGCGCGGAACAGTGTCACTGCCAGAGACAAAAGAACATATGGAAAAATAAAGAGTTGATCTGGCACCACAGAGTTAAAATCTTGATTTTTTTATAGGATCATATTAAAATCAAAAATAACATCCAGATTGTGTCCATGGGGAAAAAAAATTATAAAGGTGCTTCTGATGCGTGTAGCACCTTAAGTCGTGGACCAGAAATATTTATTTTTTCCACATTGATCTCATCTGGATGTTTATCGTAATCTTAATATGATCCAATAAAAACTCAAGATTTTAATTCCACAGAGCCGAATCAACCCTTTACTCTCTCGCAATCTACCCCGAGCCTATTCTGTGAGGTGGTCCTATGCACGGTAGGTCTTTATCATCCATGCGCTGAGGTCAGGATAGGAAACGTGGATGGTTCAATCTTTGGCAGGAGAAATGCCCCCTTATTTTGCTGCATAAAGGAAGAGTGAAATCTAACTCAACACTTCCTTTCCAAATTACACTTATACAGCGTCGTGAACACAGGAAAAACGCCTTTTACGACGCGTAGGTTACATTTTTTTATCGGAAAAGAAAGTTACGACTGTGACTAGAACATCAACAATGTTTGAAAGCTCGTGCGTGAATATATGGAATTAGCAGAGATGAATGAAACTCGTTACATCAAATGGTAGGAAAGACTTACTGCTTGTACAGCAGGTAAACAATACAAAACGCATTCTGCGAACATATCTGTTTATCCATCCCCTTGTTAGAAGTGATGATGTGCACACTCCACTGTCTGCCCTGTTTGGGATCCTTACAACCGCTGACCCCATGTATGTTTCACTGTTCCCTAGATCAGATTAGAATTCTCTACATTCTAGTGTCTGTCCTATAAAGTGTTTGCATGTGCTTGGCAGTATATAAATACAAATGTACATTACCTAAAAAGGACACCGCTATAAATCACCGCAGACTGAATGTGAACATACGTTTTCAATACAACGTTAACTCTATTCATAAACATTTGATATTTTTAATTTTTACCATCAGAGGTAGCTAAAACTTTGCCTCGAAATCCTGAATTTCCCACTTTATCCGATGCCTCAGAAGTCACTGACAATTTGTTAATACGAAGCCAATTTGATAAAAATAATTAAAAAATAGAATGTAAGTGTCTAGTTCGTTTTACAGAAGTGGGATAGTTTGTTTGCAATAACTAATTTTTATTATCATATGTGACCTACTGTACGACTATTAATTGGAATAGATTACCATCTCATTGTAGATAGCAAGCTCTCACGAGCAGGGTCGTCTTATTTTGCTTTAATTACTGTATTGTTAACGTTGTTACTTATGACTTGTGTTTTGAAACTGTTAAACTGTAAAGCGCTGCGGAATATGTTGGCGCTATATAAATAAAGATTATTATTATTATCACTAATAAACAGGAGTGTAGCAAACAGACTATTCCAGAAAAAGTCTAATACTGTATGTAATACATACTATTGTATTCAGCTATTAATCTCAAAGCAATGTATAAGACTCAAATTATAAATCTATGCATATTTTCATTGGCTGAAGTCAGGAAATAGTAATAGACCTATCATCGTGCGATAACTGTGTAGTAATGATTATATTTGGCTATTGTTTCATATATTATTCCAGTCATTTCAGATTACTGCTAAAATGATCCTTACGCTCTGTTCACACATTCAGTATTTGGCCAGTATTTTACATCAGTATTTATAAGCTAAACCCAGGAGTGGGTTATAAATACAGAAGTGGTGACGTGTTTCTATTATACTTTTCCTCTGATTGTTCCACTCCTGGTTTTGGCTTAAAAATGTGAAATACTGACCAAATACTGAACGTGTGAACGTGGTCTTAGATGGTAAAAAAAATACTGCCCCTTAGGATATGTACACACATTTGTTGCAGAGATGTTTGTGGCTGTTCCCTACATTCCCTAAAATCACGCACATGCTGCAGAAACAGATCCACTGATATGTCCAAGATTCATTTTTGAGATTGCATAATTCTCTGCAACAAATCTGACGCATGGGAAAATATGCCTCAGCTTTTCAGGAAAAGACATAGAGAGCATTAAGTACAACACTGTGGGATATGTCTGCACTAAATAAATAATGAGAAATAGACATGGAGATGTTTCAAGCTGTATTTTTTTTTTCATTGTACTCTATAAACAAGGTAAAAAAACAGATCCTAAATAATGTGTATGTGTATATACTGTATATATATATCATTCGATAGCTTTAGCTCGGGGCGCTGGCGGACCACTACTGCAGAGGGCTGTTGTGTTGTTTACCAGGTTTGCTGCATTCCAATATGAGCTGCTTTAATCAATACACCCATCCATAAAGCAGCCTGTGGAGAGGGCATTCGTAAAGAAAACATGGATTCACATGCAATAACGATCTCACCATTCCGTGTATTAGGTATAGAGCACAACAAATGAAATGTTATTCGAGCATTGACTATACAGCCCCTACGTACTGCATGTAGCCCCATGGTTTCCTAGTATTATATGTTACATGTGATACTATACAGGTGTGGTTACAAAAGACAATTCTACAGGAGGTCATCCTGCTCTGGCAAAACAAAATTTAGAGGACGGGAAAAGTCAGGAAACGTGGGAAAGGAAGGTGGAATTTCCAAGGATGTCTCCGTCATAGAGATAAAACGCCGGGTATCTAAAAAAGTCTTGTGCATTATATATTACACAGCATATACACACACACATTGGGAGGTCATGTCCATGTATCTCATGCATTGAGTTTCTGTGAGTCTAAGTTACCCTGGATAATGGGGCAGACAACTAATTAGAGAAGCTAATGCTCCCTGGCCAGGCAGGCAGGCAGGCGGGCAAGGCAGGCAGGCAGCAGGCAGGTCCCTCTTCTTGTTCTGGAACAAAGCTTGTGTGGGGCAGGAGTAATGTGCTGCTCAGAGCATCCTCTGCCTGGGAGGAGGGGGAGAAGTGATAGGAAGGGAGGGGGTTTGGTGGGGGGTGTAGGGGTGTAGACTGGTCCTGCAGGAGGAATTCCTTTCCCAGGAGCTTTATGTTGGGGGAAGGGGTCCCTGAGCCAGGAACGCTGGGAAATCCCACTCTCTAGTCATATGATATGTGATGGACGGATTGTACAGCCAATGTATATGTTAACATTCCACATGCAATACATAACTGCATGCTGTGTTCCCTCCGCGTTGTTTGTTTCATCGTATATAGACGCACACGGATTGTCACTGTGTATCTCTCAATATCACCAATTATTACGCGAAATGCTCATTACTCCTTGTTATTTCACAAAGCCTGCACAGGCAATGTATAGCAATGGCGAAAAATAGAATAAAAAAATAGAAGTTATCCATCAGTTTGCCCATTTTTGGTATTTTTTATTTATAACAGTGACGCATTTATTTATTTGGAAGATTTATGACACCGGGACTCACGAAACCTTATGTACATAAAATACTAAATCTTTCAATATAAATATTGAAACTTTATACGTAAAATTATTCACTTTTTAGCCAAAGAATATCCCAGAGAAGGTGGAGCAGAAGATTTGTAATATTCAGATCCAGAAAATAAAAAATGTCATTGATGCCAAAAAGAGCGCAGAATCATGAGGACGTTATATATTGGTAACACAACTATCCTGAAATCACCACTAAATAACTAGGTGGGGGTGAAAGGCAGAGAATTGTCAGAACGTCTCACGGTCATTTACATGTGTATGAAATGTATAATAAAGATATATAAAATTATAGCAAAAAAATAAATAAATAAAATGATAGTTGTGTGCATGTTATAAAGGCGAGCAAAAAAGTCCGTAGGATGGCCAATAGCCAACTTGCCAAACTAAGATTTCTTCATTAGCCACTGCGTAATATTGCCCCAAATCTGATATTCCAAGCTACAGTTTGTGTAATCTTGTGTCGGAAGCGCGCACCTCACCGACCAGTGAGTTCCCAAAACAGGATGGGAACTTTCCAGGACATGCAGGTGTGACAGAGCAGCCATGTGGCCACTATTTACAAGCATAGAGCGCTGGCTAGTGGAGAAAAATGGAACTACAGCCATACACGTGCCAGCCACACAGAAACTGGGATGGAGAGGAGAGGACAAGGAGGTGGTATTGAGGGATTACATGTACCCAGTCCATTGGAAATGAGCTGAAACCTACCTTCTTAAATAGCCTGTAGCAAAAGCTTCTATATAAAATAAGTGACACTATAAATACATGCATGTTTACAGTGGGGAAAAAAAGTATTTAGCCAGCCACCAATTGTGCAATTTCTCCCACTTAAATAGATGAGAGAGGCCTGTAATTAACATTATAGGTAGACCACAACTATGAGAGTCAAAATGAGAAAACAAATCCAGAAAATCACCTTGTCTGATTTGGCAAGATTTATTTTGCAAATTATGGTGGAAAATACGGTATTTGGTCACCTAAAAACATGCAAGATTTCTGGCTCTCACAGACCTGTAACTTCTTCTTTAAGAGGCTCCTCTGTCCTCCACTCATTACCTGTAGTAATGGCACCTGTTTGAACTTGTTATCAGTATAAAAGACACCTGTCCACAACCTCAAACAGTCACACTCCAAACTCCACTATGGTGAAGACCAAAGAGCTGTCAAAGGACTCCAGAAACAAAATTGTAGCCCTGCACCAGGCTGGGAAGACTGAATCTGTAATAGGCATGCAGCTTGGTGTGATGAAATCAACTGTGGAATCAATAATAAGAAAGTGGAAGACATACAAGACCACTGATAATCTCCACGCAAGATCTCACCACGTGGGTCAAAATAATCACAAGAACGGTGAGCAAAAATCCCAGAACCACATGGGGGGGACTTAGTGAATGACCTGCATAGAGCTGGGACCACCGTAACAAAGGCTACCATTAGTAACACACTACACCGCCAGGGACTCAGATCCTGCAGTGCCAGATGTTTCCCCCTGCTTAAGCCAGTACAGTCCAGGCCCATCTGAAGTTTGCTAGAGAGCATTTGGATTATCCAGAAGAGTATTGGGAGAATGTCATATGGTCTGATGAAACCAAAGTAGAACTGTTTGGTAGAAACAAAACTCGTTGTGTTTGGAGGAGACAGAATGCTGAGTTGCATCCAAAGAACAGCATACCCACTGTGAAGCATGGGGGTGGCAACATCATGCTTTGGGGCTGTTTCTCTGCAAAGGGATCAGGATGACTGATCCGTGTACATGAAAGAATGAATGGGCCATGTATCATGATATTTTGAGTGCAAACCTCCTTCCATCAGCAAGGGCATTGAAGATGAAACATGGATGGGTCTTTCAGCATGATAATGATCCCAAACACACTGCCAGGGCATCATAGGAGTGGCTTCGTAAGAAGCATATGAAGGTCCTGGAGTGGATTTGAAAGGTCCTTTGGATGGATTTGAAAGTCCATGTTGCCCAGCGACAGGCCCAAATTATCACTGCTCTAGAGGAGATCTGCATGGAGGAATGGGCCAACATTCCACCAACAGTGTGTGCCAACCTTGTGAAGACTCACAGAAAACGTTTGACCTCTGTCATTGCCAAAAAAGGATATATAACAAAATATTGAGATGAACTTTTGTTAATCACCAAACACTTATTTTCCACCCTAATTTGCAAAATAAATCTTGCCGAATCAGACAAGGTGATTTTCTGGATTTGTTTTCTCATTTTGACTCTCATAGTTGCGGTCTACCTATGATGTCAATTACAGGCCTCTCTCATCTTTTTAAGTGGGATAACTTGCACAATTGGTGGCTGACTAAATACTAAATACTTTTTTTCCCTACTGTATAGTAACAATAAAGATCACCACAATGTGATCTTGTTGAAATTAATGTGTCGTCGAGTCAGTATAAGGGGTAAAATGGGGAAAAAACATTGAAAATGTAAATTATAGTACTAGTTCTTAGAGGGTTATGCCAGTTTTGGAAACACACACAAACACACACTGTCATTACTCGCCCTCCCCAGGTCCAGCCTTGAGTCTCTAATGCTGCTCCAAGTCTCTATTATTTTTTGCAGGATCGACATCACGTGGATAGCACTGTAGCCAATAAGTGAGCTCAGCAGCTCTGCCCCAGGTGACTGCATGAGCCGCTCAGAATTTCCAAGCTCACCGATTGGCTGCAGCACTTTCGACATAAGGTCAGGAGACGATAACAGGCATCAGGAACAGTGGCACTGGACCTGGGAAGGGTGAGTAAGTTCAGTGTGTTTTTTTTCAAAAATATTCAGAATTGAGAGTCCTCAGTGGTTGATACCTTTTAATAGCTAACTGAAAAGATGGTAACAAATTGCAAGCTTTCGAGACTACTCAGGTCTCTTCATCAGGCAAAGACTAATACAGAATCTGAAGAATCACATATTTATACACCACACAGCACAGAAACAATGCAATAGCTAAGACAAGTGACGTGAAGCAGAACTGTCATTATGGGAGAGTGATAGGCAGTTATGGCCTTAAATATTGGAACAGTTCATAGATAAGGAGTGAAAGTTTTATTGTCCTCTGATTGTTTCTGTGCTGTGTTGTGCATTAATATGTGATTCTTCAGATTCTGTATTAGTCAATGCCTGATGAAGAGACCTGAGTACCGTATTTTCCGGCGTATAAGATGACCCCCAACTTTTCAAGTTAAAATATAAAATCTTCTTAAAAGTCAGGGGGTCTTCTGTGCTGGGACGAGATCTGAATCTGAGCATGCGCCGCCCCCACCGGCCATTTTCCCGGAGGCCACTGCATCGCAGCAATGGAGCTGCAGGGGCCTCCGGGCTTTGGGGAAATGCCGGCGGAGCCCCAACGCTGAACAAAGAGCCGCCGACAAAAACCCCCACGCTGCACAAAGAGCCGCCGGCGAAACCCCCACGCTGCACAAAGAGCCGCCGCCGCCCCCCCAGCACAGAGAGCCACACAGAACATTGCTGCCACAAGGAGGTAGTGGGGATACTTCACTTACACCTTCCCGGTGAGGCGCCCCCTCACCTCATCATCGGGACCACTCCTCCGCACCGCCCTATAAAGTCGTCTTATACGCCGGAAAATATGGTAGTCTCGAAAGCTTGCAATTTGTTACCATCTTTTCAGTGAGCCATTAAAAGGTATCAACCACTGAGGACTCTCAATTCTAAATATTTTTCTATCTACTGGCTAACACGGTACAAAGATACACATCTTTATTTTTTCAACAAATTGCAATGGAAGGCAGGGATTTTCCAAAACCAGAAAACACCTTTGACACCTCGTAAAATGAAAAAAAAAATACATTCATAATAGTATCAGAGCCCCTGCAATTGACTTACTGTGGTTACATACTGATGTGGTCTCAGGGCTTAAACTGACCCTCCATCCTGGCACTGAAGAGACTATAGATCTGCTAAGTATGCTCACCCTGCTGGTGCCCTCTGTTTGCCTCCCAGAGCAGAATTCCTGTCTTCCTGCATTCAAGATGGCCACTGTAGTGACCAAGGGCGCACATTGGCAACTCTAAATCATGTTTCCACAGCACAAGGAAGTCATGGGAGGCGCAGTTTCGATTTTCCCCGCTGTGTTTCACATGTCAGTGTGGTCGTGATATTGGATGCAGGAGAATTAGAATGCCTGTCTCAGCAGTGGTGGCAAACGGAGGGCACTAGGTAGGGCAACCAGACATGGAAAATATATTATCACATGTTAGACCCAGGGTGGAGGGTCGCTGTAGTAGACCTGATGGTTGAAGTACTAAAGCTATGCCCACATTGCATGTTTTTTCAGAAATTTTCACAAGTCATGGCAAAACTGGACAATCGTAGAATATTTCAAAATTTTATTTCATTAGTTAAACATCTCAAGATGTTGTGCTCACACTAAACTGCCAGGGAGTTTATCTAAGATCACTAGTTCTGAAAGTTAAGACACACAACACAGAAACTCTATTACAAAACATTTTTCACAGTTTTTCTTACCTGCATGAAAAAAGTCACCACACGTGTTACGTTTCTTAAGGTACTGCCACACTTAGCGATCTCGTTAGCGATCTCGATAACGACGCAAGCTAACGAGATCGTTGGTGTGATCTCTTTTAGGTCGCTAGTAGCTGCCAAACAGGAGATCTCATAAACGACTCATCAGCGGTCAGCGATCTCTTTAACGACTTTGGCGGTCGTTAGGATCTGTCATTAGCATGTACTGAGCGCTTCTGATTCATAGGAATTTCCAGCATCGCTCCTGCTCTCTGCGTCCTGCTAGCCTGCTTTGCAACTTCTGCGATCCTCTCTGTGACGCAAAAGAGAACTTACAGATATTGTGATCCACTCCGTGACGCTAAAAACCCTAGTCCCGCCTGCGCCACTGTCATATGCGTCACAAACAAGATCGCTCGTCGTTCGCAAGAGGTGCCAAACACAGCGATATAGGCTCACCAGCGGGACGCCAACGATCAAAAAACGGTCCAGAACGCTAGTGAACGATCAGCGACATCACAGCAGAGGCCACATCGTTGCTACATGTCACACACAACGAGGTAGCTAACGAGATCGCTAAATAGTGACGTTTTAGTGATCTCGTTAGCGATCTCGTTAGCGATCTCGTTTAGTGTGGCATACCCTTTAGAAGTCAACACAACTCTTTAGCTGGCCATGCCCACCTTCTTGGGTGATAGATATTTCCCTCTGCTTCACCATTATAGTAATACCCATAGTGTTAATGAGGCCATGAAAGCGCTGAAAGAAACCTTTCTCCTTCTTTTGCACTAGAATGTCAGGTGACCACTGCAATCAATCACAGAGGTGAGGCAGGGGTCCACTAACTCAACAGATAAAAGTATGGCTGCATTATCTGATGGCAAACAGAGGCGACCCTGCGGTGTAAGAAGACAATAAAATGAGGGCTGGTAGATGGGGAAAAACTATGCTCCAATTAATATGGGAAGAGATACTGCATAATGAGTGAGATGTCCACACTTGGTTTGGGGGTCGACGTTTTGGGGGTCCACCTCCTTTCAAAACTTTTTCAACACGCAACTTGTCACCATAATCTTCACGACAAGACAGCGTGATACCCAGCACCAGTCCTGACAACAGGTATTTAAAAACATCATTATAGTCATCAGACTTATTACAAAAAGGAAGTACATTTACATTAATAATAAATATCCTTTTAGTTATTTCAGGTCAGAAATACTTCCATTTTCTATATCCTAATATAGTGTAATCTACCTAATACTGCCATACATTGCATACATAAATACACAGGCACAAATTTACCACACCCCTAAGCAGGGTTCTATAAAAAAAACCTTAAAATTACAATTTTCATTTTTCCCCTGTGTAATAATTTTCTACAAATCTGTCTAGAGTTGTCATTGATTCCCTCCAGAATCATCCATTTATGGTCGACATTCCCAGAAATGTCTCACTCATCATTTTCCTTTCTTAATCCTTTCTTCCGTTGTGAATTTTTTCATTTCCTCTTCAAATAATTAAAGAGCTGAACAATGTTCTGTAACCTGGACTTTAATTGATCTAGTGATCTGACTTAGGTATCCCATAACATATAGGTACATCAACAAATAGATAACATTAAAACTATTAGGCCAAGTTCACACGTTCAGTATTTGGTCAGTATTTTACATCAGTATTTGTTAGCCAAAACCAGGAGAAACAGTAACAATAATATGTATGGGAATAAAAACCATATAAGCGCTCTTGTGCTATGGGTTTCATGAGTCAGACCTCTACATCAATTATAGTTCGGCTTACAGAACCTCGGCTATTAGTTTATTTGAAGAAAAAATGGAAAAAAAAACAGGAAGGAGGGATTTAAAAAGAAAAATGGCAAAACATTTGATAAGAAATTTGGTGAAATAAGTGGAGCTAGACATTTCTGGGAATGACGACATAGAATATCTGACCTCAAATGAATGATTCTGTTGACAGATTAATAGACAATTATTACAGAGAGAAGTCTACCGGATAGTCTCTTTAAATATAGTCAGTCCAAAGTGGATGAAGAAAATTGGCATTTTAGTGTTTATTTGTAAAACCCTGGGTAAATGTTGCTGCAATTTTGTGGCTGTGTAACTATAGACGCTACGGATGGCGGTATTAGGTCGATGAGACCATATTATGGTATACAGAATGAAAATATTTCAGATCTAAAATATTTATGATTATGAATGTAAATGGTTTGCCTTTTTGCAATGTCTGATGATTATAATGGTATTTTAAATACCTGTTCTCAGGATTGGTGCTGGGTATCACGTTATCTTATCGTCTTAAAGAGGGATGTGATGACAAACTGCGTGCTTGAGAAAGGAGGAGGACCCCCCAAAAGTCATTACACGTGAGGTTGTCTCTCCCATTACGCTGCATCTCTGCCCAGATTAATTGGGACGTAGTTTTTCCGCATTGTCCACACTACTTTTCAGTGGACTTCTTACACCTCGGCGAGAGGGTGATGGTTCTTGTTGCTTCAGTTAAAGGAATTGTGGATGTACATTTTTACTTTAAAAATTGATAAAAGAAGCAATGAAAATAGCAATATTGCAGGACCGCCTCTGAACCTTTATCAATGTATATCAGTGTTTCGGAGAAGCTGCATTGCGGCATATTGAAGCACAAAGTGTGCGGTGTATATTTATTAAGGACTGGATTGTTTCCTTACATGGCATCCCATCACCCATGATACTCCAGGGCAGTCTCCAGGATGCAGAGATTGGTTCTGTACCTGTACCTTCCTGTGATATGAAGAAAGTTTAAAGGAAGGTCCAGGACTGGATGTGGAAAAGAAAACGTTAGGCTTTAATTTTAGATCCAACTAAAATCCATATTGGAAATACAGCAAACATAACTGACGCGTTTCAGACTCGTAATATCCTGTGATGTGAAGGAAGGAAAAATTGCAAACACTGTATTTCTTTCTTTGCTCAACAAGGAAACGTTTCTACAAGACTAAGTGGAAAATGTTCTTACTTCAATGATCTGTCTTAGATTACTGTTACCAAAATGAAAAGTTATTCAGCTTTCTTGAAAATTCTGCATTTCAACTCTTCATTGTATTCAAGATCTCTGCTAACCACCAATGAAGGAGGACAGTCTTGGTTACATTCAGAAACTTAAAATCCCGTTGAAGTGGCGCAGGCGCTCCATATGCTGTTCAGTGCATTAGGACATGATCATGGCAAGTTCTCATCCTGGGTACAGACACAAATGTTCACTTACTGCAATGGTGAGGAATTGAAAGAGCAAATTAATATGAAGAAGTGTTTCATTATTCAGTGAATAAACTTTCTTTCAAACAGATTTCCTAGTGGCTGTGATGACTATGAGATGTTAGTAAATAGCTGCACTCTAACCTGAACGTTCAGATTTCACCGAACGTGTATTTATGAAAAAAGGGTGTAGAAACGAACAGCCAGTGGTATGGATGACAAACTGTACCTCCTGAGTTCTCCTTTGGTTTTTTTTCAAAGCCATGTTTTTTTTAAGGCTGATAGCAAGCAAACATCTGACCGCAATATTTTACGCTTTGAAAAACACCCAAAAACTGCAGATTCAGGCTATGTGCACACGTTCAGAATTATTTGCGCTTTTTTAGCGTTTTTGCGGCGGTTTTCCACCGCAAAAACGCTTAAAAAACGCATGCATTAAGCGTCTTATTGATAGAATGCATTCCGCAATTTTTGTGCACATGCTGCGTTTTTTTCTGTGAAAAAAACGCATCGCGGAAAAAAACGCAGCATGTTCATTCTTTTTCCGGAATCGCAGCGATTCCGCCACCATAGGAATGCATTAAACCACTTACTTTCCGCATGTGGCTATGCCCACCATGCGCAAAGTAAGCATTTCAAGTGCAGATGGTACCCAGGGTCTGGAGGAGAGGAGACTCTCCTCCAGGCCCTGGGTACCATATCCCTGTTAAAACAATAATTAAAATAAAAAATCGTGATACTGTTACCTTCCGGCGGCCCCCGAAGCTTTCCCGCTCCTCAGCGATGCTCCCGACAACTCCCGTTCCCAGTGATGCCTTGCGACAATGACCCCAGATGACGTAGCGGTCTCGCGTGATGTTAAGTCATCTGGGGTCATTGTCACCAGGCATCACTGGGAACGGTTATGTGCACACGTAACAGAATTGCCGCGGAAATTTCCGCGGCAATCCCGCCCCTCCCTGCCGCGGGAAATGCGCATTTTATAGGTATGCATATTCCCGCTAAAAACTAGACTTTTGCAAGTGTAATTAGCTTGCAGAATGCTAGCGTTTTCCAAGCGATCTGTAGCATCGCTTGGAAAACTGATTGACAGGTTGGTCACACGAGTCACACATAGTGTTTGACTAGTGTGACAAACTTTTTACTATTGATGCCGCCTATGCCGCATCAGTAGTAAAAAGATCTAATGTTAAAAATAATAATAATAAAAAAAAATCGTGATATTCTCACCTTCCGGCAGCCCCCGCAGCCTCCCTGGTCCTCGCGATGCTCCCAGCAACTCCCATTCCCAGTGATGCCTGGTGACAATGACCCCAGATGACTTAACATCACGCGAGACCGCTACATCATCTGGGGTCATTGTCGCAAGGCATCACTGGGAACGGGAGTTGCAGGGAGCATCGCTGAGGAGGGGAAAGCTGCGGGGACCGGCGGAAGGTGAGGATATCACGATTTTTTATTTTAATTATTGTTTTAACAGGGATATGGTTCCCTGGGCCTGGAGGAGAGTCTCCTCTCCTGCAGA
The DNA here is from genome assembly GCA_033576555.1 of Oophaga sylvatica. Taxonomy (NCBI): domain Eukaryota; kingdom Metazoa; phylum Chordata; class Amphibia; order Anura; family Dendrobatidae; genus Oophaga; species Oophaga sylvatica. Next base: position 776,369,411 of record JARQOD010000001.1, on the reverse strand, counting down.
CCCTGGGTACCATCCGCACATGAACCGCTTACTTTGCGCATGGTGGGCATAGCCAGATGCGGAAAGTAAGCGGTTCAATGCATTCCTATGGCGGCGGAATCGCCGCGATTCCGGAAAAAGAATGAACATGCTGCGTTTTTTCAGCGATACGTTTTTTCGCTGAAAAAAACGCAGCACGTGTACAAAAATTGCGGAATGCATTCTAATAATAGGATGCTTAATGCATGCGTTTTTTCAGTGTTTTTGCAGCGGAAAACTGTCGTAAAAACGCTAAAAAAGTGAATAATCCTGAACATGTGCACATAGCCTAAAGCACAACAAAAAATCAACTAAATTCTGTGTGTGAATCCAGTCTTAATTATATTTTTCTAAAAGAAATTATTTAATGTTGAGAACCTCTTTAAAAGGAACATGTTAGGCTATTCATGCTGCTAAAACCACAGGCCACATGAATTGCAGCCAGGTATATTATTCTCAGAAACATCCTGTGAGGTGATGGGGAATATGCTGCTGACCTTCACCCACCATTAATTATTTGCCTGACACTAACATTCTATTTACAGCTGCTGTTCTGTTTCAATAACAATGCACTGCATGGACATTAAGAACACTAGTTGTCCGCAGTACTAACCACCGGCCACAGGGGGCCACTATTTCCCCTGCTACTCCTCTATAGACCCTTGTTGGAACTTGTGTACAGAATATATATACAGTACAGACCAAAAGTTTGGACACACCTTCTCATTCAATGATTTTTCTGTATTTTCATGACTATGAAAATTGTAGAATCACACTGAAGGCATCAAAACTATGAATTAACACATGTGGAATTATACATTACACTTTACAAAAAAGTGTGAAACAACTGAAAATATGTCTTATATTCTAGGTTCTTCAAAGTAGCCACCTTTTGCTTTGATTGCTGCTTTGCACGCAGAAAAGGTGAACGGATGGACTCTACATGCCTGGTTCCCACCGTGAAGCATGGAGGAGGTGGTGTGATGATGTGGGGGTGCTTTGCTGGTGACACTTTGGGATTATTCAAAATTGAAGGCATAGTGAACCAGCATGGCTACTACAGCATCTTGCAGCAGCATGCTATTCCATCCGGTTTGTGTTTAGTTGGACCATCATTTATTTTTCAACAGGGCAATGACCCCAAACACACCTCCAGGCTGTGTAAGGGCTATTTGACCAAGAAGGAGAGTATGGGGTGCTACGCCAGATGACCTGGCCTCCACAGTCACCAGACCTGAACCCAATCAAGATGGTTTGGGGTGAGCTGGACCGCTCACCGCTTCAATTTTGAATAAATCCCCAACAGTGTCACCAGCAAAGCACCCCCACACCATCACACCACCTCCTCCATGCTTCATGGTGGGAACCAGGCATGTAGAGTCCAGCTGTTCACCTTTCCTGAGTGCAAAGCAGTAATCAAAGCAAAAGGTAGCTACTTTGAAGAACCTAGAATTTAAGACATATTTTCAGTTGTTTCACACTTTTTGTAAAGTGTAATGTATAATTCCACATGTGTTAATTCATAGTTTTGATGCCTTCAGTGTGATTCTACAATTTTCATAGTCATGAAAATACAGAAAAATCTTTGAATGAGAAGGTGTGTCCAAACTTTTGGTCTGTACTGTGTATATATATATATATATATATATATATATATATATACACTGCTCAAAAAACTAAAGGGAACACTTAAACAACAAAATGTAACTCCAAGTCAGTCACACTTCTGTCAAATCAAATTTCTCCTGCTGTTGTGAAAATGGAATAGACAACAGGTAGGAATGATAGGCAATTAGCAAGACAACTCCTATAAAAGAGTGGTTCTGTAGGTGGTGACCACAGACTATTTCTCTGTTCTAATCCTTTTTGGCTTTTTGATTGCTCACACTTGTGCAGCTCATCCAGGATGGCACATCAATGTGAGCTGTGGCAAGAAGGGTAGCTGTGTCTGTCAGCACAGTGTCCAGAACATGAAGCAGATACCAGGAGACAGGCTAGTACACTAGGAGACATGGAGGGGGCCGTAGGAGGGCAATAACCCAGCAACAGGACCGCTACCTCCTCCTTTCTGCAATGAGGAACAGGAGAAGCAGTGCCAGAGTCCTGCAAAATGAACACCAGCAGGCCACCAACATCTATGTGTCTGCTCAAACTGTCAGACACAGATTCCATGAGGGTGGTATGTGGACCCTAAGTACACAAATGGGGTTGTGCTTACAGCCCAACACCGTGCTAGGCAATTGGAATTTGCCAGAGAACAGCAAGATTGGCATTTTCCACATTCGTGACCTGTGCCCTACATGGATGAGAGCAGGTTCACACTGAGCACATGTGACAGACATGACAGTCTGGAGATGCTGTAGAGAACGTTTTGCTGTCTGCAACAACCTCCAGAATGACAGTTTTGACAGTGGATCAGTAATTTCTTTTGAGAGCCACACAGCCCCCCATGTGCTAGCCAGAGGTACCCTGACTGCCATTAGGTTCCCGGATGAGTTCCTCAGACCCATTGTGAGACCATCTGCAACTGCAGAGGGCATTGGTCTCCATCTGAGGCATAACAATGCTATATCTTATGTGGCTGAAATGTCAGCTGTTCCTGTATGATGAAGGCATTGAAGCTATGAACTGGCCTTCCCATTCCCCAGACCTGAATCCAATTGAACACATCTGGAACATCATGTTTGTTCCATCCACCAATGTCACGTTGCACCACAGACTGTCCAGGAGATGACTGATGCTTTAATCCAGGTCTGGGAGGAGATTCCCTCAGGAGAACTAACGCCGCCTCATCAGGAGTATGTACAGGAATTGTATGGAGGTCATACAGGCACGTAAGGAAGCCACACAATACTGAGCATCATTTCCTTTTCTTGAGGCATTTCCACTGAAGTTGGATCAGCCTGTAATTTGATTTCCCATTTTGATTTTCAGTATAGAGAGACTTGTGCCATGTTAAACGAACTCTGTTCTGCTGGTTTGAACTGCATATTAACAGCTCCAGACAGAGCCTGGGCTGGGGGGTGGCACCAAACTAGTCTGGTCTCTGGCAATGGTTTCCATTCAAATCTTCAAAGTGGATATATCTGGGTGCAATTGTACAGCCAGGCTGTGAACTATACTGGCTATATTATGCAATGAAATGTAATACCTGCATTAATCCAGCAGGGGTCACTGTTATATTACAAAAGGCATTTTCTGATGGTCACATTTACTTCCCCATATGAGACATGGTCACAGCTAGAAAACTAATTCACCATTAGAAAGTGAGACTAAGGCGGACATACCATTGGTGCAACCTGTACAGTTGTACAGGGCCCAATAGCTTAAAAGCAGTATCCTACTGTTAACTGCTTGAGCTAATAAACTTTATATCTCACAAGTACTTTTATAAGATATGTGATAAGAAGGGTGTATATATATAGTTCTTACACAAGGGCCCACTACAGTCTATGTCTGCCTCTGGTCTGGTGAGGACTCCAAAGAATGTGTTAAACTAAGACTGTACTATGAAAGGAGAAGAAAAAAAACCACTAAACAGACTCACATACCTACACGCGAGCATAGGATTCAGCTTGTGGACAGATTGTTTCTTGCACCGAAGACTCACAGGTGCATGTGAACACCCCGGGCAGATGAGCCCATTCAGATATGCAGGATAGAAGATGAAGGGTGGCACTCCGTGAACACTGATTGGTGAAAAAAAAACGTATTAGTTGCATAAAAAAGGTACCTGGACCTATTGAAGAGTAGGGTGTGTACGCAAAACGGCCGTAGTTGCACGGTCACCCGCGCCCCATGTCTTTTTTATGCAACTAATAAATACGTTTTTTTTCACTGATCAGTGTCCCCATTGATTTATATGGGGTCCATCTACTTTCAATATCTTGTTTGCTTTTAGAATAGGAAAAAAGTCTTCCATGCAGAGCTTTTTCTTCCATTCTAAAACTAAAGAGAAAGCAGAAATACCCCATATGAATCAATGGGGCCACTGTGCTTCTGTTTGGCACAGGATGCTAATTCCGTTTATCTGTTCTAAATTGAACAGACGAATAGGAAAGATAATGGACATGTGAGCAGTGCCTAAAGGGCCGTTTACATGGACCGACCAGCAACACAATAGAACATCTGATCATGATCAGTAAACTTTTAACAATCGGTTGTTACAGGTCTGCAACCCAGGAATAGAGTGGGGAGAATCTGAATCTAGACTCGATCTCTACGATGGAGCGGGCGACCTATTCCTTGCGAATAGACCCACCGACGATCCTAGTCTAAACTCAAGCGAAGACCTGCAGGAGGGGGAAGGGGATCCCTGAAAGATCTAGGGACTGGGAACAAAACACTGGTAACCTCCTAGCAGGGAAATAGAGGAAGCTGCAGAAACAAAAGGAAAATACAAAAGATTAAGCAAGCAGAACTAAAGATCCCAGAACTGCACTAAGTATAGCACAAAGCTAACAAGGCTCCTAGCCAGAACTCAAGCGGATTAACACTGATGTCCAGCAAGGACTGGAGGCAGGTGCAGGATAATAAAGGGTGATACAATCACCTGACCAATGACAAGCCTAGCACCAGGGGAAAACAGACCAGTAGCCAGAAACTACAACAAGATGGCGGATGGTCAAACTGAATGGATACTAACATCAGTTATCGCTTAAATGCCAGTTTACGCTAGATCGCTTGGTGCATATAGGATGCCATGGTTCTCAGCAGTGCGAGTCCTGTTTAAACAGGACGATGCACCGCCACCCAGAATCATGCACAAAAGATCATTACAAGCAATGAACAAGATGATCATTCATTACTTGTTTACATGGCAAGATAATCGCGATAAGAGAATTTTGACAATGCTTGTTCACGATTTTCTTGCAGTGTAACTAGTCATTGCATTCATGTTACATTTTGTTTTGCTATTTTCTGAAAATTTAAAAAAAATAAAACTCATGAAATAGGCCTGGACAGAAACAGCAAAATTGTAGCCCTGCACCAGGCTGGGAAGACTGAATCTGCAGTAGGTAAACAGCTTAGTGTGATGAAATCAACTATGGGAGCAATAGTAAGAAAATGGAAGACATACAAGACCACTGATAATCTCCCTCTATCTGGGGCTCCACGCAAGATCTCACCCCATGGGGTCAAAATGATCACAAGAATGGTGAGCAAAAATCCCAGAACCACACGGGGGGGACCTAGTGAATGACCTTCATAGAGCTGGAACCACCGTAACAAAGACTACCATCAGTAACACACTATGCTTCCATGGACTCAGATCCTGCAGTGCCAGATGTGTCCCCCTGCTTAAGCCAGTACATGTCCGAGCCCATCTGAAGTTTGCTAGAGAGCATTTGGATTATCCAGAAGAGTATTGGGAGAATGTCATATGGTCTGATGAAACCAAAGTAGAACTGTTTGGTAGAAACAAAACTCGTCATTAGTGTTGAGCGATACTTTCCGATATCCAAAAATATCGGATCGGAATGGTATCGCCGATATCACTAAAATATCGGCGATACCCGATACCGATACCAGAAGTCCCATGTAAGTCTATGGGAACAAAATATCGCAACTAAAAAAACCCTTTCTTTCGTTGTAAACACAAAATATACACACATAGAATACATATATATATATATATACATGTCATTGTGACATATATATATATACATATATGTATAGTTTATACACTTCTACATAGTAAAATAAATGCAGATATAGAAATATGCTAATTAGGCACTTCCAAATCAATAATAAATCCAAAAAAGCAAGGAAGCATAATATGCCATAAAAGGTTAATTTTTATTGTAAGTGCTAATTAGCACTTTATATTTGCTTTGGAGAATTGTTATTCATCTAATTTATCTTATATACTTACGTTTATGCTTTTTACACCTGCACCTTATTTATTTGTTCAAACATTCATTTAAGCACTTGCTGGTATATTTGTTTAATTTTTCATTTAAAGCACTTGCTGGTACACTTGTTTAATTATTCATTTTAAGCACTTGCTTATTTTGAGAGATATTTATTTATATATCTCTTTTTTATAAAAAAGAGTTAATAATCTAATCTCCATAGCTATATGTGCAATATACTATTAGTATTTATTATTTTCCTGATTTGTTAGCGGTTATATTTGTATTATTGTCCCTACTTTTTAATCTTTATGCATTTTTGCTGATTTTTTTGTCTACAATAAAAATTAACCTTTTATGGCATATTATGCTTCCTTGCTTTTTTGGATTTTCCGTAGTAAAATAGCCTCTGATTCAATTGCCGGGTAAAGCCGGCTTCTGTGAAAAGACAGAAGCACCCGACATGAAATGACACTTGGTGTACATAGGGTTAACCATGTCTTTTCATGTCGTTTGCTATCTGATTTGCACAAACAATTACATCAGTCTATGTGTGCAAAATTTCACACCTGTAGGGGTTAATTAAAGTTGTAAATTCGTTGTAAAAAAAACAGACTTTTTTGCTACGAATTTACACCTTTAATTAACCCCTACAGGTGTGAAATTTTGCACACATAGACTGATGTAATTGTTTGTGCAAATCAGATAGCAAAGGACATGGTTAACCCTATGTACACCAAGTGTCATTTCATGTCGGGTTCTGCATTTTCACAAAAGCCGGCAATTGAATTAGCGGCTATTATACTATGTAGAAGTGTATGAACTATAAATATAAATATATATATATGTGTCACAAATTCAATGACATGTATATATATATATATATATGAGGTGTAAAATTGTTTAAAAAAAATGCATGGGCTCCCGCCCTATTTTCGCAACCAGACAGACAAAGCCAGCGAATGGGGCAGATAATAATAGCCCAGAGAGGGACCATTATTTTTGGCCCCCCCCCCTGGCTACTAACATCTGCCCCCAGACACCCCAGAAAAGACAAATCTATAATTAGATTCGCCCTTTCTGGCACTTTGCCCGTCTATTCCCATTGCCCTGTAGCGGTGGCGAATGGGTTAATATGGGGTTAAAGCCACCTTGCAATTGAAAGGTGACCTTAAGCCAGGTTAATAATTGAGAGCTGTCAATTAGACAACTATCAATTATTAATCCTATTGCATGAAATAAAAATAAAACACACACACTTTAATTAAAAATCATTTTAATGAAATAAAGACACATGTTTTTGACCATCTTTTATTTGACTGCAAAAACCATTTCCTGTAATAAAAATAAAATAAAAAAGCAAAATTATTCTTACCTATCCCATGCACAGTCAGGTCCCACGGTGTAATCCTTCAGAAAGGGTTAATGTTTACTGCAGGGACCGCAGCTAATGCTGCAGCCTCACAGTAAACCCCCAAATGAATGAGTTCCTCTCCTGGCTGACAGGAGAGGAAGTGGAAAGCTTTATTGATTGCTTTCCACTTTCACTTCAGGTCAGCCAGGGACACAATCAGTGACGTCAGAGGGAACTGATTAACAAAAATAGGGGTTCCCTTCGAAAAAAAAATGGCGTCGGGTCCCCCCTATTTTTGTTAACCAGCCTGATGAAGCAGACTGCTGAGCTGTGGCGTACCGTGAATGAAGCAGATCAAGCAGCTGCTATGGGGCCCGGACAGGTGAGGGGGCCCTCAACGGTCGGGTAGCTGTGCTGACACAGTACTACCAGGGGGTCGGCGGGGGAGGGGGAGCGCAGCTCTTCTATATACTCACCCCTCCTGGTGCGGTCTCTGCAGCCCCTGCTCTTCTCCCACGGTCTCCGACGCCTGTGTTCAGCGGTCAGGTGGTACCGCTCATTACAGTCATGAATACGCACATATTCATGACTTTAATGAGCTGTCCCGCGTGACCGCTGAACACTGGCGGCGGAGACCGTGGGAGAAGAGCAGAGGCTGCACAGACCGCGCCGGCGGAAGGGTGAGTATAAGGGATATTTAAATGTCCCGTTCCACCGTTGCTCGCGTCCTCTTGCTGCAATGTTCAGGTCAGAGGGCGCTATGACGTCGTTAGTGCGCGCCGCGCCCTCTGCCTGATCATTCACTGCTGGAGGACCCCGAAGACAGCGGCACTCAGCAGTGGAGAGAGGACAGGTAAATATCTCAGGTACTGGGGCCCTGAGCGAGCAGTGACATCGGCACCTGGTGTCACCCCCTGCTCAGGACACCGGCACCTGGCCCCCAGCGACGAAAGGTGAGTATGTCTTTTTTTTTTTTTTTGGTTGCAGCAGCTGCGGCAGCATAAGGGCCTATACTATGGAGCATCTATGGGGGCACAATCTATGGGGGCATAATACATTTTTTTGTTTAATGTGTCCCCTCACTGTGCTGGCACTTTACATTTACAATGGCTCTGGGTTTTTTTTTTTGGGGGGGGGCCATTCAGACTTTTGCTATGGGGCCCCATGATTTCTATGTACGCCCCTGCTGCTGAGGCATGGTATTTAAGGCTGTTAAGGAGCCAATATCCATGGACCTTGCCAGCAGCGTCGGACTGGAGTACCTTGGGCCCACCAGAGAAAAAATATTCTTGGGGCCCACCATCATACTTCCCAACCTTTGAAGAAGGGAAAGAGGGACAAAGGCTGTGGCACGCTGTGCCTGCTGCAGCAAATTTTAGGCCATGCCACGTTGCACCACAGACTGTCCAGGAGTTGGTGGATGCTTTAGTCCAGGTGTGGGAGGAGATCCCTCAGGAGACCATCCGTCGCGCTCATCAGGAGCATGGCCAGAAGTTGTAGTGAGGTCATACAGCATACCTTCCAAATTTTGAAGACAGGAAAGAGGGTTAAAGGCTGCGGCGTAGGGCGTCGCTGCAAATTTTAGGCCACGCCCCGACCACACCCATTTAACAGCTAATCACACCCATATCCTGGCCCCAAGCGTACCCATTTAGCACTGCTGATCACACTGACTGGTAATGAGGGCACAGTGGCTGGTACTGAGGAAAAGAAAGAAAGAGCAGCGAGAGAGAAAGAACAAACAGAGAAAGAAAGAGAGGAAAGAAAGAAAAGAGAGAGAGAAAGAAAGAACAGAGAGCGAGAAAGACTAGAGAGAGAAAGAAAGACTAGAGAGAGAGCCAGAGGCGTAGCTAGGGTTTTGGTTTAGTGGGGGCGAAACTTCTGAGTGGGCCCCTAATCAGAGAACCTCAGCAAATGACCGCGCTGTTGCCAAAAATAATCTATATATAAAAAGACCAATATTGATATTACCGCCATATGGTCTGTGGTAAATAATACCAGTCCTACAGAACATATAATAGATTAAAGCACAGGTACAGATAATGACTTACCGCTGATGTTCTTTCTAATGGAATTGTTCACTTTTCATTTCTTTTCCATCTGGCCCAGACCGACATGATGACTTCTCCAGCCAGGACTCGACTGCAGAGATTACAACAAAGACACATTTCACTTCTCATATTTTTAGCACTGTCACGGTCACCAATTGGACTATTCTCAACCTGCACAAACTCCTCATCCTGCTGATACCCCAATACTGAGCCGCTGCTGCCATGTGTCCCTATTTCTGCACCTGATACCCCAATACTGAGCCGCTGCTGCCATATGTGTCCCTATTACTGCACCTGATACCCCAATACTGAGCTGCTGCTGCTGCCGTATGTGTCCCTATTACTGCACCTGCTGTGTGGTTCTGTGTGACCTCTAAATTTTAAAGCACCCCTCTAGAATATAGTAATGCCGGGTGCAAGTGCCCTAGAAAACAGTGACCACATTTTGTCCCCTAGACTGTAATAATGCCCTATGTGCCCCTTTGACAGTCACAGTAACCCGAGTTCCCCTATAACAATAAGTGTCCACTTTACATTTAATAATGTCCCAAGTCTCCCCCTGTACATCTCCCCTATACACAGAATAATGCCCCTCACTGGATATATACTGACCCCTTAATGTCCCCAAACTATTTAATGGGTCCAACACTGTATGATGGCCCCTAGATAGCATCCATACAGCATAATACACCAGATAGTCCTCAATATAGTATAATGCACCCCCATAGGCAGCCTCTATATTATAATAAACCCCCATAGGCAGAGTCTATAATATAATGCACCACCATAGGCAGCCGCTATATTATAATGCACCCCCATAGGCAGCCTCTGTAGTATAATGCATCCCCATAGGGAGTCTCTGTAGTATAATGCACCCCAATATGGAGCCTCTGTAGTATAATGCAGCCCCCATATACAGCCTCTGTAGTATAATGCACCCCCCATATACAGCCTCTGTAGTATAATGCACCCCCATTAAAAAAAAAAAAAACAATACTCACCTCCCGGCTCCTGTGCTGCTCACTGTTCTCCCTCTCAGCGTCTGACAGCGGGCGCCGGCAGGTGATGTCATCGCGCCCGCTGTCAGACGCTGAGAGGGGGATTATGGGAGAGAAGGAGCGCTCGCTCCTTCTCTCTCTATGCGGTCAGCTGTATCGGCTGGATGCCGATACAGCTGACCCTCCGATGACAGGTGGGGGGCCCACTGCTGGCACCGGGCCCCCCAACGCCTGTTCAGGCCCCATAGCTTCTGGGCGGCAGAGCAGGAAGATCGATTCTCTCTGCTCTGCCGCAGAATGTAACTGTATCGGCGTGCTGTGCACGCCGATACAGTTACTGTAGCGTAGCTCCGGGTGGGCCCCCTCAGAGCGTGGGGCCCGGGGCCACCGCCCCCTCTGCCCCGCGACCTATCCTTTCAAATCAGGGCCCACCACGCAGGAGCTGGGGCCCACCGGAGGTTTCTCCGGTGGCTCAGTCCGACCCTGCTTGCCAGCCTGATAATACCAGGCCACAGCAGTCTGCTTATCTTTGCTGGTTAACAAAAATAGGGGATCCCATCGAAAAAATTTGGCGTGGGGTCCCCCCTATTTTTGTTAACCAGCCAGATGAAGCAGACTGCTGAGGCCTGGTTTTTCAGGCTCTTAAGGAGCCAAGATCCATGGACCTTGCCAGCTGATAATACCAGGCCACAGCAGACTGCATATCTTGGCTGGTTAACAAAAATAGGGGATCCCCTCGAAAAAAAATTGGCGTGGGGTCCCCCCTATTTTTGTTAACCAGCCAGATGAAGCAGACTGCTGAGGCCTGGTTTTTCAGGCTGGTAAGGATCCAATATCCATGGACCTTGCCAGCCTGATAATACCAGGCCACAGCAGTCTGCTTAGCTTGGCTGGTTAACAAAAATAGGGGATCCCCTCGAAAAAAAAACGGCGTAGGGGTCCCCCTATTTTTGTTAACCAGCCAAGTAAAATGCAGACTGCTGCGGCCTGGTATTAAAAGACTGTCAAGGCCCATGGATTTTGGCCCTCAACAGCCTGATAATACCAGGCTACAGCAGCCCCACATTTGGCGCATCAAAAGATGTGCCAATTGTGGCACTTTACCCGGCTCTTCCCACTGCCCTGTAGCGGTGGCAAGTGGGGTAATAAGGGGTTAATGTCACCGTTGATTGCACGGTGACAATAAGCCCGGTTAATAATGGATAGGCGTCAATAAGACACCGATCCATTATTAATCCCAAAGTTTTTAAATGTATTAAAAAAGACAAAGCAAGAAAAAAGTCTTTTAATGAAATAAAAGAGACAACACAGTTTTCATTTCTTTTATTATACTCTCATTCCTGCGACACCATCGATCTCCTGTAAAAAAAGGAAAAAAACAAACCAACAGTATACCACCTGTCCGATGCAGTCCATAGTAACGACTGTCCCACGACGATCCAGCTCTGCTACATCGCAATGACAGGCAGAGCCTGTCATCGCGACGCAGCACAGCTGATTACCTGCTTCCCCAGCGGTGACGTCATCGGACTGACTGCTTTACGGCCGGGATTACCCAGCAGTCACTGCAGTTATCGCGAGAAACTGCATGTGACCGCCGGGGAGAAGAGGATGGCGGCCATCAAGCAGTCCAGGCCGTGACCGCCGGAGATCTTCTGCCAGGTAAGTGCCGCTGACTCCTGACAGACCCGACCGACGGACACTGACAGTGACAGTGACAATTCCGATTCCGGTATCCGATAAGACGACAATATCGGAACTCGGAATCGAAAGTCCGATAGAGCTAATATCGGCCGATACCCGATATTTGCAGTATCGTATCGCTCAACACTACTCGTCATGTTTGGAGGAGGCAGAATGCGGAGTTGCATTACATGTCCGAGCCGGCCTGAAGTTTGCTAAAGAGCATTTAGATTAGGCCTCTTTCACACATCCGTTTTGCGCCTGACGGCGCCCCCGGCATTTTGCCGGATCGCCGCATCCGGCAACTAGTATGTAAAACCGGATGAGACGCATCCGGTTTTTCGCCGGATCCGTTTCTGTCCTCCGGAAAAAAAAACGGATCCGTCTCATCCGGTGTATCCGGTTTTGCATCCGTTTTCGACGGAATGCGCCGGATCCGGTTTTTAAAAACGCCCTTTTTTGGGGTTCCAAACATGATTGGCTACTGTAATCCTATATATACACTGTTCCTACAGCCCATCTTTGACAGGTTGTAGAGGAGCAAGTGCAGGTTGGAGAGAAGAGCAAGTAGCAAGTGACTGGCGAACATGAATGTCATTATCGGCAATATCTTCTGGAATCTTGTTGATTTTACTGCGGAGATGAATAGCTTGAGGTTTATAGTTATGGAGAAGGAGCGAAATATTGAGCAGCGCATTATGCGTCAGCGCCAGCGAAGACGACGACGTATGTGGATCCACCCCATCACGGCACAGAGATGAACATGGAGCTGCGAGAAAATCCGGAGAAATTTTTTGCCTATCTGCGTATGAACAAAGAAAACTTTGACGATTTGCTGGAGCGTGTTGGAGACCAAATAAAAAAATCAGACACCTATTGTCGGTTCTCGATTTCTCCAGCGGAGCATCTCATGGTCACTATAAGGTAAGCTATATGTATTGGATCTGTTTGCTTGAGCACACTTGTAATTTTATCATTTATTTAACATCACAGGACAACAAGGGAACCATATCAGTACAGTAAAACATGTTCCAAAACAGTGTTTTTCATTGATGTTATTATTTTTGGTATCTCCAATAGTTATAGCTGAGTTCTGGTATGTAATGCTGTGTTTGTGAAATAATTTGTATTTTCTATTTTGTTTTCAGATTTCTGGCAACTGGCGAAACTCTGTCATCGCTCTTTTCAGTATCGCCTGGGAATATCAACGCTATCTGGGATAATAAAGTATACTTGTCGTGCTCTGTGGGACTGTTTGGTTGGAGAATTTCTTCCAGAGCCAACTACCGACCGGTGGCTTGAGATAGCGGACCAGTTTCTATGTATCTGCCAGTTCCCCAATTGCCTGGGCGCTGTTGATGGCAAACACATCCGCATTCAAAAGCCTTCAGGAACCGGATCAGAATTCTACAACTACAAAAAATATTTTTCGGTCGTCCTGATGGCTATTGCAGATGCGGAGTACAAGTTTATTGCGGTGGACATTGGGTCTTATGGACGGTCAAATGACTCCCAAGTTTTTAAACTTTCTGCTATGGGCCGTAAACTGTACGGAAACACTTTTCAGTTTCCACCCCCTAGGCCACTGCCTCAAACCTCAGGCCCACCGATGCCATTCGTTTGTGTAAGTGATGAGGCATTCCAGCTGTCCGAACACCTCTTGAAGCCGTACGCCAGTAGAGGATTAACACATACCAAGAGAATTTTCAACTACCGCCTCTCACAAGAGCCAGACGGATGGTGGAGTGTGCGTTTGGGATTATGACAGCCAAATGGCGTGTCCTTTTGACTGCGATAAACTTGAAGACCGAGACTGTGGATGATGTTGTTAAAGCGTGCGTGGTCCTACATAATTTTGTCCTAACCAAGGAACCGATTTCTATGGAGGACCACAATCAAGAAACAACTTTGCACGACTACAGCAACATTACCACTCGCAGTACAGTCGCGGTTTCAAGAATGAGGGACCACTTTGCCCAATACTTTGTGTCACCAGAAGGTAGAGTTGACTGGCAGGATGAAAGAGTGTGATAAATTTATTTGTTGTTTTAAAACTTTCTGTACCCACAATAAACCTTTAAAAGTTAACTTGTCTACCTTCTTGTGTGTTTTCTACTGTCTGTAACCTTTTTGCCATAGTTGTGTCCCTGGCTGTTTGTTTTAACAAAAGTATTTCACCTTTTGTCCAAAAAAGTGTACATTGTACGCCAGGTTTCCCCAACTCCAGTCCTCAAGGCCCACCAACAGGTCATGTTTTCAGGATTTCCTTTGTATTGCTCAGGTGATAATTGCCTCACCTGTGCAATACAAAGGAAATCCTGAAAACCTGATCTGTTGGTGGGCCTTGAGGGCTGTAGTTGGGGAACCCTCTTGTAGGGGATAACCTACCAAAGTACACAATTTTTGGAAAAAGATAATATACTTTGCATACTACACAACCCGGGACACAACTTTGGCAAAAAGGTTAAATTTATGAACCTTTTAGCCAAAGTTAGGCGTTTTTTACTAATGGTGTTTGTGTAACCAAATAGGTTTACCTGTTTTACAAAATTTAAAACTTAACATCCTATAAATAAAAGACAGACAACAATGTTAAACCAATGCAAAATTTATTTTAAAAATATTTTTTTAATATAATGTATAGAAAATTAGGCCTTTTTGCCAAATGTTTCAAATTTAAATAAACTTTATTTTTTTATTAAACTTTATTTTTTTAGTCAACTTAATTTTTTTATTCAACTTAATTTTTTTATTCAACTTAATTTTTTTATTAAACTTTATTTTTTTATTAAACTTTATTATTTTTTTAAGGAAATAAAAAATACACATATTTAAAGGTCTGTGTAGTGTGGGGTGGAAATACTGCTGGAGGGGCTGCGGGACACTTCGACCGTGGGAGTGTGGAGGGACGACCGGGATGGTGGTGGTGAAGGAACAGGAAGAGGTGAAGGGGTGGAAAGAGTAAAAGAATGGAAAGGCAGAACAGGTGGGTGGTGGTGGAGTGGAGGGTTGGGCAGGAGGAGCAGGTGACATGGTAGGGAATTGGAAGGGGGAAGGAGATCTGTACGAGGTAGGAGTGTGGTACGGGGTAGGTGGCTGGTAGTGGGCAGGTTGCTGGTACTGGGGAGGTGACTGCAGTTGGGGAGGTGGGTGGTACTGGGGAGGTTGTTGTAATTGGGGAGGTTGATGGAGCTGGGGAGGTGGCTTGTATTGAATAGGAGGGGAAGGAGGGACGGCGGCTGGAGGGGGGGGGAGATGTATGGCGGCTGGAGGGGGGGAGGTGGAGGAACAACTGGGGTGGATGGAGGAGGATGGGAGATAGCCTGCACTACAGCAGCGTGGCAAGTATGCATTACATACATCTGCTGGTCAAGAGATAGCGTATCTATGCGCTCCGCAACAGACCTAAAAAGCTGTGGTTTGGTGATGCTCTTGCTTCTGACTGCACAGTTTGCAGAAATGTCTTTACCTCCAAAACTGCGGAGGTTATCTGATTAATGCCTGCGGCAAGTTGTTCAGATAATGCTTTAAGACAGTTCTGGAAAGATGCATTCAGATGCAAGAACTCGGGCGCATAGTTCCTTTCCTGACCCCTCTGACGCTGCCGCCCAGTACCCGCAGCTGTACTAGAGGTGGCAGGGTCAGAAGGGTGGGGTAAAGGGAAAGCTATATCCTCACCAGCAGCTGCATGTAATGCAGGCGGCCACGATGCTGCAGCGCTGGTGGAGGGGACTGCGGGATCGAATGTGTGGGAAGGTGCAGATGTACCGGGCCGGTCGAAGTGTCCCTCGGTGTCGGTCTCCTGAGGGATCGCTCTAGAAGGCGCCAACTCTGCGGGCGCCCGAGTGCTGGTCACCGTGCTGTGGAAGAAAGAAAAAACATACAATGAATATACAGATGTGGAATGGCCCTGGCTGCAAAAAAACATTGGATAGATGTTAACATTTGATGGTAATATTTACCTTCTGGTGACCATTGTTTCACGCAGGAACACCAGAGCTCGTGCATATTTGTATTTGCTCTGGCGTCCTGAAGAACCACTCGGGGCCCGCATCTCCTTGTTGAACTCCTTCTTAAAGCGATCCCTCACAGACCGCCACCGCTTCACAATTCTCTCCCCTGAAACGAGAAAGCACACATTGGTTACTATACAACATCAGTGTTTCCCAAACTTCATTCCTCGTGTCCCCAGAGGTCATGTTTTCATTATTTCCATTGTGTTTCACAAAAGGCAATCCTGAAAACATGAACCGTGGGGGACACGAGGACTGAAGTTTGGGAAACACAGCTTTACAGTCAGCAACATGAACTATACTTACGGTATTTAGTCTGGGACCTAACATCGAGGTCCTCCCAGCGGTCCACCATTGCCGCTGCCACTTCCTCCCAGAGCCGTCGTGTCACAACTTGATCCGAATGCCGGCGGTTCCCCATGTTCCACAGCGGCTCCCTTTCTCGGACCAGATCAATCATCAGGTCTACGTCGATCCCCTCCTCACTGTCCGAGTCGCGAGCACGCTGTGAAGCCTGTGAAATTAAAATAGAAAAAAAAACATTACCATACACATTAACATGTGAAAATGAAAAAAGTATACATGTTAAACTATAAAAAATTAATAAAAAAAAATATAGATATCAAATGTTTTGTAAAAAAATTGTAAAAAATTATATGAAATCTTACCAAAAAAGGAAAATAGTCAAAAAATTGTAATCAAACCTAAAAATTCAAATTAAAAAATGTACCCCAACAAAGAAAAAAATTTGGGGAAAAAAAAAAAATATCACATTGGAATCAAAAAACTAAAAAACTTACACGTTGGGAACCGCCGACAGTCTCACGACGACGACTCTGGGAGGCGCTGTGAGGACCCCTTTGTTGGCTCCCAGATCCAAGAGACTAAAAAGAAAAAAAAAATTAGGATATTGGCATGTGTTGGTCGCTGTGTCAAGTATGTACTAAATGGTTATCTATGTGTTGTGTGTAGTGTGATGTTGTGTTACGAATTGTGAGCCCACTCCGGGTATCTCTCCACCCCGTCCTTCTTCCTCTGGGAGCTCCTCGTCATCTTGCGATTCCTGTTATTAAAAAAAGACAATCAATACATATATCCCACAGATGGATTGTGGAGAGAAAAAAAAATTTGATATTTTTACCGCCAATTGCTGACGATGGGTAGGAGGGCTCCCAGAAGAAGATGTGTCAGGATCAGCAGGCTCAAGTGGCTGGGAGGGAGGAGATGCTGCTGCTGCTGCCGCCGCTTCCTCAGCTAAAGCCGCCAGTGCGGCAGCTGCTGCAGCTGTTTGACGCTCTCTGCTGTGGAAGACACAAAAAGGCCCAGTGAATATATTTGTATATTCCTTGTCCGTGGCTGAAAGAGAAAAACAAACATGTAATTTTTAGGGAAATGGGGGATGTCATATTTACTTTCTGCTGGCTGCTCTCTCTGCCCGTCTCTCCCCCTCTCGGCTTGCTGATGCCGCCGCCGCCTGTCTTTGCCGTCTTCTGCTGTTGAGTAAAAAGGGACAGTGAATAAACTATTCCTTGGCCCTGGCTGAAAGAAAAACAAACATGTAATTTAGAGCGAAATGGGGGATGTCATAGTTACTTTCTGCTGGCTATCCTCCGAGCTTGGAGGATGTCCTCTCCCCTTTCTGCTGATGCTGCTGCAGCCGCCGCCGCCTCTCGTTCACGTCTTCTGCTGTTGAGTAAGGACACAAAAAGGGACAGTTAATATATATGTTTATTCCTTGTCCCTGGCTGAAAGAGAAAAACAAACATGTAATTTTTAGGGACATGGGGGATGTCATATTTACTTTCTGCTGGCTGTCCTCCTAGCTTCCATGATGTCCAATCCCCTTTCAGCTGCCGCTTCTGCTGTTGCCGCCTCCTCCCTTTCAAATCTGCTGTGGAATAAACAGACAAAAAGGGACTGTGAATATATGTATTCATTGTCCATGTTTTCCAAAATAACATTCAAACATGGACAGGAGTGAGCTTTGGTGTACGGAACACAACATCCCATCATTAATTGGACCCATAAACAGTACCAGGGGTACCCACCCTATCACTGGAAAAAATGCACACTTGATACAGTACCAGGGGGAACAACTTCATCACTTGGAAACCATGGTGACGCACAACATCACTTGCAAAACATGCACATTATAAACATTACCAGGGGATACACTTCAACCTAGTGGAAACATGCACATTTCATACAGTACCAGGGGGAACAACTTCATCAAAGCCAAAAAAAAAAAAAATATATACACTACATCAACATTATGATTGAAAAACATGCACATTTCATATAGTAGCAGGAGGACCAACCCCATCACAGCCCAAAAAAAAAATACAGTAGATCAACATTATGATTGAAAAACATGCACATTTCATATAGTCGCAGGAGGACCAACCCCATCACAGCCAAAAAAAAAAAAAAAAATACAGTAGATCAACATTATGATTGAAAAACATGCACATTTCATATAGTCGCAGGAGGACCAACCCCATCACAGCCAAAAAAAAAAATTAAAAAAGTACAGTAGATCAACATTATGATTGAAAAACATGCACATTTCATATAGTGGCAGGAGGACCAACCCCATCACAGCAAAAAAAAAAATAAATACACTACATCAACATTATGATTGAAAAACATGCACATTTCATATAGTCGCGGGAGGACCAACCCCATCACAGCCAAAAAAAAAATAAAAAAAAATACAGTAAATCAACATTATGATTGAAAAACATGCACATTTCATATAGTCGCAGGAGGACCAACCCCATCACAGCCCAAAAAAAATACAGCAGATCAACATTATGATTGAAAAACATGCACATTTCATATAGTAGCAGGAGGACCAACCCCATCACAGCCAAAAAAAATAAAAAAACAGTACCAGTAGATCCACATTATCAATGAAACACATGCACTACAGTAGCAGGGGATACACATTTTAAATTTAAAAAAATGCACATTATTTTGTACCAGGGGGATACACAATATCACTTTAAAAACATGCATATAAATACTACCAGGGGGACCCACCCCATCAGTGGAAAAAATATTAACATTGCATACAGTACCAGGGGAACCAACCCCATCACAGCAAAAAACATGAATTTGAAAATGTACCAGGGTGCAAAAAAAATGCAGTAGCTCAGGCAGCATTGGTGACAGATGCGTGGTAAAATTTGGGGTGGAGGGATGTGATATTTACCGTCTGTTGTCCTGGCGCTCCATTGCCTGGCTGCGGAACCTGGTGCTGGCTGCGGAACCTGGTGCTGTGGATGTGGCTGTGGTCCTCTCTCTTGATCTCTTGTGCATGTTTGTCTGATGTCCCACTGCATGCTTTTTTATATGTTTGCTGTGGGCTGGTATCTCAATTGAAAAACTGGATCCGGACACCGTATCCAGTTTTTGCCGGATCCGCCGCATTGCGGCGTTCATAGACTATCATTGTAACAAAAAAACGGAGACAAAAAACGTGACATGCAACGATTTTGCCAGACGCCGGACTGCGACCAGACACCGGATCCGGCAAAAACCAGACGCGCCACAGGGACATGTGGCGCCATCCGGCAATAATGTTAGTCTATGGAAAAAAAACCGGATCCGGCATTACATTTCGCCGGATACGGTTGGACAAAAAAATGTCGGAGCGCGCCGTCAGGCGCAAAACGGATGTGTGAAAGAGGCCTTATCCAGAAGAATATTGGGAGAATGTTATATGGAAACGGAGTGGCTTCGTAAGAAGCATATGAAGGTCCTGGAGTGGCCTAGCCAGTCTCCAGATCTCAACCCATAGAAAACCTTTGGAGGGATCTGAAAGTCCGTGATGCCCAGCGTCAGGCCTAAAACATCAATGTGTAGAGGAGATATGCATGGAAGAATGGGCCAACTTACCACCAACAGTGTCTGGCAACCTTGTGAAGACTTACAGAAATCGTTTGACCTCTGTCATTTCCAACAAAATATTGAGATGAACTTTTGTTAATGACCAAATACCTATTTTCCACCATAATTTGCAAAATAAATCTTGCCAAATCAGACAAGGTGATTTTCTGGATTTGTTTTCTCATTTTGACTCTCATAGTTGTGATTTACCTATGATGTCAATTACAGGCCTCTCTCATCTTTTCAAGTGGGAGAACTTGCACAATTTGTGGCTGACTAAATACTTTCTTCCCCACTGTATAATATGGCGTTCCTTCCCTTCTGAGCCCTGCACTGTGCCTCAAAAGTAGTTCCCGATTACATGCAGGGTATTGGCGCACTCGACATTGCACAAGTATAGAGGTCGATTTTTTTCCTATTAGCCCTTATAGAAATTAAAAAGTTGGGGCTAAAACAACATTTTAGTGGAAAAAATATAATTATCCTTCTTCACCGCCAAATGGCATAAATTTCTGTGAGGTACATGTGATGTCATGTCATTGGTCGCCTCCCCGTTTTGTGTGGGCTTCGGCGATGAGCCCGTACCTTTTCCAGCACATGACAGCTGATCTGATCAGCTGACATGTGCCTGGAACAGCCACGGGTGGAATCGTGATTCACGCGCGGCTATTAACATGTTAAATGCTGCTATAGGTTGGCATGACAACCTGGGGTCAGCATGGAGACTATTGAAGCAAGTAAAAAGTAAATAAAAATGTTATTAAAAAATAATTAAAAAAAAGTTCAAATCACCCCCCTTTCGCTCCAAAGTAGAACACTAAAAAAAAAATCAAATATACAAATATTTAGTATCGCCGCATTCAGAATCACCTGATCTATCAATATATAAAAAGAATTACTCCAATCGGTAAACGACGTAGAAAGAAAAAGAATTGAAATGCCAGAATTACGTTTTTTTGGTCGCTGCAACATTGCAATAAAAAGCAATAACAGGTGATCAAAAGATCGTATCTGCACCAAAATGGTATCCATAAAAACGTCATATCGGCACACAAAAATAAGCCCTCACCCAACCCGAGATCACTAAAAATGGAGACACTATGGGTATTTGGAAAATGGCGCAATTTTTTTTTAACAAACTTTGGAATTTTTTTTTCACCACATAAAAAAGAACCTAGACATGTTTGGTGTCTATGAACTCGTAATGACCTTGAGAATCATAATGGCAGGTCAGTTTTAGCATTTAGTGAACCTAGTAAAACAGCCAAACAAAGTGTGGGATTGCTTTTTTTTTTTTGCAATTTCATCGCACCAATTTTTTTCCTGTTTTCTAGTACACGACGTGGTAAAACCAATGGTGTCGTTCAAAAGTACAACTCGTCCCACAAAAAACAAGCCCTCACACGGCCATTTTGACCAAAAAATAAAAACAGTTATGGCTCTGGGATAAAGGGGGAGCAAAAAAATGAAATGCAAAACCAAAAATACCCCTGGTCGTTAAGGGGTTAAGGAGGGGGATGAGTGTAAGACGGCGTTTAACACCCCAGAAGGGCATTACGAAAATCTTGTCATGCCTTTTGGTTTGACTAATGCTCCGGCCCTGCTCCAACATTTCGTTAATGACATCTTCCATCACCTCGTAGTAGTGTATCTTGACGATATTTTAATCTACTTGCCCAATCTCAAATCTCATCAGGTACATGTCAGGCAGGTGTTACAGGTTCTACATGATAATAAATTGTATGCCAAGTTGGAGAAGTGTGTATTTGCCAAACTGGAGGTTCAGTTCTTAGGTTTCCTAGTGTCACTTGCAGGTTTCTGCATGGATCCTGATAAGGTCTGAGCGGTCCTGAAATGGAACCTTCCAGAAAATCTGAAAGCGTTACAACGCTTTTTGGGGTTTGCAAACTATTTTCAGAAATTTCTTTGAAACTTCTCGTCTATTCTTAAACCACTCACTGACATGACTAGGAAAGGTGCAGACTTCTCAAGGTGGTCCTACTGCGCTCGGCAGGCATTTTCTTATTTGAAGAGATCTTTTGTCCACTGCACGAGTACTCATCCAACCTGATGCTTCTCAACCATTTGTTGTGGAGGTTGATGCTTCAGAGGTGGGGGATTGGGTTGTATTGTCTTAAGGGTTGTTGCCTGGTAGATGGCATCCACGTGCCTTCTTCTCTAAAAGTTGTCGTTGGCCGAAAGAAACTGATTTAGGCAATAGGGAACTTTTGGCCATTAAGTCGGCATTTGAGGAATGGTGTCATATTTTGGAGGCGGCAGTTCACCCAGTCACAGTCAACACTGATCACAAAAACTCGATGTATCTTGAGTCTGCTAAACGTCGTAATGTCTTAATCCCAGGCAAGCTAGATGGTTTTTGTTTTTCACCAGGTTTAATTTTATGGTCACTTACCATCTTGGGATCAAGAACGTCAAAGCAGATGCTTTGTCTCCGGAGTTTCCCTGGGGATGGATTTACTGATGATGCTGTCCCTATTTTACAAGATGTGGTCATCTCCGCAGTGTATTCTGAACTTGGGGGTGAGGTGTTGAAGGTTCAGAGGGATGCCCCTGCTGGTCATTCAGGAAAATTGTACCTGTACATCTGCATCTCAAAATCTTGGAGGCACATCATCACTCGGCTCTGGCTGGTCACCCAGGTACTAAGGCAACCTTGGACCGCCTTTCTCATTGTTTTTGGTGGACAAGGTTGTGTAAGGATGTAATTGACTTTGTGTCCTCCTACTGTGTCTGTGTGCGTTCCAAGATCCACACACTCATCTGTTTGGGGCTCTTGTACCATTATCCATTCCTGACCCACCATGGACTCATTTATCGATGAATTTCATTGCAGACCTTCCTTTGTCCTCTGGTAAAACTGTTATCTTAGTTGTGGTGGATAGGTTTAGAAAAAATGGTGCACTTTATTGCTTTACCTGCTCTCCCTAACGCCAAGACATTGGTTCAGGCGTTTGTCACGGAGATCGTGAAGCTTCACGGGGTTCCCTCCGATCTGGTGTCAGATCGGGGGACCCAATTTCGATCTAAATTTTGGAGGGCGTTTGTTCAGCATTCTATCCTCAAACTAATGGCCAGACTGAATGCCTAAGCCACAGTTTGGAGACTTACCTCAGATGTTTTGTGTCAGATAACCAGGAGAATTGGTCTTCTTTTCTACCACTGGCTAAGTTTGCATTAAACAATTGTCATAGTGAGTACACTGGTAAGTCAACATTTTTTGGCGCATCTTCTTCGCTCTCAGTGGTACAGGAAGGGGTTCAAAATCATGAGGGACAAATACAAACGTATGGCTGATAAGAAACGATTGTTAGGTCTGGACCTGGGGAGTTAATGTTTTGGTATGGCTGTCCACCAAAATTATTAAACTGAATAGTCCTTATAAGGTGGTCGCTGTAATCAATCCTGAAGCTTTTCGCCTCCTACTTCCGCCGTCTTTCAAAATCTAGAATGTGTTTCACAGGTCTCTGCTGGCAATATAGAATATCAGGTAGCGAAAATCATTGATTCCTGTATGGTTTGGTATAATCCTGAGAGGATGTCAGCATCTGAGGTTAACGGCAGTAGGTTGTTTTGAAAGGTTGACCGTCTTTTCATTTGGTACATCCGGATAAACCCTGCATTAAGGGTCCTGTGGCCCCCCGTAGAGGGACGGAGGTAGAGGGGGGACAGTTACGAGTGTGTCATGTCCTCTTGGGAGATTTGGGGGTTAGACAATCACTACGTATTGTGAATCGCAGATCTTCCATTTAGCCTGTGTGTTCGTATCCCATATTAATAGGATTTGGTTTCCTTTAGTGCTGAAGAGGCTAGCGACTCCTTCTATGCTGGTCAGAAACATGCAGCTCCATTTCAGCTGCTTCTGATCTGGCCATTACCTTTCCCTATAAAACTTGGCCAGACACTTCTCTTCCTTGCCAGTGAAAGCTTTGCTTCCTATCTCCTTGAAGACACTGTGCTGAATTGGAGATCATTGTTGCGTGCATGCTTTCCTCATTGTTCTAATCCCATTTGATTGGTACATTCCTATCCTTCCCTATACACCTTTTTACCTTTGGTGTTTGTACGTTTGCTGCATCCTGTTATCACTGTCTGTGTTACATATTGATACACTAGCATTTCTCTCCTGGGGGAGGGGACAGTTTAGGGGAGAACAGTAAGGCTGGTGGCATATGACTCTTCATGAATCAGGAGCATGTGACTCCAGCACACCCCTTATCAAGGCAGGCGTGAAAAAAGCAGGTCTGCCCTTGCTCCAGTCCAGAGTGTGTGTATATATGTGTGCACTGTCTGTCAAGGGCAGCAGGAGTGATTACAGAACACTCATTGTCTATTAAGCAATCGCAAAGAAAGAAAAAAAGTTCTAGCACCAGGTGTCTCTTCATTAAAATCCTCAATATTTAATTATTAAAATATTGAAGATTTTAATGAAGAGTCACCTGGTGCTGGAACTTTTTTTCTTTCTTTGCGATCGCAATGAGTGATATCAAGCCACTTGTTACTGGCACCTGTGTTCATCCTGATTCCGATGAGGCACCACTAATCCATTTCCCTGCATAATGTTCTATTAAGCGATCACTTGTAGCAGATGAGCACTGGGGGCTGCAGGGACTCTGGAATTATGGTTACAGGGAGAAAATGTTCTAATTAGAAAGTCACACATTTAGGCCGGGGTCACACATGCGAGAAACTCGCACGATTCTCATGCGAGTCTCTCGCATGAACACCCAGTGCTGCCGCCGGCACTTGGACCGGAGTGTACAGCTGCATAGAAATACATGCAGCCGCACGCTCCGGTCCGAGTGTTGGGTGTTCATGTGAGAGACTGGCATGGGAATCGTGCGAGTTTCTCGCATGTGTGACCCCGGCCTTAAACTGATAGTTACCTGCCTATTACCACTATGGCCCTATTGGCTGTTTACTGGCAGGTTCCCTTTAAAATAGATGGGTTACCTTTGCCAACATGCAGATATTGGTGTTTCTCATTAAGTATCTCTAGGGCATTTTCATTATAACCCTGCTTTAGGTGATTCTTTTCCTAGAATTTGTAAAGAAAAGGGATAGTGCTGAAGTTAGCAGATTGAGAATGCACACTCTTGACAAGGTAAGTGGCAATTCCAAATGTTAATATGTTCACTTTTCTACCAGAAGTAACAGCGCAACATAGATTTCCAAGAAGAAATGCTATAAAATTATTATATGATAGAGAAAACAAGTGTCTACTAAAAACAACCTTGTCTGGAAAGCCGATTGGAGGTCTCCCATGAACTTGCCAGCTACGATTGTGTATAAAGGGAATAAATAAAACATTTATTATTTATACCGTATATACTCATGTATAAGTCGACCCGTGTATAAGCCGACCCCCCTAATTTTTCCACAAAAAACTTGGAAAACTTATTGACTCGCGTGTAAGCCGGGTGTATAAGTTGCCGTCCTGCTCTGTGCTCCCCCATCCAGCTCTGTGCGCCCCATTCTCCTCTGTGCTCCCCTCCTCCTGCTCCATTATCCTGTCCTGCTCTGTGCTTTCCATCCTCCCCCATCCTGCTCCGTGCTCCCCCATCCAGCTCTGCACTCCCCCATTCTCCTCTGTGCCCACCCCCATCCTGCTCCGTGCTCTCCGTCCTCCCCGTTCTGCTCCGTGCTCTCCGTCCTCCCCCCGTTCTCCGTCCTCCCCCCGTTCTGCTCCATGCTCTCCGTCCTCCCCCCCCGTCCTGCTCCGTGCTCTCCGTCCTCCCCCCGTCCTGCTCCATGCTCCTTGTCCTCCTCCATGCTCCCCCCATCCTCCTCCATCATACTCACCCTCCCCGTGCCATCGCTGAACGTCCCGGCCGGCAATCCTGCGTTCTCCCCGGCTTCCTGCAGCTCTCCAGCGCTGACGTAAAACCGCTCATTAAGGCCATGAATATGGAGGCCACGCCCATGGGAGTGGCGTCGCGTCCATATTACATGACTGTAATGAGCGGGTATTACGTCATTGCTCAGCGCTGGAGAGCTGCAGGAAGCCGGGGAGAACGCAGGATTGCAGGGACGTTCAGCGATGGCACGGGGAGGGTGAGTATGATGTCCCAGCCACCGGCTCCTGCCACCGCATCCCCTCCCCCGCTGGTTTCTGCCCTATGACTCGTGTATAAGCCGAGGGGGCATTTTCAGCACAAAAAAAAGGTGCTGAAAATCTCGGCTTATACACGAGTATATACGGTAATAAAATATAGTTATAACGATATCCCCCATTGTGCCCGCATTCAAAATTCCTTTCCAGAACCTTCCCCACACAATGAGCTTTGCTAGTCATATTAGGTTTTGCAGAATCATGCTGTGCGCCCCCCCCCCCCCATTTCTCTCTCTCCAGATACACACACACACACTCGGGTGTAACGTGATACCAGGCTGCTAGCCCACGGAGTAGTTTATGGCTCGAGCTGGCTGAAGGCAGTTGGGACAACATGTGCCCTATTGTCCCTGTAGAAACTTAATATGGGGCATAACTCGGCCCCAGGTTATGTTAGGAGTATGATAATTACATATTTGAGCTGTGCGTCAACTATCCGGCCTGTAGTTTTCTAGACTCCAGCACCAGCAGAATCCAAGAAACTGATTCCTGCTTAGCCGATCCATCCAGGTACTTCGCGTTTAGACTTAAATGCACGCCAACGTCATGCGGAGTAAAATGGTACGCGGTGCATCTCTGTAGGAGGTTCCATCTCTGAGTTATGTAATTCAGAAGTTCTGTAGGCAAAATGTCATTCTAAGAAAAGAGGAGTGCTCCCATAACTCAGCCCCTTTAGTGATGTCACGACCAGGGGGGTATAAGGTTGTGGGAGCTCAGTTGGCAGTAAGATTTGCCCTGGGAACCTGACGCAGTGAAAGTCTGTGATGCATTATGACGTGTCACCCTTTTCTCCCCCAACTGCATGGTTTATCTGAAATGATCTAAACAAACATTTTTTCTTCGCTAATCCTTTTATGTTGTAACCGTCTTGTACATACTTTAATGGTCTCATATTGTAAAATCTTGTAGACCTTTTGTAAACACTGCCTACTTTTTTGGAGTAAAATATGTAAAATTACTAGCTCCGTTTCTCTTTGCTCTATAACGTACTGTCACGTCCTCCGAAGGGAATTACGCTACTAAATTGGGGTGGCCTCTGCCCCACATTTTAGAACCCGAGGCTGGTGGCAGCAAGTGTGTATTGGGCATAGCTGGCAGTGACAGAGCGGGTTTTATAAATGTATTGCCTGGCTGCAGCTAGGAGTAGTTCTAATTCCCTCGCTGCAGCATGCCTAATAGCTATTACACATCCAAGCAGGCCCGTCCGGCGACTAATTATCGTAGGTGCAGTTCCCTGACTGACCTGAGGGTAAGGGGGGCGCCGGAGAGCTGCGACTTCCTAAGCGGAACTGGAAAGTGGGATATACATAAATCCCTGCAGTTAGTGACATACTGGTGGCAGCGGAAGGATAACTAAAATAAGCCCCCCTGCGTAAAGTGTAAGGCAACAAACTTATTTGCTGTGTTCTCATCACATATTGGTGGCAGCAGTGGGATCATAATCCGTTAAACCCCCTGGCCTCCGTTCTGTGCACCGTTTTCGTTACATTTGGTGGCAGCAGTGGGATCATAAACCGTGACCCACGTGCGTCCGTCGTTTCATTACAATAGTATTGGCCATAAAAGGAAGAGACAAATGAAAATGACACAAAATTACATCTTTATAGAGATAAATCAACTGCCACAATAGATGATACAACTTCAACCCAAAAGTTAACACCCTGTAACTGCTGGCTGGCAAGCCTTCATACTTGTACTTTAGGATTTCCTTTAGCATCTTACAGATGTTAAGTGCAAACAAAGGCATCAACCCCTACAAGTCAATAGTTTGGTGAGTAGACACCATTAGCAAGTGCTCTTATTTTATGCATGGACGAGGTATAGAAAGTGATCCCAGACTATCCATGCTGATCAAAAAGATCTGAAAATGTAATAGAGACAAGACTGATCCCACTGAACTGTAGAAAGAAAACCCAAAGTGCCACCTTTTTTATTCTTAACTTAAGAAACAATTTTTAGTTACTTTGTTGGAACACAATTCCTGTATGACATCAATCCATATGGTTTCACAGTTCATCATGTCTGCCTACACCGGGAGAAAGGCCTGGTTTGATGAACACCCCTTCCATTGTTTTCCAGTAGTTATGGGCATTGGCACTTGTTATACCATGCACTTCTCTCTGCCCCCGGATTGGGTGGCTGTACTGCTCACCAGTAACAGTCAGGTAAACACTGGTCCCAACATGCTTGAAGCGCACTGTGTCTTCACGCTCCCATAGTGAGTCACTGCACTGCACGGTCCATGTGTCTAAGTCATCTCCTTCACCGTTGTCCCCAAAGGCACTCACTTCCTGTAGAATGATAAAAAATTATGTTCAATTGGCTCACACTTCCAGAAGACTGTCATGTGCCCGCTAATATGGCAATCATTAAAACCTGAGAGTTAACATTTTCTTTAGTTCTGAGCATCATGTCATTACAAATATACCACGGCATGCATATTATATATATATATATATATATATATATATATATATATATATATATATATATATATATAATTTTTTTTTTAATCTTAAAATTACACTACAGACATCAGTTTAACAGCTTATAGAGCATGTGATTTTTTTTGTGTGCCATTGTTCACGTCCATTACCCTTTCTTGCATGAGCCATTTTTTTTCTCTATTGGCAAGTACCGTATATACTCGCGTATAAGCCGAGATTCTCAGCCCATTTTTTAAGGTTGAAAGTCCCCCTCTCGGCTTATACGCCAGAGGGTCGGCGGGGGAGGTGGAGCGGGGGTGTCAGATCATGCTCACCCACCCTGGCGCATCTCTGCAGCCCCCCTGCTTCTCCCACGATCTCAGGATCCTGCCTATATGCGCATATTCAAGACTTTAATGAGTGGTACAACGTGACCGCTGAAGCAAGGAATAGCTGCCGGAGACCGCAGGAGAAGCAGGGGGGCTGCAGAGACCGCGCCAGGAGGGGGTAAGTATATGCGATATTCACCTGTCTCCGGTACACCGCTGCGCGCCGCTCTATCCTCTGCCTGTGACGTTCAGGTCAGAGTGCACAATGACGTAGATAGTGTGCACCGTGTCCTCTGCCTGCGCAGTCACTGACAGAGGACCCGGAAGACAGCGGCGTGCAGCGGTGGACCGGGGACAGGTGAATATCTCAGGTGCTAGGGCCCTGAGCCAGCGGTGACACCGGCACCTGTCCCCCATAGCCCGCCAGTGTCCCCGCCTACTCAGGACACCAGCACTTGGCCCCCAGCGACGAGAGGAGAGTATGTCATTTTTTTTTTCATTTGCAGCAGCAGCGGCAGCATATGGGGTCTATACTATGGAGCATCATATGGGGGCATAATCTATGGAGCATTTTATGGGGACATAATCTATGGAGCATCATATGGGCATAATCTATGGAGTATCATATGGGGCCATAACCTTTATAGAGCAGCATATGGGGCATATTATTCTATGGAGCATCTTATGGAGCCATTATTAACCTTTATGCAGTGTTATATAGGAAGTACTTTGTATGGAGCATTATATGGGGCTCCTGGTTTAATATAGATATTCAAAAACATTTAACCTACTGATGTCTCAATTAATTTTACTTTTATTGGTATCTTATTTTTGAAAATTTACCAGTAGCTGCTGCATTTTCCACCCTAGGCTTATAAACGAGTCAATAAGTATTCCCATTTTTTTGTGGCAAAATTAGAGGGGGGGGGGGGGGTGTCGGCTTATACATGAGTATATACAGTATTTGTGAGCAAGTAGTAGTTTTACATACATACAAATAAAATTTTTTTGAAAAAAGTTTTGTTTGCATATTGTTCTTTTGATAGAAAGACCTTGAATCATGATTATTCATATCAGTGTGATTCTTCCAAGGATGCCAAGCTTGTAAAGATTCTCATATAAAAGTGGAGAGAAAAAAATTGGACAATGGGAGACAGATTAAAGAAAATTGTTATAAGAACTTCTAAGACTTGCAAAGTTTTAAATTTTTCCATTGACTGAGCTGTACGAGTGCTTGTTTTTTGTGAGGCAAGCTGTCAGTTTTATTGATACCCACTAAGCTTACATTTGACTTTTTGCTCTGTTTAAATCAAAAGAGAAAATTTTGGGTGGTGAGGAGTCCCCCCTTCCTCTCGTTATATTGTGTTGTTTTCTTATTGGGTTTAGTATATCTTGACAGAGCTGAATTTTACACATGTAGCAATACGAATACATATTTTTATGGGGGAAAAGGGTGGGAAATTTGATTCTCCCCACTTGAACATGCAATCGTATGATCGCTTATACTACATACACTGCAGTAACGCAATATTGCCATTATCAGGCCCCCGGCAGACTTTGTAACTAGTAATGAGAGAACGTGTTCAGATAACATGTTATCCGAGCACTTTCGCTCTTCACTATTTGTAACCCATCAGTCCCCAGTGATCGAGTCATGGGCTAATGGAAGCCAGTGCACATGATCACCACTATGCGTCCCATTTAAACGCCACTGTCAGAGACAGATAGCTGTGTTTAAATGGTTAATAGCCACAGCTCAACTCTGGGCACAGATGATCGATCGAGACAGATGCTGGTTATGGAATACAGCCAGCAACTATCACATGTGGAGCTCAGCTCCCGAGCCTTCTTCACACGCAGGAACACCCGCAATTTTGTACATGCAGGTAATTTTCCAGGTAACTCAATTCAAGCTATGGTCTTTTGATGCATATGCATACCTGATTGTTTGATAGAGGGGAGGAGAAATGATGCGAGTGGAGGTTCTTCCCTGTGTTCACATGGGTAAGGCGAATAGTTTCGCCACATTTTATAGGTTCCCCACGGATACAGTCTCCATCTTTTTTGCCTCTTATCCTCCAGTAGCTGTTAGCATCATCAGATGTCTCCACACCAGTGACAGACTGTTGGCCACTTCCTAAGAGAGAAAAGTGACATAGGATATTTACAGCAAAGTCACATTTTATTTGAAACATTAAAAAGGATCTGAACATTTCTGCAAACATTTTATTACTTTAATAAAGTTAGGAATTAGTCTTTATTAAAAGCATACTAAAGTACTGTACATACGGTATGTAAATCAATATATCTCCATGATTACAGACTACAAACAAATCCACCGTAGTCTTATCTTGCAATAATGGGTAACACTCTTCCCTTTGTGGATGTAGTTGTACAACCCCTGGCAAAAATTATGGAATCACCGGCCTTGGAGGATGTTCATTCAGTTGTTTTATTTTGTTAAAAAAAAAAACAGATCACAGATATGGCACAAAACTGAAGTAATTTCAAATGGCAGCTTTCTGGCTTCAAGAAACACTAATAGAAATCAAGAACAAATAATGTGGTAGTCAGTTATGGTTATTTTTTTTAACCAAGCATAGGGCAAAAATTATGGAATCACTCAATTCTGAGGGAAAAAATTATGAAATCATGAAAAACAAACAAAAACACACTCCAACACATCACTAGTATTTTGTTGTATCACCTCTGGCTTTTACAACAGCTTGCAGTCTCTGAGGCATGGACTTAATGAGTGTCAAACAGTACGCTTCATCAATCTGGCTCCAACTTTCTCTGATTGCTGTTGCCAGATCAGCTTTGCAGGTTGGAGCCTTGTCATGGACCATTTTCTTCAACTTCCACCAAAGATTTTCAATTGGATTGAGATCTGGACTATTTGCAGGCCATGACATTGACCTTATGTGTCTTTTTTCAAGGAATGTTTTCACAGTTTTCACTCTATGGCAGGATGCATTATCTTGAAAAATGATTTCATCATCCCCAAACATTCTTTCAATTGATAGGATAAGAAAAGTGTCCAAAATATCAACATAAACTTGTGCATTTATTGAAGATGTAATGACAGCCATCTCCCCAGTGCTTTACCTGACATGCAGCCACATATCATCAATGACTGTGGAAATTTGCATGTTCTCTTCAGGCAGTCATCTTTATAAATCTCATTGGAACGGCACCAAACAAAAGTTCCAGCATCATCACCTTCTCGATTCATCACTGAATATGACTTTCATCCAGTCATCCACAGTCCACGATTGCTTTTCCTTAGCCCATTGTAACCTTGTTTTTTTCTGTTTAGGTGTTAATGATGCCTTTTGTTTAGCTTTTCTGTATGTAAATCCCATTTCCTTTAGGCAGTTTCTTACAGTTCGGTCACAGACGTTGACTCCAGTTTCCACCCATTTGTTCCTCATTTGTTTTGTTGTGCATTTCCTATTTTGGAGACATATTGCTTTAAGTTTCCGGTCTTGACGCTTTGATGTCTTCCTTGGTCTACCAGTATGTTTGCCTTTAACAACCTTCCCATGTTGTTTGTATTTGGTCCAGATTTTAGACACAGCTGACTGTGAACAACCGACATTTTTTGCAACATTGCGTGATGATTTACCCTCTTAAGAGTTTGATAATCCTCTCCTTTGTTTCAATTGACATCTCTCGTGTTGGAGCCATGATTCATGTCAGTCCACTTGGTGCAACAGCTCTCCAAGGTGTGATCACTCCTTTTTAGATGCAGACTAATGAGCAGATCTAATTTGATGCAGGTGTTAGTTTTGGGAATGGAAATTTACAGGGTGATTCCATAATTTTTTCTCTCAGAATTGAGTGATTCCATAATTTTTCCCCTATGCTTGGTTAAAAAATAACCATTACTGACTACCACATTATTTGTTCTTGATTTCTTTTAGTGTTTTTCAAGCCAGAAAGTTGCCATTTGAAATACTTCAGTTTTGTGCCATGTCTGTGATCTGCTTTTTTTCAACAAAATAAAACAACTGAATGAACATCCTCCAAGGCCGTTGATTCCATAATTTTTGCCAGGGGTTGTAGTCTGTAGCCGTGGAAACACATCTGCAAAAAGATCAGTATAACCAAACTAGAAGGATCACTGACATCTAGATTATTCTGAAAGTATGTTCACTTTTTACTTTATATTCTGATGAACAGACCCAAGTAGTCTGGAAAGCTTGCCATTTGTAACCATCTTTTCGGTTAGTCATTAAAAAGTTACCAACTGGCTTGAGCTAATAAAGAGGATTCTTAGGCATTGGTCGTATGCATATTTCAGGTGTATGACCTTTGTATATATTGCAATGACATCCAAAGAGATGTTTATTTGTTAGGCTTTATCAGTAAGGTGATGACTGTTTATTGTTCTTTCCCTTTTGTCTTTACCTTCCCTTTGCCCTTTCCCCTCTGCTTCCTTCCATCCTTTAGGGTATGTTCTCATGTTCAGCATTAGGCAGCGGTTTGGACACAGCACATGTCCGCTCCGTCCAAAGCGCTGACGGCTTTTGAACGCAGGTGATTCCGCATGTCTTCACTGAACCATGCGGAATCACTGCATCCAATACATTGTATTGTACAGGGACATTTATCTTGCGGAGACCGAGCGTCTCCGCAAGAAAAATTGATGCGCCGCAGTCTGGAAAGACGCGGGTGACGGAGCACGCATAGTGGAGATGGGATTTCTTCAAATCCCATCCACTATGCTGTAACATCTGGCCGCTGCGGATGTATGCAACGTTCAACCCGTAGCGTTTACTGACTGTGGGAACACACTCTTACCTTCCAACATAGTTTTTCTTATTCAATATAGTTTTGATCATGCATTATGCATGTTTAAAAACTATACTGAAAAATATATTTTTTTTTATTGACATCAACTACTGTGTTTTTTTGTTTTTTTTTTATACATGGAGGAATACAAAAATAGTAGTTACTTACCGTTAACGGTATTTCTCAGAGCCCATGACAGCACCACGGAGAGAGGGGGATCCGCCCATCAGGGACAGGAACCTACAGATAAAAGGGCGTCACCTCTCCTCCGCCCCCAGTTGGTTACAGAGCCTCAGAGGGTTTCCATGTTAGTTAACAACAGAAGTATATACATTACTACAACATTGTCTAATATTAAGTACACCGTGCCGAAACAACACTATCACACTAACTAAACCAGGACGTGCTCACCGCACACGTGATAAGTGGGGGAATTGAGCGGGTGCTGTCATGGGCTCCGAGAAATACCGTTAACGGTAAGTAACTACTATTTTCTCCCTCACCCATGACAGCCCCACGGAGAGAATTACAGAGACTGGTAGCTTAGGGAGGGACCACAGCCTGAAGGACCCTTCTACCAAAGGTCAGGTCAGACGCTAGAGCTAGACGGTAGTGCCTGAAAAAGGTTGAAGGTGATGACCAGGTGGCCGCCTTACAGATCTGCTCTATTGATACCTCCGATCTTTCCGCCCAAGTAGATGCCATTGCTCTGGTCGAATGGGCTCTCAGACTTTCCGGAACCATATGTCCACTAGATGAATAGGCTAGGGTGATCGCATCTTTAATCCACCTTGCCAGGGTGCTCTTGGATGCTTTCTGACCCTTTCTAGGTCCCTGGTAACAGACAAAAAGAGATCCTTCCTTCCTACACTCACTAGTGGCCTCTAGGTACTGTACTATACACCTCTTTACGTCTAGGGTATGGAACCTCTCTTCTCCCTTATTCCTAGGATTGGGGCAGAAAGAGGGAAGGACTACCTCCTGGGACCTGTGGAAGCGAGACGCTACCTTAGGAAGATAGGTTGGGTCAGTTTTTAAGATGACTCTATCCTCTAGTATTTTTGTGAAGGGTGGAACTGCAGATAGGGCCTGAATATCACTTACTCTGCGTGCTGATGTTAACGCTATTAACAGAACTGTCTTAAGGGATATTAACTTCAAGGGGGCCAACTGAATTGGTTCAAATGGGGCCTCTGTTAGCGCGGATAATACTAGGTTGAGATCCCAGTTTGGCATTTCTCAACGCACTAACAGCTTAGACCTGGTTGCCGCTTTAATAAATTGAGCAATCCAAGTATTACCTGCCACATCATAGTTATATAAGGCGACTAAAGCCGCCACTTGTACCTTCAGTGTACTGACTGATAGGCCCTGATCCAACCCTTTTTGCAAAAATTCAAGGATCTTGTTAATCTGGACCCCGTCCTGTACGCGCACCCCCGCAGTGGAAAGAAACTTTCTCCAGGTTCTCACATAGGCCTTAGTCGTAACTGGTTTTCTACTTTTAAGCAGCGTGTCGATCAATCTGTCCGAGAACCCTTCTCCCCTCAATATTACCCTCTCAAAATCCATGCTGTTAAATGGAGGCTCCTCGTTCGAGGGTGTAATATTGGTCCTGAGACAGAAGGTCCGGGAGATCCGGTAGGATCCAGGAGTAGGAGACCGAGAGCATCCTCAGCCAGGAGAACCAGGTTCTTTTGGGCCAAAAGGGGGCTATAAATATGTTCGCCCTGTCCTCCCTGACTTTTCTTATGACCGCTGGGATAAGAATGATCGGAGGGAATGCGTTGTGTGTCCATGGGATCAAGAAGGCGTCCAGAGCCCGGGGATTCCCCTCGGGTCCAGAGAGCAAAATTGTACCACCTTCTTGTTCCTGAAATTGGCAAATAAGTCTATCTCCGGGGTTCCCCACATTTGTACTATCTGATGTAAAATGGAGCAATTTAGAACCCATTCGCCCTGTTTCAGGAGGGTGCGACTTAGAAAATCTGCCCTTATGTTGTCTCTCCCTTGAATGTGTAGTGCCGAGAGGGATAGCAAGTTCTCCGCTAGGTCGAGAAGCTTGAAGGTAGTGTTCATTAGGGTTCGAGACCTTGTACCCCCTTGATGGTTTATGTAGGCTACCATCACCTGATTGTCCGAGAACACCCTTACATTGTGGCCTATGAGGGAGAGAAGAAAGTGTGACAGCGCATAGTCTACCGCCCACAGTTCTTTCTGGTTCGAAGAGGCCTCTATCTCTAGACTCCACCATTCCCCGAGTCACCTCGCCATCCATGTGCGCACCCCACCCCATGGGGCTTGCGTCCGTGGTGATTATGCGGGATATTTGTGTTACCCAGGGGATCCCTCTGGATAAGTTGGCAATGTTCCCCCACCAGGCTAGCGAATGAATAGCTGCTGAACCTAGGGTTACGCGGCCCTCTAGGTGCCCTCTCAGGATTGACTGGTTTGCCATGATGTCCCACTGGAGCTCCCTCATGTGTATCTGTGCCCACTGGACTGCCGGTAAGCAGGCGGAAAGTGACCCCACGAGTGACATCGCCTCCCTTAGAGACATAGAGGGGTTCTGTATGACTTTGGCTACCATGTGTAGGAGCTTCTCCCTCTTGCGGCTGGGAAGTCGGCATTCCTGCTTTTTGGAGTCCAGTGTGAGCCCTAAGAATTCTTGCACTTTGCTGGGCTCCAGTTTTGACTTTGCTATGTTCAGGAGCCAGCCGAGATCTTGTAGTGTACCCATGACTCTGTCCCTCTGTTCTCTGCAATTTTGGGCCGAGTCGCTGGCTATCAGGAAATCGTCTAAATACGGAACGATAAGAATGTCCTGTTCTCTTATGTGTGCCATCACTTCCGCTATTATTTTCGGGAATGATTACATATCAAAAAACTGACCGGCACATCCAAACATAGATCCAGTGTGAACAGGTGCTAAACCTAGAGTCACCAACTCATGCACATACAAGAAAAAAAAGTAGCACACTGTAGCGCTATAGCTTGCAAACACGAAATATGAAAAATGAATTGCATCACTGCCTTAGAAATATGAAAAATTGAGAAGTCTTAGCGCATAAGATGGCCAAATTATGTGTACCTGATAGCCACGTTAAGGCTCTTCTCGTATATCAGGTCCTAACTAATGCCAATCCTCACTTAGAAAAGTCTGTCTGCATGGGAACATATGAATCCTCTCTTCAGACTAAAATCTAAATCTCTGTGGAGGGGTAATGAACCTGGTGTAATTAAAAAGCCTGTGACCATATTTTGTGAACTGCAGAGTTCTTTCTATCTATCTTGCCCCATTCTTTCTTGATTAGGCCCTGTACGTTATTATTGATGGGGAACACTCTACGTGTCTTTTGGCCTAGTCCGCCAAACATTATGTCCTGGATAGATTTATCTGGACGGGGATCTAATACCCCCATG
The DNA here is from genome assembly GCA_033576555.1 of Oophaga sylvatica. Taxonomy (NCBI): domain Eukaryota; kingdom Metazoa; phylum Chordata; class Amphibia; order Anura; family Dendrobatidae; genus Oophaga; species Oophaga sylvatica. Next base: position 776,332,443 of record JARQOD010000001.1, on the reverse strand, counting down.
GTTGTTCTTACTACTTTAACTAAAGTGTCTACTTCCTCCAAGGGAAAGCAATGGGTCCCCCCTTCTTCCTCATCTGAGGATGAGTGGGCAGAGGCCGATATGTCGGATAAGACTTCCCCGGATGTAGAGGGGTCAGATTGGGGCTCTATTAAGGGGCTTTTCCCTCCCTTCTCTTGTTCCCCCTTTAAGTGACCCCAGGGCACTTTGGATCTCCGACCGGATGGTCAGAGGTCAGAGGCAAAAACAGGATTTTCTCTGCACAAAATCTCTTGTGTACATGAGGCACATAATTTTTTATCCCATGTGCTTGGTAGGGGTATGCTACACGTGGGGCATTCCCTATTCTTCTTCTTGTCCTTCTTCCCCTAATAAGGGAAGAGAAGGCTATTACCATGTGCACTTTCACGAAGATCACTCACCACCTCTGCGATTGCAGGTACCGATTCAGGAGGCGGCATCGATTCCCGTGTAGGAAGCTCCGCGGATGGTGATCTGCTCCTAGCAGTGGACCTGCTGCGCTGCGTGGAGACAGTCAGACCGGCTGTCCCGATCTTTATGCCAGCGAAGATGTTGCTGCTGCTTCTTCTCAGCCTGCTGCTGTCTGGGCTGTTGCTGCTGACTGGGCTGCTCTTGCCTGGGCTGCTCCTGTTGCTGGTCGCTATCCATTGCTCCAGGATGCTTCCAGCCAGGAGCAGTTCCAGGCGTCCATTTTTAAATCTCCCGCCCACTGACATCGCTCGGCTCCCCGAGAGCGCGCATGCGTCGGACCAGGAAGAAGATTCCTCTACTTCCAGGGCAGCGCCATCTTGGAGTCCATACTTACCAGCGCTGCCCCGCGCGCCGGTCCCCGAAGCCCCAGACCTCCATCAGAGCGGCGGCTCCCGCCCGCTCAGCCCGCAGCACCCGGCGGTGGCGGCTTCAGGCACCGCACCCGCCGTGACAAGAGACTCCCCCTGCAGTTTATCGGACGGGCCGGCCCCAGCATCCATCTTCACCCGCAGGTACGCCGCATGCAGGTTCCCTGTTAGGGACAGGAACCCAACTGGGGGCGGAGGAGAGGTGAAGCCCTTTTATCTGTAGGTTCCGGTCCCTGATGGGCGGATCCCCCTCTCCGTGGTGCTGTCATGGGTGAGGGAGAAAAAATGATTTTCAAAGAGTATAACATAGGAATTCAAAGATGGCAGAACTCGAGATCACCTGCATTCTGCGATAGTGGCGGGGCAGCGGGCCTTTGCCCTCCCTGAAATATATTCAGAGAATTTTTTTCTAGCTGAAACAGCTTCAGAAAATTCTCCTTTTTTTAAATGATTTTCCGGGAATGCTTTTGGAAGCATATTTTTTTCTGATGCAATTTTGCAGCATTTCAAATTGACTGCATAGTTTGGAATGAATAAAGTGAGCAAATGAATGCATTTTTTAAAAAGCTCATTATGAGTGAAAAGGTGGGTAAACCACACAAGCGCCTTATGTTAACACCAAAATGGGTTTCCCAAAGAAATAGGAACCTTTTCTCAAGCTTTTTCTGAAGCAAATTAGCAAAAAAAAAAAAAAAAAAAAGGACATCCAAAAAAAAGGACATACATCCATGAATATAGCCTCATAGCTTAAATGCGGTCATCACTATTGAGCAAGCCACCTAAAGGGATTAAACTAGTGAGTCATCAAAGTCCTGAGCTTCTTGCTCATACTCGCACGTCACTGTATGATCACAGTTCCTCTTATTATATTGCAGTCAAATTAGATAACAGTCCATAATTTTGATCTAATGTACAAGTAACAAAAATTATCATACAAAAAGGGGAGCCACATACCGTATATACTCATGTATAAGCCGACTCGTGTATAAGCTGACAACCCTAATTTTGCTGCAAAAAACTGGGAAAACGTATTGACGCGTATAAGCCTAGGGTGGAAAATGCAGCAGCTACTGGTAAATTTTCAAAAATAAAAATAGATACCAATAAAAATAAAATTAATTGAGACATCAGTACGTTAAAGGTTTTTGAATATCCATATTGAATCAGGAGCCCCATATAATGCTCCATACAGTTCATGGTGGCCCCATAAGATGCTCCATACAAAATACTCCCCATAAAATGCTGCATGAAGGTTAATAATGGCCCCATAATATGCTCCATAGAATAATATGCCCCATATGCTGCTCCATAAAGGTTATGGCCCCATAAAATGCTCCATATATTTTATGCCCCCATATGATGCTCCATAGATTATGCCCCCATAAGATGCTCCATAGATTATGCCGCCATAAAAAGCTACATATATTATGCCCCCATAAGATGCTCCATAGAATAGGCCCCATATGCTGCCGCTGCAAATGGAAAAAAAAAAAAAAAAGACATACTCACCTCTTGTCGCTGGGAGCCAGGTGCCGATGTCCTGAGCAGGCGGGGACACCGGCGCGCTATGGGGGACAGGTGCCGGTGTCACCGCTGGCTCAGGACTCCAGCACCTGAGATATTCATCTGTTCCCGGTCCACCGCTGCGCGCCGCTGTCTTACGGGTCCTCTATCATTGAGTGCTCAGGCAGAGGGCGCGGCGCGCACTAACTACGTCATCGCGCACTAACTACGTCATCGCGCACTAACTACGTCATCGCGCACTAACTACGTCATCGCGCCCTCTGACCTGAACGTCACATCCAGAGGATCCATAGGATAGAGCGGAGCGCAGCGGTGGACCAGGGACAGGTGGATATCGCATATACTTACCCCTCCTGGAGCGTCTCTGCAGCCCCCCTGCTTCTCCCGCGGTCTCCGGCAGGTATTCCTTCCTTCAGCGGTCACGTGGTACCGCTCATTAGAGTCATGAATATGCGCATATTCGTGACTTTAATGAGCGGTACCTTGTGACCACTGGAGAAAGGAGCACAAGATCGTGGGAGAAGCAGGGGGGCTGCAGAGACGCGCTGGGGGGTGAGCATGATCTGAAACCCCTGCTCCCCCTGGCGTATATGACTTGTGTATAAGCCGAGAGTGGGACTTTCAGCCTTAAAAAAATGGGCTGAAAATCTCGGCTTATACGCGAGTATATACGGTAATTTAAAAGGAATCTTTAAGTGAAAGGACCTGTCACTTGCCAAAGTTCTAAAACCGATATTTATGTATCTTAAAGAAGCACTCACATCAAAATTTTTATCTTAATATATTACAGTGCATATTATAAAGCACTGTATTTACAATTGCTCATTTTGCTTTTCTAGCCAGTAAATTCTTCTCTTCTCCCTGCTCTATATACACTACTCAAAAAAATAAAGGGAACAGCAAAATACTACATCCTAGATATCACTGAATTACATATTCCAGTTGCAAATCTTTATTCATTACATAGTGGAATGTGTTGAGAACAATAAAACAAAAATGATCAATGTAAATCAAAATTAATATCCCATTGAGGTCTGGATTTGCAATGATACTCAAAATCAAAGTGGAATTTCAAATTACAGGATGATCCAACTTCAGTGGAAATGCCTCAAAACAAAGAAATGATGCTCAGTTGTGTGTGTGTGGCCTCCAAGTGCCTGTATGGCCTCACTAAAACAACTGGGCATGCTATTGATGAGGCGGCAAATCATCTCCTGAGGGATCTCCTTCCAGACCTGGACTAAAGCATCTGCCAACTCCTGGACAGTCTGTGGTGCAATGTTGGTGGATGGAGCGAGACATGATGTCCCAGATGTGCTCAATCGAATTCAGGTCTGGGGAACGGGCGGCCCAGTCCATAGCTTCAATGCCTTCATCTTGCAGGAACTGCTGACACACTCCAGCCACATGATGTCTGGCATTGTCCTGCATTAGGAAGAACCCAGGGCCAACCGCACCAGCATATGGTCTCACAAGAGGTCTGGGGATCTCATCTCGGTACCTAATGGCAGTCAGGCAACCTATGGCGAGCACATGGAGGGCTGTGCGGCCCTCCAAAGAAATGCCACCCCACACCATTACTGACCCACTGCCAAACCGGTCATGCTGAAGGATTTTGCAGGCAGCAAATCGCTCCACACGGATTCTCCAGACTGTCACATGTGCTCAGTGTGAACCTGCTTTCATCTGTGAAGAGCACAGGGCGCCAGTGGCGAATTTGCCAATGCTGGTGTTCTGTGGCAAATGCCAAGCGTCCTGCACGGTGTTGGGCTGTGAGTACAACCCCCATCTGTGGACGTCGGGCACTCAGACCATCCTCATGGAGTCGGTTTCTAACCGTTTGTGCAGACACATGCACATTTGTGGCCTGATGGAGGTCATTTTGCAGGGCTCTGGCAGTGCTCCTCCTTGGACAAAGGCGGAGGTAGCGGTCCTGCTGCTGGGTTGTTGCCCTCCTACAGCCCCCTCCACATCTCCTGGTAGCGCCTCCAGACACTACGCTGACAGACACAGCAAACCTTCTTGCCACAGCTCGCATTGATGTGCCATCCTGGATGAGCTGCACTACCTGAGCCACTTGTGTGGGTTGTAGAGTCCATCTCATGCTACCACGAGTGTGAAAACACAGCCAACTTTCAAAAGTGACCAAAACATCAGCCAGAAAGCCTTGGTACTGAGATGTGGTCTGTGGTCCCCACCTGCAGAACCACTCCTTTATTGCGTCTTGATGATTGCCAATAATTTCCATCTGTTGTCTATTCCATTTGCACAACAACATGTGAAATTGATTGTCAATCAGTGTTGCTTCCTAAGTAGACAGTTTGATTTCACAGAAGTTTGATTTACCGTATATACTCATGTATAAGCCGACCCGTGTATAAGCCGACCCCCCTAATTTTGCCACAAAAAACTGGGAAAACTTATTGACTCGCGTATAAGCCTAGGGTGAAAAATAATTATGCCCCCATATGATGCTCCACAGATTATGCCCAATATGCTCCACAGATTATGCTCCCATATGCTCCAGATTATGCCCAATATGCTTCAGAGATTATGCCCCCATATGCTCCAGATTATGCCCCCATATAGTCCACAGATTATGCCCCCGTATGATCCACAGATTATGCCCCCATATGTTCCACAGAATATGCCCCCATATGTTCCACAGAATATGCCCCCATATGTTCCACAGAATATGCCCCCATATGTTCCACAGAATATGCCCCCATATGCTCCACAGATTATGCCCCCATATGCTCCACAGATTATGCCCCCATACGCTCCAGATTATGCCCAATATGTTCCACAGATTATGCCCCATATGTTCACAGATTATGCCCATATGTTCCACAGATTATGCCCCATATGTTCCACAGATTATGCCCCATATGTTCCACAGATTATGCCCCATATGTTCCACAGATTATGCCCCCATATGCTCCAGATTATGCCCTATATGTTCCACAGATTATGCCCCCATATTATGCCCCCATATGTTCCACAGCTTATGCCCCCATATGCTCCACAGATTATGCCCCCATATAGTCCACAGATTATGCCCCCGTATGATCCACAGATTATGCCCCCATATGCTCCACAGATTATGCCCCATATAGTCCACAGATTATGCCCCGTATGATCCACAGATTATGCCCCGTATGATCCACAGATTATGCCCCCATATGCTCCATATTATGCCCCATATGTTCCACAGATTATGTCCACAGATTATGCCCCCATATGTTCCACAGTTTGTGCCCCCATATGCTCCAGATTATGCCCCCATATGCTCCAGATTATGCCCCATATGTTCCACAGCTTATGCCCCATATGTTCCACAGCTTATGCCCCCATATGCTCCATATTATGCCCCCATATGCTCCATATTATGCCCCCATATGCTCCAGATTATGCCCCCATATGCTCCAGATTATGCCCCCATATGCTCCAGATTATGCCCCATAGTATAGGCCTCATATGCTGCTGCTGCAAAAAAAAAGACATACTCACATCTCGTCGCTGGGGGCCAGGTGCCGGTGTCCTGAGCAGGCGGTGACACTGGCGCGCTATGGGGGACAGGTGCCAGTGTCACCGCTCGCTCAGGACCCCGGCACCTGAGATATTTACCTGTCCTCTCTGCACCGCTGCGCTGCTCCCTCGGTCTGACTCCTCTGGCTGTGAATCATCTGGCAGGGGGCGGGGCGCGCACTAACGACGTCATCGCGCCCTCTGCCTGAACATTCACAGCCAGAGGAGTCAGACCGAGGGAGCAGCGCGCAGCGGTGGCACGGGGACAGGTTAATATAGCTATACTCAACCCTCCACCGGCGCGTCACTCTCTGCAGCCTCTCCTCTTCTCCCGGCGCTCTCCGCAGCGCTTCAGTCCTGCAGCGGTCACGTGGCACCGCTCATTAAAGTCATGAATATGTGCATATTCATGACTTTAATGAGCGGTGCCATGTGACTGCTGCAGGAAGGAGCCGGAGATCGTGGGAGAAGCAGGGGGGCTGCAGAGACCGCGCCCGGCGGAGGGGTGAGTATGATTCGACCTCCCCCTGCTCCCCTGTATATGACCCGCGTATAAGCCGAGAGGGGGACTTTCAGCCCTAAAAAATGGGCTGAAAATCTCGGCGTATACATGGGTATATACTGTACTTGTTATATTCTGTTGTTTAAGTGTTCCCTTTATTTTTTTGTGCAGTGTATATAAATAAGAGTGGGCAGCTTTACCATCTGATAAAATAAAGAACCTCATCCACAACTACCACAAAAGACCTCAAGCTGTCATTGATGTTAGAGGGGGCAATACACAGTATTAAGAAATGAGATATGTAAACTTTTGATCAGGGTCATTTGGCTTTCTTCTGGCGACTCAACCAGACGATGCAGCTTATTTTTCTTCAAGTGATTCCTTATTGTGCATCTTGAAACAGCCACACTGCTAGTTTACAGAGAGTCCAGTATGTCTACTGATGTTATTTGTGGGTATTTCTTTTCATCCCGAACAATTTTCATGGCATTTGTCACAGGTGAGGATGTTACCTTTAGTAGCCATTCAAACCCATTTGTGTCAACTTCTGTGCATGCGATCAGGTCAAAATTGCCAGGGTATGTAAACTTTTGATCAGGGTCATTTGGATGTTTTGGGTTGTCATTATGATTTAAAAAGAGAAAACACAGTAGTTTGACAATAAATGGCTTCAACGAACCACTAACTATGAGTAGAGAAAAAGTTTTGTGTTATCATTCATATTCTCTGGAAAAAGGCCAAGAAAGCAAAAATTCTGCCAGGGTATGTAACACAATTGTACAAGTAACACAAACCTTAAGTACTTTATTAACATTTATGGGTATAAGTGAATAAGCCATCCACCCCTCCATAATTGGATATAAGCTAAATATTGGATCACATCTCCATGTGCCTAACCTGGCCACAAATTTACTGGGAAGAGAGAGAATCCAGCTTTCAGAGCTCATTCAGATGTCCTTTTTTGCTTTAATATGAGAAAAACAGTACTAGTTTTATCAGTGATTTTGCTTAGGCCTCTTTCACACATCCGTTTTTTTGTATCAGGCATAATCCGGCGTGTTGCTAAAAAAACGGATCCGGTACCAGATGCATTTTTTTTTACCATTGACTTTCATTAACGCCGGATCGTGCCTGATGTCATTGCGTTGTATCCGTTTTTGTCCGGATCCGGCAGAAATGTACATTCCGGCAGCCGGACAAAACGGAACATGTAACGTTTTTTTTGTTTGCCGGAAATAATGGAAGTCAATGGAACCGGATGAGACTTTTGTGCAATCCGTCAAAAGTCTGATCCGGATTTTAGAAACCAAGGACTACTACTACATTTTCCAGTGTCTCCGGGCATCCAAAACCCTCTTTTTCTGGGTTCAAAAGTTCAGGTCGGATCCAGCAAAAAAACGGATCCGTTCCATCAGTTTTTTTATTTCAGTGCCGGATCCGTCCCTTCAGGTGTTCGCCGGATCATGCCTGATACAAAAAAACGGATGTGTGAAAGAGGCCTTAGAGTGTCATCAGATTTTCTTTGAGAAAAAAATTAAAAATAAATCACCTTGTGCGCAACAGTCTGTGAAAATCAGCATCCAAGTACCGTATAATTTTTACGTTGTGGCCAATATACATACAGGAAATAAGTGGCCATAGCTCAAAGGGAGAGGCTCAGGGGCACGATGGCATGTAGACCCTTAGGGTATGTGCATATGTTGCAGATCCTGTTGAAGTTCCGCAGCGACTCTCCTCCAGGCCCTGGGTACCATATCCGTATTAAAACAATAATTAAAATAAAAAAATCGTCATATTCTCACCTTGCGGCGGCCCATGCAGCTTTCCCGCCTCTCAGCGACGCTTCCGGCCAATCCCGTTCCCAAGAATCCTTAGCGACAATGACCACAGATGACGTAGCGGTCTCGCGTGATGCTACGTCATCTGGGGTCACTGTCGCTAAGGACGCCTGAGTACCGGATTGGCCGGGAGCGTCGCTGAGGCCCAGGAAGGCTGCGGCGGCCGCCGGAAATTGAGAATAGCATGATTTTTTTTTTTAACATTAGATCTTTTTACTATTGATACGGCATAGGCGGCATCAATAGTAAAAAGTTGGTCACACGTGTCAAACACTATGTGTGACTAGTCTGACCAACCTGTCAATCAGTTTTCCAAGCGATGCTACAGATCGCTTGGAAAACGCTAGCATTCTGCAAGCTAATTACGCTTGCAAAACGCTAGTTTTTAGCGGGAATACGCATACCAAAAAAATGCGTATTTCCCGCGGCAGTAATTCCGCAATGTGTGCACATAGCCTCAAAACGCAGGTGAAATCCGCACAAAAACTGCAGTAAATCTGCAGATAAAAAGGACAAAAAAAGGATAAAAACTGCGTGGATTTTGACCTGCAGTTTCTGCCGAGAAATGCAGATTCTGTGCAGAAAATTCTGCAATGTGTGCACATACCCGTGGGGTGAGATCAGTGGCCAAAGTAGTTTAACCCTTTCAATAACACCCTTCAGTGTCCACTTTGATGCCCATTTTTGTTAAGTTTTTCGTAGCGGTTTTTTAGGAGTATTCACATCAGGGCACCTCGCTGCATTGTATCTTATCAGTGTAATTTTTTATTTTTGTCGTTAAACCTGTAAAATACTGAAAAAAAAATTGCCGAATAAGAAACCAACTTCTGTCCTCTTCCCATGGTGCTGAGGTAATGGCTGTGATCTGCAGCAGCCCGGCCAGACAAGGTGCGCACTGACAGCCACAGTGAGCCGCCATCCTGCACAGTAGTAGCAGTCAGGGCACGCTGGGAGTCGTAGTCACTGACAGGGCCAGCCTTCTGATGTACGGTCCCGGCTCTCAGTCACAGCAGTACGGCGCCCCCCAGTGGCACACACTCCCTGTGGTATTGTGCGAAAGCGTGCACGACACTGTCCTCCCGGCACCGGCTCCCGTACAGCTGGGATGAGCGGCAGGCGGTCACTGTGGCAGGCGGCAGTGTTCGGGATGCCGGCGCCGCACCTGACGTCTGACACGTGGTGCAGCCATTACCTGTGGCACAGCACTCACCTGAGCCGTACTTCACATCGTGGGAGTGGAGTCTGACATTATGGCGGGTATTCAGCAGCTTCACCACAGACCCGCACGTCACGTACTCCGCGTCCTCGCTCCCCAGCGCCGGACACCAGGCGCAGCAAAGACCGAACAGAAAGAGCCGGAACCCCGTCCGCAGCATCGCTCCACCGGCGCCTCAGCCCGGCTCCTCTACCACTTCCCTCAACATGTGAACGGAGCCAATGGAAAACCGCCAGCATGCCGGGGTGGGGCACACCGAGTGTTCAGCCAATCATACAAATGATCGGCATTGTGGGCGGAGCCTAAAAGAACAACCTGATTGGTCACTGTTTAGTCCTGTGGGATGAGAACAAGTTGTAGACACGAGGGAGCACGTGATTGGTTCACGCTATGGCCCATTTAGGTACCGCCAGTTATCAGGAAGCCTCAGCTGCAGTGCTGTCGTGTAATTCCGCCGTGTACCTGGTGGGGGCACTGTAGTAATCCCAGGATGCTACTGACACTTCATGAGACCCCAACACAGTGACTGGGATCAGAGGAAATCAGCTCCAGCTCCAGTGATGGTCATTGCAGCTAGAACAGCAGAAGAGCACGGCAGCCACGTACAGGCAGAGACAACCACAGTATCGGAGGCCGAGCCCCGCGGATTTATTGTCAGAAGACCCCTTACTGCTGTGGGCCCACCGTGTGATTTATGTACCCACCTTGAGGTATATGAGCCCACCACGAAGTGTATGAGCTAGCCACGAGGTGTATGAGCCCACCACGAGGTATATGAGCCCGCCATGAGGTGTATGAGCCCACCATGAGGTGTATGAGCCCACCACGAGGTATATGAGCCCACTACAAGGTGTATGAGCCCACCATGAGGTGTATGAGCCCACCATGAGCAGTATGAGCCCACCACGAGGTGTATGAGCCCACCACGAGGTGTATGAGCCCGCCACGAGGTGTATGAGCCCGCCATGAGGTGTATGAGCCCACCAGGAGGTGTATGAGCCCGCCACGAGGTGTATGAGCCCGCCACGAGGTGTATGAGCCCACCACGAGGTGTATGACCCCACTACGAGGTGTATGAGCCCACCACGAGGTGTATGAGCCCACTACTAGGTGTATGAGCCCACCATGAGATGTATGAGCCCACCATGAGGTGTATGAGCCCACCACGAGGTGTATGAGTCCATCATGAGGTATATGAGCCCACCACGAGGTGTAGGAGTCCACCAAGAGGTGTTTGAGCCCACCACGAGGTGTATGAGCCCGCCATAAGGTATATGATCCCACCATGAGGTATATGAGCCCACTACAAGGTGTATGAGCCCACCACGAGGTGTATGAGCCCGCCATGAGCTGTATGAGCCATGAGGTATATGAGCCCACCACGAGGTATGACCAACGGTATATGAGCCCACTACGAGGTGTATGAGCCCGCCATGAGATGTATGAGCCCACCATGAGGTGTATGAGCCCACCATGAGGTGTATGAGCCCACCACGAGGTGTATGAGTCCATCATGAGGTATATGAGCCCACCACGAGGTGTAGGAGTCCACCAAGAGGTTTTTGAGCCCACCACGAGGTGTATGAGCCCGCCATAAGGTATATGAGCCCACCATGAGGTATATGAGCCCACTACGAGGTGTATGAGCCCACCACGAGGTGTATGAGCCCGCCCTGAGCTGTATGAGCCATGAGGTATATGAGCCCACCACGAGGTAGAGCAGTATGAGCCCACCACGAGGTGTATGAGCCCACCACGAGGGAGCCCACCACGAGGTGTATGAGCCCACTACGAGGTGTATGAGCCCACCACGAGGTATATGAGCCCACTACGAGGTGTATGAGCCCACCATGAGATGTATGAGCCCACCATGAGGTGTATGAGCCCACCATGAGATGTATGAAACCATCATGAGGTGTATAAGCCCACCACGAGGTGTATGAGCCCACCATGAGGTATATGAGCCCACCACGAGGTGTATGAGTCCACCAAGAGGTGTATGAGCCCACCATGAGGTATATGAGTCCACCAAGAGGTATATGAGTCCACCAAGAGGTATATGAGCCCACCATGAGGTATATGAGCCCACCACGAGGTATATGAGCCAACCACGAGGTATTTGAGCCCACCATGAGGTATATGAGCCCACCATGAGGTATATAATCCCACCACGAGGTATATGAGCCCACCACGAGGTGTGTGAGCCCTGTTGTGTTTTGGTAGCTGAGGAGGACAGGAACAACAGCAGAGCAGCAGAACACCTGAGATGTTGGTAACTGATGGGTTGCAGATTCCTAAACTAACGACACAACTAGAGGTAGCCGTGGAGCGTTCCTACGTTGATCCTAGACGCCTCGTCACAGCCTGAGAGATAACTACACCTAAAGGCAGAAAGATGAAAGCTATCTGCCCCGGAGCAGATCCCCAAAGAAAATAGGAAGCCCCCAAACATATAATGGCGGTTAGACAAGATGAAAACACAAACATAGGCAGAAAATAGATTGAGCAAACGCTGGGGCCACAAGCTGACTAAATAGAATAGGAAAGGAGAGATTACTTTCTGCAACCCAGAAAACCCTACAAAAATCCAACAATTCTGATTACAAAAATACTGAGATCACACGATCTCGCCACCCGCTAAATCAGATCTCAGTGTGAACAAAACCAAGCTGCAGCCGCTGAAAAAACAGGAAAAAGCAAATGAGCAAATAACAGTGGCTGCAGATAAACTGTGAGGAGCTCAGGCCCCAGGAGGGGACCTGGCTGACCTCCACAAAAGTGCAGAAAACAATGCAAAAAGCAAGCACAAAAAGAAAAGCAAAAAATATCTTATCTGAAAGCAGGAGATGCAGGCAAGACTCCAGCAAACTTCCAAATGAACCAGGAACCACAATTGAGACAAGAACAATTGATCACCGGCAACCATCATGGGAGGGAACCTCCCTTATATCAGACCAGTCCGTGATTCCAGATTGCCACTCCTCACTGAAAGGTTCAGTACTGTCTGTAACCACCAGAGGGAGCCTCTGCTCAGAAACCATCTCTAGCACATTCATAACAGTACCCCCCCCTTGAGGAGGGGTCACCGAACCCTCACTTGTGCAACCAGGCCGATCAGGATGAGCTCGGTGATAGGCATGGATCAGTCTCCTAGCATGGATGTCCGAAGCAAACACCCAAGAATTGTCCTCCTGACCATAACCTCTCCACTTAACCAAATACTGGAGTTTCTGTCTAGAAAAACGAGAATCCAATATTTTCTCAACCACATACTCCAGATTGCCCTCAACCAAAACAGGGTCAGGAGGCGCAGCCATAGGAACCACTGGCTCGACAAACCTCTTCAATAAGGACTTGTGGAACACGTTATGGATCTTAAATGTCCCTGGAAGAAGCAAACGGAAGGCAAACAGGATTAAGAATCTCCGTGATCTTATAAGGTCCAATGAACCTGGGCTTAAACTTTGGAGATGCAACTCTCATAGGGATATTTCTTGAGGACAACCAAACCAAGTCCCCTTTAAGGGATCTAAACATGAGATGGGTGCACCACAAATAAAAATCTTTTTATATATACAGTGCATGCAAGTAGTATGCAACCCCCTGCAGATTTAGCTGGTTGACACATGCGGAATTAACTTGGCATTGTGACATTTGTACTGTAGATCAGCCTGGAAGTGGGAAATGCACTGCAGCAAAAATTTTTGTTTTAATTTTTTTTTTTTTTTTAAAAAACGTTAAAAGTTAATTCAGAGTGTCATTTATTATTCAATCCCTCAAACCACAAGAATTCTGTTTGGTCCCCCTAAAGTATTAAGAAGTAGTTCAGGCACCAAGAATAATGAGCTTCACATGTGTGAATTAATGATCTCTTTTGCCAGCCTTTTCTGACTATTTAAGACCCTCCCCAAACTTGTGAACACCACTCATACATGGTCAACATGGGAAAGACAAAGGAGCATTCCAAGGCCATGAGAGACAAGATCGTGGAGGGTCACAAGGCTGGCAAGGGGTACAAAACCCTTTCCAAGGAGTTGGCCCTACCTGTCTCCACTGTTGGGAGCATCATCCGTAAGTGGAAGGCTTATGGAACTACTGTTAGCCTTCCACGGCCTGGACAGCCTTTGAAAGTTTCCTCCCGTGCCGAGGCCAGGCTTGTCCGAAGAGTCAAGGCTAACCCAAGGACAACAAGGAAGGAGCTCCGGGAAGATCTCATGGCAGTGGGGACATTGGTTTCAGTCAATACAATAAGTAAAGTACTCCACCGCAATGGTCACCGTTTCAGACGAGCCCGTAAGGTACCTTTACTTTCAAAGCGTCATGTCAAGGCTCGTCTACAGTTTGCTCATGATTACTTGGAGGACTCTGAGACAGACTGGTTCAAGGTTCTATGGTCTGATGAGACCAAGATCGAGATTTTTGGTGCCAACCACACACGTGACGTTTGGAGACTGGATGGCACTGCATACGACCCCAAGAATACCATCCCTACAGTCAAGCATGGTGGTGGCAGCATCATGCTGTGGGGCTGTTTCTCAGCCAAGGGGCCTGGCCATCTGGTCCGCATCCATGGGAGGATGGATAGCACGGCCTACCTGGAGATTTTGGCCAAGAACCTCCGCTCCTCCATCAAGGATCTTAAGATGGGTCGTAATCCCGGGACCGTTCCCTGTGTTTCCATTCTTACCTTGCGGTCACTTGAACCTCCTTCCTCGGCTTGAACTGGTAACGTTACCGATCTTGTTTTTTTTTTTTTTGCTGATCAGCTTTTTCTTGGTGCAGCGCATACTATATAGGCAATCTTGGTGTTATTCAACACCTTGCCTTTATTTTGCATCTCTTGATTATGTCACTGTCATTGCGACACCTTCTTATAGTATTTACTAGCGCTTTTCCAGCTTCATTCATCGGGTAACATTGAACATTATTTGCTATTATTCAGTTTCATAGCTCTTTTTTGCATAACTAGTTGCTCTATTGACCGTTTCATATAGCACATTGTATATTGTGACCTGTTATTTCCCCTATTTTCAGTGTAATTTGGTATATCATGTGCCATTTTCTATTTGTGTTATGACCATGACTACACATTTCATCTGAACTCAGGTTCTAATTGCGGGGATTTTCATGTTGGTCTCATATGCCTATGGACCTTGGGGTGTTATATGTTTTTTGTATTACATGTATTTTTAATTATGTTTTACTATTGTCTGTTATAATAAAATTTTCACTTTTATATTCTATTTGATTTCATATATATATTTTTTCATTTTGTTTTTTTGGGGTGTGCGCTATTTTTGCACTGGTCTTTTTTCTTCCTTTTTCAAACCAAACCAAGTCCCCCACTTTAAACCGAGGACCATCAGTCCTATGCCGGTTGGCAAACCGTTGGGCCTTCTCCTGAGAGAGAGACAACCTCTCCACTACCTGGTCCCAAATCTGCTGCATTCGCTCCACAACAGAGTCAACACCCGGACAGACAGAAGCCTCCGCCTGTCCCGAAGAAAATCGAGGGTGAAACCCAAAATTGCAGAAAAATGGAGACATCAAGGTGGCAGAGCTAGCCCTATTATTAAGAGCAAACTCAGCCAAAGGCAAAAAAGAGACCCAGTCATCTTGATCAGCAGACACAAAACATCTCAAATAAGTCTCCAAGGTCTGGTTTGTTCTCTCGGTTTGTCCATTGGTCTGAGGATGAAAAGCAGAAGAAAAAGATAATTGAACACCAAGTTTAGAACAAAATGTCCTCCAAAATCTGGAAACAAACTGGACTCCTCTGTCAGACACAATGTTCTCCGGAATGCCATGTAACCGAACCACGTGCTGAAGGAACAAAGGCACCAATTCGGAGGAGGAAGGCAACTTAGGTAATGGCACAAGATGTATCATCTTGGAAAACCTATCACAGATTACCCAGATAATGGTCATTCTCTGAGAAACAGGAGGTCGGAAATAAAATCCATAGAGATATGGGTCCATGGCCTCTTGGGCACAGGTAATGGCATTAACAAACCACTAGAGCGAGAGCAAGGCTTGGAGCGAGAGCAAGTCCCACAGGACTGCACAAATTCCCTGACGTCACGAGACAAAGTAGGCCACCAAAAGGACCGACTCACCAAGTCTCTGGTACCAAAAATCCCGGGATGACCAGCCAACGCGGAACAATGAATCTCAGACATCACACTCTTCTTCCACTGGTCCGGGACAAACAATTTGCCAATAGGGCAGCGCTCAGGTTTATCCTCCTGACACCCTTCCAAGGCCAGTCTCAAATTGGGCGAGATGGCGGAAAGAACTACACCCTCTTTCAAAATAACAGTAGGATCAGATAACTCAGGAGAGTCCGCAAAGAAACTCCTCGAGAGGGCATCCGCCTTAACATTCTTAGTGCCAGGAAGAAAAGAAACCACAAAATTAAAACGTGTGAAAAACAAGGCCCACCTGGCCTGTCTAGGATTAAGTCGCTTGGCTGATTCGAGATAAACCTGATTCTCATGGTCCATGAGGACCACCACCTGATGTTTGGCTCCTTCCAGCCAATGTCTCCACTCTTCAAAGGCCCACTTCATGACCAATAACTCCCGATTACCCACGTCATAATTACGTTCAGTTGGAGAAAATTTTCGAGAGAAAAAGGCACAAGGGTTACTCTTAGAGGTCTCTGGATCTCTTTGGGACAAAACGGCACCTGCCCCAATTTCAGAGGCATCAACCTCCACCTGAAATGGTAGAGAAACATCAGGCTGCCGTACAACAGGAGCAGAAGTGAATCTCTGCTTACGTTCCTGAAACGCAGAGACTGCCTCAGGAGGCCAATTCACCACATCAGAACCCTTTTTGGTCAAATCAGTCAATGGTTTAACAATACCGGAGAAATTACCAATAAATTTATGATAAAAATTGGCAAAACCCAAAAATCTCTGAAGAGCCTTTAATGAAGTAGGTTGGACCCAATCACAGATGGCCTGAACCTTGACCGGGTCCATTTCAATAACAGACGGAGACAAAATGAATCCCAGAAATGAGAACTTCTGTACGCCAAAAAGACACTTTAATCCCTTCACATACAGTGCATTCTCTCTCAAAATCTGGAACACAGTCCGAACATGTTTCACATGAGAGTCCCAGTCATTGGAAAAAATCAAGATATCATCCAAATAAACAATCAAAATTTATCCACAAAATCCCTGAAAATATCATTCATGAAGGATTGGAAGACGGAAGGAGCATTAGTGAGCCCAAAGGGCATCACTAGGTACTCAAAATGCCCCTCTGGGGTATTAAACGCCGTCTTCCATTCATCCCCGTGCTTAATGCAAATAAGGTTATACGCCCCCCTGAGGTCAAGCTTGGTAAACCAACTAGCACTTTTCACCCTGGAAAACAGGTCAGAAATCAAGGGTAACGGATATTGATACTTCACAGTGATCTTATTCAACAGACGATAATCAATACACGGCCTCAATGAACCATCCTTTTTGGCCACAAAGAAAAAACCGGCACCCAAGGGTGAAGAGGATGGTCTGATATGACCCTTCTCCAATGACTCCTTGATATAAGATCGCATAGCATCGTATTCAGGTAGAGACAAGTTAAAAAGGCGACCTTTAGGAAATTTACCACCAGGCACTAATTCAATAGCGCAATCGTAGCTCCTGTGAGGGGCAAGGATGCAGATTTACTTTCACTAAATACATCCGAAAAATCAGTCAAAAAGTCAGGAACATCCTGAGACTTGGGAGAGGCAGAAAAAACAGGAGTGTCGGCATTAACACATTGGCAGCCCCAACTGGTCACAGACACAGATTTCCAATCCAAAACAGGATTATGAGACTGTAACCAAGGGAAACCTAGTACAATAATGTCATGCAGATTATACAGCACCAGAAATTTGCAACTCTCCTGATGATCTGGTTCAACCCTCATTGTCACCTGAGTAGAAAACTGGGGTTTATTCTCCGCCAAAGGGGTAGAATCAATGCCCAGTAGGGGAATAGACTTCCGCAGGGGTATCATGGGAAACCTACAACGTTTAGCAAAGTCAAAATCCATCAGGTTAATAGATGCTCCTGAATCAACAAAAGCCTGAGCAGAAAATGTGGACAGGGAGCAAATCAGGTAACAGTCAACAGAAATTTAGTCTGAACACTACCCAAGACAACTGAGCGTGCAAAACGTCTTCCCCGCTTAGGGCAGACTGAAATAGCATGAGAGGCATCACCACAGTAGAAACATAACCCATTGCGCTTTCGAAACTCATGACGCTGTGCCCCAGGAGTCACTCTATCACACTGCAAGGGCTCAGAAGCTGGCTCACAAGGCAACACTATCTCACGCATACCTCTGCGCTCACGCAAACGTCTGTCAATTTGAATAGCCAATGACATAGAATCTTTGAGACCAGAGGGAGCAGGGAATCCCACCATAACATCCTTTACATTCTCTGACAGCCCCTTCCGAAAAAGGGCTGCCAAGGCATCATCATTCCATTTGGTCAGGACTGCCACTTTCGGAATTTCTGACAGTACAACTCAGCGTCTTCAAGACCCTGATTTAATGCCAACAAGGTTTTTTCAGCTTGATCAGTGACATTAGGTTCATCGTACAATAACCCCAGAGCCAGAAAAAATGCATCAATATCATTCAAAACAGGATCCCCAGGTGTCAGGGAAAAAGCCCAATCCTGAGGATCGCCACGCAGGAGAGAGATGACAATTTGAACCTGCTGTGCTGCGTTACCTGAGGACTTAGGCTTTAAGGCAAAAAACAACTTACAGTTATTTTTGAAATTCAGAAATTTAGCCCGATCCCCCAAAAACAAATCTGGCATGGGAATCCTAGGTTCCACAACCGGCAACCTAGCAAGATAGGTAGCAATACTCCGAACCTCAGTGGCAAGCTGATCCACACGGCCAGACAACTGTGCAAACTCCATTGAAAGAGAAAAAAAAATCCTCCTCAGCACCCAGAGAAAAAGAGGGAAAAAATGCAACGGACAGAAAAAAAAAAAAAATCTCTGACAACTTTTTTCTTTCCACACTATTTTTCCCTTCTGTGAGTACCATATAATTTTCAGCTATGGCCGGTGATACTGTTGTGTTTCGGTAGCTGAGGAGGACAGGAACAACAGCAGAGCAGCAGAACACCTGAGATGTTGGTAACTGATGGGTTGCAGATTCCTAAACTAACGACACAACTAGAGGCAGCCGTGGAGCGTTCCTACATTGATCCTAGACGCCTCGTCAGCCTGAGAGATAACTACACCTAAAGGCAGAAAGATGAAAGCTATCTGCCCCGGAGCAGATCCCCAAAGAAAATAGGAAGCCGCCAAACATATAATGGCGGTTAGACAAGATGAAAACACAAACATAGGCAGAAAATAGATTGCGTAAACGCTGGGGCCACAAGCTGACTAAATAGGATAGGAAAGGAGAGATTACTTTCTGCAACCCAGAAAACCCTACAAAAATCCAACAATTCTGATTACAAAAATACTGAGATCACACGATCTCGCCACCCGCTAAATCCGATCTCAGTGTGAACAAAACCAAGCTGCAGCCGCTGAAAAAACAGGAAAAAGCAAATGAGCAAATAACAGTGGCTGCAGATAAACTGTGAGGAGCTCAGGCCCCAGGAGGGGACCTGGCTGACCTCCACAAAAGTGCAGAAAACAATGCAAAAAGCAAGCACAAAAAGAAAAGCAAAAAATATCTTATCTGAAAGCAGGAGATGCAGGCAAGACTCCAGCAAACTTCCAAATGAACCAGGAACCACAATTGAGACAAGAACAATTGATCACCGGCAACCATCATGGGAGGGAACCTCCCTTATATCAGACCAGTCCGTGATTCCAAGATTGCCACTCCTCACTGAAAGGTTTCAGTACTGTCTGTAACCACCAGAGGGAGCCTCTGCTCAGAAACCATCTTTAGCACATTCATAACAGAGCCCAGCATGAGGTATATGAACCCACCACAAGGTATGTAAGCCTGCCAGTAGGTGTATGAGCCCACCATGAGGTGTATAAGCCCACCATGAGGTATATGAGCACACCATGAGGTATATGAGCCCACCACAAGGTATATAAGCTCGCCATGAGGTGCTTCTCACAAAATTAGAATACTTTATAACACAAGCTAGAAAAATGACTTTTGGGTTTTCATTGGCTGTAAGCCATAATCATAAACATTAACAGAAATAAACACTTGAAATAGATCACTCTGTTTTGTAATGACTCTATAGAATGTATGATGTGTACCCTCTCCCCCTTTTCCTACAACCTTACCTTTTCCTCCTCACTCCTCCCCTTATTAAAACTTGCAAATCAATAAACACAGTTAAATAATATATGAATTTCACTTTTTGTATTGAAGAACTGAAATAAATTAACTTTTTGATATTCTAATTTTGTGAGAAGCACCTGTATATACGCCCACCATGAGGTTTATGTGCGGATTTCCCCATAGACTTGCATTAGATGCAGAAGTTCCGCAAGTAAAAAATGCCCATGTGTCCTTACTGCATTTCTGCCGCCGAAGCACATCAAAACCGCATGCAATCTGCATGGCTATAAAAACAAATGCCAGGAAGTATCAAAAACAAAATCAGCTTTATTTAACCCCTTCACCCCCAAGCCCGTTTTCACCTTCCTGACCAGTCCAAATTTTACAATTCTGAACAGTGTCAATTTATGAGGTTACAACTCTGGAACGCTTTAACGGATCCCAATGATTCTGAGAATGTTTTTTTTTCGTGACATATTGTACTTTATGATACTGGTAACATTTCTTATATATGACTTGTGCATATCTGTGAGAAGATTGGAAATTTGGCCAAAATTTGGCAATTTTTTAAACTTTAAATTTTTTTGCTCTTAAATCACAGAAATATGTCACACAAAATACTTTACACCTGCAACATTTTTGAAACATAACAAAAAAAAATTAGGAATTTAAAAGGTTTAAAAGTTGACCAAGGAAAGATGTGTATCTTCATACCGTGTTAGCCAGTAGATAGAAAAATATTTAGAATTGAGAGTCCTCAGTGGTTGATACCTTTTAATGGCTAACTGAAAAGATGGTAACAAATTGCAAGCTTTCGAGACTACTCAGGTCTCTTCTTCAGGCAAAGACTAAAACAAAAACTGAAGAATCACATTTATACACAACACAGCGCAGAAACAATGCAATAAGATAAGACAAGTGACTTGAAGCAGAATAGTCATTATGGGAGAGAGACGAACATAAATATTGGAACAGTTCATAGATAAGGAGTGTGAAAGTTTTATTGCCCTCTGATTGGGGTCTGGTATTGTGTTTTGATGCCCCCAGGTCAGAGAAGCAGATTCCTTAATTGATGTAAAAGGACATCAATCCATGGGATATATTCATTCCAGCACTGAGAGTGTCAAAGGTCGTCATGAGCTTATATTCCCAAACCTTTCTATCTCTCTCAGATTTAAAGTTAGATTTTAATAAAAGTAATTTCATGTTCATCATGCTATGACCGACAAGATCTATCTTCAGGAGACTGGCACAGCTATGGGAAGTAAAATGGCTCCACAGTATGCAAATCTTTTCATGACCAACCTTGAAAGCGACTTTTTGTCCTCATGTCTCATCAGGCCTCGGGCCTACTACCGCTACATTGATGATATCTTAATCATCTGGACGGAGTCTGAGCAACAGCTAAAGACGTTCCACGAACAGTTTAATCAATTTCGTCCCACCATCAACTTAACACTCAACTACTCCAGCACTGAAATTAACTTTTTAGACACCACCATTAAGCTAAAGAACAATGAAATAAAGACATCCCTGTATCAGAAGCCAATCGACCGTCCGACATACCTTAAATGGGACAGTTTCCATCCAAAACACATAAAAACTCTATTGTCTACAACCAAGCCATCAGATACAATCGTATATGTTCCAACCCCATTGATAGAGATGAACACCTTGGTCGCCTCAGAAAGACATTTTTGAACCAGGGCTACCATCCAAGAACAATTGAAAACCAAATTACAAGAGCCACCAGAATATCAAGGAATCACCTGCTACAGTACAAAACTAAAGATGAAAATAACCGGGTACCTCTAGTGGTCAACAACAATCCAAATCTGGAGGTGCTAAGAGGAGCTGCACGGAAATTACAAGCTTTACTACAAAAAGATGCCCGATTACAATCCATATTTCCAGACCCCCCACTACTGTGTTTTAGACAGCCCCCAAATCTAAGAAGCATCATCGTCAGAAGCTCCCTGTCCTCCCCAACAGCTGCAGGAACCTTTCCTTGCAACCAGAATAAATGTAAAACCTGTCCATCTATAATGACCACGGACAAGATAAAGATCCCCAACTCCCATCAGGACTACAAGATCCCAGGTACTTTCAGCTGCATCACATCTAATGTGGTATACTTAATTATTTGTACGAAATGTCCAACTGGGGGTCTGTATGTGGGGGAGACAGGGCAAAAACTGAGAACAAGTATGAATTCCCATCGCCACACAATAAGATAAAAAAGAAAGGATCTACCTGTGGCAAAACACTTTTGTATCCCCGGTCATAGCATGATGGACATGAAATTACTTGTATTAAAATCTAACTTTAAATCTGAGAGAGATAGAAAGGTTTGGGAATATAAGCTCATGACGACCTTTGACACTCTCAGTACTGGAATGAATATATCCCATGGATTGATGTACTTTTATATCAATTAAGGAATCTGCTTCTCTGACCTGGGGGCATCAAAACACAATACCAGACCCCAATCAGAGGGCAATAAAACTTTCAGGCTAAGTTCACACGTTGCGGAATTGCCGCTGAAATTTCCGCGGCAATCCCGCACTTCTCCCGCGGGAAATACGCACGTTTTTTATAAGCGTTGTAAGCTTTTCAGGGGATATAGCTCTGGGATCGCCGTCTTGGGGAGACGGAGTGGCATAAAGAGACCATTCACAGACAGTGGTTCTGTTAAAAACTGGCCGCAACCAGTTTTATTAAAGTCCACAGCAAACAGAACATAAATTAAAACAAAATCATAAACATAAAGCCTAGGCGTGTCCCGCCACTAATTACACTTAGATAGATTACCCTTTCTATCTGGGTCCAGACTCTAATAGCCTGTGCCCAAAACAACACATATGTTCAGTAGTTACCAGCGTGCAGCTCACATGAGGCTCCAATGGCGTCTGAAGTCAGATCCAGACTGAGAGATAGAGCCCCCTTGAACTTCTCAAGCAGGTACTTATGGCTGCCTAATTAAGCAGCTGTGTTCACTCCGGGTTGCAATGCAAACCTGTCCCAGATAGGAATGGAATGAACACCGCACTGACAACCTATTTTATGCGCCCCAGCTAAGAAACCTGGGCGAGATATACACGCCGTCCAGCACACACCCCTTCACTGTCTCACATATCCCCCCCCTCTTCTCCAGACCGGAGGACTGGTCAGAAATTCCGAAGAGACAGTGGACTCTGGACAAGGCATCAGCATTACCCTGTAATTTCCCAGGTCTATGCTCAACCGAGAAATTGAACTCTTGAAGTGAAAGGAACCACCTTGTCACCCTGGCATTCCTTTCCTTGTTCTGCTTCATCCATGTCAGAGGAGCATGGTCTGATTGCAATTTAAATCTCCTACCCAAGAGGTAATACCGTAGGGAGTCCAGCGCCCATTTGATTGCGAGGCACTCTCGCTCCACAATGGCATAATTTTGTTCAGCCGGTGTCATTTTTCGACTTAGATACAGGACTGGGTGTTCTTCACCCTTCACGACCTGTGATAACACTGCCCCTAACCCCACATTAGAGGCATCAGTTTGAACAAGAAACTCTTCCCTGAAATTAGGGGTGACCAGAACTGGTCTTTGACACAAAGCCATTTTCAACGACAGAAATGCTTTTTCTGCCTCCGGATTCCAATTTATCATTTTGGACTTCCCCCTTTTGTCAGGTCAGTCAATGGGCAGCATGGAGGCATAATTTGGTACGAATCTGCGATAGTACCCAGTGATGCCCAAAAATGCTTTGACCTGTCGTTTTGTGAGGGTACAGGCCAGTTTCGAATTGCCTCTACTTTATCGATTTGTGGCTTGATCAGCCTCTGCCAACACATAGCCAAGTACTTGGCCTCTTCTAGGCAATTGCACATTTCTCTGGTTTATGTTCAGCCCAGCTCCGCCTATCGAGTCTAAGACGGCTTGTACCTTAGCGAGGTGGCTCTCCCAATCAGAACTGAAAATTACCACATCATCCAGGTAGGCAGCTGCATAGGCTTGATGCGGGCGTAGGATCTGGTCCATAAGCCTCTGAAAGGTAGCTGGGGCTCCATGCAACCCGAATGGCATCACCAGATACTGAAACAAACCTTCCGGGGTTGCAAAGGCCGTTTTTTCTTTTGCCTCCTCAGATAGGGGTATCTGCCAGTACCCTTTTGTCAGATCGAGGGTTGTAATATAACGGGCACCCCCTAACCTCGATTAGCTCATCTACCCATGGCATCGGGTATGCGTCAAACTTTGACACTTCGTTCAACTTTCTGAAATCATTACAGAACCTCCAGGTTCCATTAGGTTTTGGGATCAGAACAATCGGGCTACACCACTCGCTTTGGGCCTCCTCAATGACCCCGAGGTCTAGCATGCGTTTGATTTCAGTAGAGACTATCTTTCTGCGGGCTTCTGGAATTCTGTACGGTTTTATTTTGACCTTAGTACCGGGCTCAGTCTCGACATGGTGTTTTACGAGAGAAGTCCGGCCGGGCAAGTCAGAAAACCTCTGCCGATTTTTCTGCAGAAACTCCCGTACTTCCTGTTTTTGGTGCACGGACAATGTCTCACCAATGGTCACAGGAGGTAGAGATGGTTTTACCCCTTTCTCTACTTCACCCGAGGCCAACAATGCCTCTCTGTCCCTCCAGGGCTTGATCAGATTGATATGATATATCTGGTAGGGCTTCCGTCTCCCGGGTTGGTGTACTTTGTAAGTAACCTCGCTCACTTTTTGTACGACCTCGTATGGACCATGCCACTTGGCCAAAAACTTACTTTCCACTGTGGGAATTAGAATTAGGACTCGATCCCGGGGTTGAAAGACCTAATTTTTGCTGACCGATTATAGACTCTGCTTTGAGCTTCTTGGGCTCTCTGCAGATGATTCTTCACTAATGGCATAATTTTAGCCATCCTCTCTTGCATCTGGGCAATATGCTCTATAACACTCTTGTATGGAGTTGTCTCGGTTTCCCAAACCTCCTTGGCTATGTCCAGCAAGCCCCGCGGATGCCGACCATACACCAACTCAAAGGGAGAAAATCCCGTAGAGGCCTGGGGAACCTCTCTGACCGAAAACAATAAGTAGGGTAACAGGTAGTCCCAGTCCCTCCCATCTTTCTCTACTGCTTTCTTTAACATATGTTTTAATGTTTTATTAAAACGTTCAACCAACCCATCCGTCTGGGGGTGATACACAGATGTCCGAATGTGCGAGATTTTAAGCAACTTACACAGTTCCTTCATCACTTTGGACATAAAAGGTGTGCCTTGGTCCGTGAGGATCTCTTTAGGAATTCCTGTCCTGGAAAACATATGAAAAAGTTCCCGTGCAATATTTTTAGATGCCATATTTCTTAAAGGGACCGCCTCGGGGTACCGGGTTGCATAATCAAGGACAACTAAGATGTATTGGTGTCCCCTGGCTGATTTTACAATAGGACCTACCAAGTCCATTGCTACCCTTTCAAAGGGTATTTCTATAACCGGCAGCGGGATTAATGGACTCCGGAAGTGAGACACCGGAGCATTTATCTGACACGAGGGCAGGTTTTACAATAATCCTCTACATCTCGATAAACCCCGGGCCAGTAAAACCTCTGAAGAATTCTTTCCTGGGTTTTGTCCATCCCCAGGTGCCCACCCAGCACGTGGTTATGGGACAAACCTAACACCATACTTCTATATGACTTAGGTACTAGGAGCTGACTCACGGCCTCTCCCTTTACTTTAGTGACCCTATATAGCAGGTCATTGTTCATGGCAAAATGGGGAAATTTTTCATCAGAGCCGGGCTCTTGTGGGATCTCATTCAGAACGGTTATATTCTCCCTGGCATGTTTAAGAGTGGGGTCTTGCAATTGCTCACTCCCAAAATTGCCACGGGACACCGGTAGGTCAGGGACATTCTGTTCTAGAGAAACATCCTCCCCTCCCCCAACATCACCTGAAATGGAAATTCATCATTTTTTTTACAGTCATCATCATTATCAATATCATTATCGTGATTACTATCAGCATCAGCATCATTATCATGGTCATCATTATTATCATGATCATCATCATTATCATGGTCATCATTATCACATAAGTTTAACGGCCCACTAGCCTTGTGTTCCGCCCCTCGGGACTGCGCACCCTCAGTAGGAGCTTCATCACACTGTCCAGCAGAAACATTTTTTTTCCAAAGACCCCAAAACAGGGGAAAGTCACGACCCAATATGGCGGGATGCATCAAGTTCTTCACTACCCCCACTTCATATGAGATCTCCCCGAGTTTTGTGACGAAGTCTGAGGAGGTTACTGGGTAGACTTTGACGTCTCCATGTATGCACACCACGCTTAGGTACCTATCTGTGACGAAGTCCCCATCAGCCAGACTAGCATGTATCAGAGTCACTCGACTTCCTGAGTCGAGTAGGGCCTGTACTGGGCACCCATTTATCACGACCTGACACAGCTGTGGGCCAGTCTCCTCGACTAGGGTGGCCACGCACACGGGCTCGGCGAGGAACGAGAGAGACTGTCCAGCGTCACAGTCCATAGGTTCCCCCACTAGTGGACAATTGGCTGAAATATGACCTTGTTCACGGCATCTCCAACACTGTCTCAGGTCAGTGTGTTCAGACGGGGAGACCTTCCTAGGTCTGGGTTCTCCTGGTAGGTAAGTATCACCCTTCCGCTCATACATGTCCCCTCGGGGCTGACCCGGACTATCAACAGCCCCCCTTGCCCCCACAGCTGGAACCCTCTTACCGGGAGATGACGGAGGCCGGGTATTCCGAACTGATGATCGCTCGGAC
The DNA here is from genome assembly GCA_033576555.1 of Oophaga sylvatica. NCBI lineage: Eukaryota > Metazoa > Chordata > Amphibia > Anura > Dendrobatidae > Oophaga > Oophaga sylvatica. The sequence goes on along the minus strand of JARQOD010000001.1, from coordinate 776,305,903 downwards.
GGCTGGTCACGTAGATAGTCTTTGGTGGCGAAATACCTTTCTATTAGGCTGACCAGTTGATCGGCATCTTTGGGGTCTCCCTGTCCGACCCAGAGCTGGACCTCAGGGGGAAGGGCCCAGATGTACCGGTCCAGCACCACCTTTTCAACCATTTGGGCAGGGGTGCTGACGTCAGGTTCCAACCACTTCTTTACCAAAGAAATCAAGTCATACATTTGTGAGCGAGCAGGCTTGTCTCGCCTGTATCTCCAGTTATGGACTCTCCTGGCACGGACTGCCCTCGTCACACCCAGGCGGGCAAGAATCTCCGCTTTCAACTTAGTATAGTTTTTGCTGTCCTGCTCGCTGAGGTCAAAATAGGCTTTTTGGGGTTCCCCAGTCAAATAGGGCGCAACCACCATAGCCCATTCAGATTGTGGCAGATTCTCCTTCTCTGCCAGTCTCTCAAATATAGCCAGATATGCCTCCACATTGTCATGAGGCGTCATCTTCTGCAGAGTCTGTTTTACCGCCTTTTTTACAGCGGATAATGCCGGTAACCCGGCATCTTCATTCGGGGACGAGGTGCTAGGAGTTTTTTTTAGTGCTGCAAGCTGCTCCAGTAACAACCGGTTGGTTTCCTGCTGTTGCTGCTGGCTCTGCTGGGCCTCTAGGTGTTGTTGCTGTATGGCCTGCTGTTGCTGCTGCATGGCCTGCTGGGCCTCTAGGTGTTGTTGCTGCATGGCCTGCTGTTGCTGCTGCATGCTCTGCTGTTGTTGCTGCATGGCCTGCTGATGTTGCTGCTGCATGGCCTGCTGGTTCTGGGCCAGCTGCTTAATGAGCTCCTCCATACTGCCGGACATCTTGGGCTGGCTGACAGCCTTCACCCAAGACATATACACTCCACAGTCTTCTCCACAATAAGTTCAGTTTTGCGGTGCAGACACCTTTTTTTTTTTTTTTCAAAGTCTTCAGCCACTGTGCTGCCCCAGCATTCAAGCACCAATTGTAAGCTTTTCAGGGGATATAGCTCTGGGATCGCCGTCTTTGGGAGACGGAGTGGCATAAAGAGACCATTCACAGACAGTGGTTCTGTTAAAAACTGGCCGCAACCAGTTTTATTAAAGTCCACAGCAAACAGAACATAAATTAAAACAAAATCATAAACATAAAGCCTAGGCGTGTCCCGCCACTAATTACACTTAGATAGATTACCCTTTCTATCCGGGTCCAGACTCTAATAGCCTGTGCCCAAAACAACACATATGTTCAGTAGTTACCAGCGTGCAGCTCACATGAGGCTCCAATGGCGTCTGAAGTCAGATCCAGACTGAGAGATAGAGCCCCCTCTGAACTTCTCAAGCAGGTACTTATGGCTGCCTAATTAAGCAGCTGTGTTCACTCCGGGTTGCAATGCAAACCTGTCCCAGATAGGAATGGAATGAACACCGCACTGACAACCTATTTTATGCGCCCCAGCTAAGAAACCTGGGCGAGATATACACGCCGTCCAGCACACACCCCTTCACTGTCTCACAGCGTATTCCCGCCAGAATAATAGCGTTTTGCAAGCGTAATTAGCTTGCAGAATGCTAGCGTTTTCCTAGCGATCTGTAGCATCGCTTGGAAAACTGATTGACAGGTTGGTCACACGAGTCAAACATAGTGTTTGACTCGTGTGACCAACTTTTTACTATTGATGCCGCCTATGCCGCATCAATAGTAAAAAGATCTAATGTAAAAATAATAAAAAAAATAATAAATAATGATATTCTCACCTTCCGGCGGCCCCCGCAGCCTTCCCGCAGCCCCCGCAGCTTTCCCGCCTTCAGCGACGCTCCCGGCAACTCCGGTCCCAGGAGTGCTTTGCGACAAATCACACCGATGACGTAGCATCTCGCGAGACCGCTACGCCATCTGGGTGATTCTCGCAAAGCACTCCTGGGACCGGGTGTTGCCGGGAGCATCGCTGAAGGCGGGAAGGCTGCGGGGGCCGCGGGAAGGCTGCGGGGGCCGCCGGAAGGTGAGAATATCATTATTTTTTATTTTAATTATTGTTTTACCAGGGATATGGTACCCAGGGCCTGGAGGAGAGTCTCCTCTCCTCCAGACCCTGGGTACCACCGCACATGAACCGCTTACATTCCGCAAAATTAATGAACATGTTGCTATTTTTTCCGCGAAGCGTTTTTTTCGCGGAAAAAAACGCAACATGTGGCCAAAACATGCGGAATCAATTAACATGTATAGGATGCTTAATGCTTGCGTTTTTATTGCGTTTTTACCGTGGAAAAACCGCGGAAAAAACGCAAAAATTCCTGAACGTGTGCACTAAGCCTAAGGCTAAGTGCACACGTTCAGGAATTTCTGCGTTTTTTTCCGCGGTAAAAACGCAATAAAAACGCAAGCATTAAGCATCCTATACATGTTAATTGATTCCGCATGTTTTGGCCACATGTTGCGTTTTTTTCCGCGAAAAAAAACGCTTCGCGGAAAAAATAGCAACATGTTCATTAATTTTGCGGAATGTAAGCGGTTCATGTGCGGTGGTACCCAGGGTCTGGAGGAGAGGAGACTCTCCTCCAGGCCCTGGGTACCATATCCCTGGTAAAACAATAATTAAAATAAAAAATAATGATATTCTCACCTTCCGGCGGCCCCCGCAGCCTTCCCGCGGCCCCCGCAGCCTTCCCGCCTTCAGCGATGCTCCCGGCAACTCCCGGTCCCAGGAGTGCTTTGCGAGAATCACCCAGATGGCGTAGCGGTCTCGCGAGATGCTACGTCATCGGTGTGATTTGTCGCAAAGCACTCCTGGGACCGGAGTTGCCGGGAGCGTCGCTGAAGGCGGGAAAGCTGCGGGGGCCGCGGGAAGGCTGCGGGGGCCGCCGGAAGGTGAGAATATCATTATTTATTATTTTTTTTATTATTTTTACATTAGATCTTTTTACTATTGATGCGGCATAGGCGGCATCAATAGTAAAAAGTTGGTCACACGAGTCAAACACTATGTTTGACTCGTGTGACCAACCTGTCAATCAGTTTTCCAAGCGATGCTACAGATCGCTAGGAAAACGCTAGCATTCTGCAAGCTAATTACGCTTGCAAAACGCTATTATTCTGGCGGGAATACGCTTATAAAAAACGTGCGTATTTCCAGCGGGAGAAGTGCGGGATTGCCGCGGAAATTTCCGCGGCAATTCCGCAACGTGTGAACTTAGCCTCACACTCCTTATCTATGAACTGTTCCAATATTTATGTTCATCCCTCTGCCATAATGACTATTCTGCTTCACATCACTTGTCTTACCTATTGCATTATTTCTGTGCTGTGTTGTGTATAAATATGTGATTCTTCAGTTTTTGTTTTAGTCTCTGCCTGAAGAAGAGACCTGAGTAGTCTCGAAAGCTTGCAATTTGTTATCATCTTTTCAGTTAGCCATTAAAAGGTATCAACCACTAAGGACTCTCAATTCTAAATATTTTTAAAAGTTGACCAGCAATTTCAAATTTTTCCAACAAAATTTACAAAACCATTTTGTTAGGGACTACATTACATTTGAAGTGATTTTGAGGGGTCTATTTGACAGAAACTACCCAAAGTGACACCATTCTAAAAACTGCACCTCTCAAAGTGCTCAAAACCACATTCAAGAGGTTTATTAACCCTTCAACTGCTTCACAGGAATTAATGCAATTTTCCTTTTTTTTTCACAAAAATTTTACTTTACCCACACATTTTTTAGTTTCACAGGGGTAACAGGAGAAAATGGACCGCAAAAATTTTTGTGCAATTTCTCCTGAGTATGCCGATCCCCCATATGTGGGGAAAAACTACTGTTTGAGTGCACATAAGGGCTTGGAAAGGAAGGAGTGATGTTTTGCAATGCTGATTTTGATGGAAATGTCTGCAGGCATAATGTCACGTTTGGAGAGCCCCTGATGTGCCAAAACAGTGGGAACCCCACACAAGTGACCCTATATTGGAATTGATCTAGTGTTTCCTGTTATGTGAATTTTATAATGTAGTAGCATATGTAAGTTGTGTAGAGTTCATTAGGTTGGCATACATGAGTTATGTAAAATGCATCAGGTTGGCATACGTGAGTTGTGTAGAGCACATCAGGTTGGCACACGAGTTGTGTAAGTCAGAAATGACTAGGCAATATAGTAATAAAGAGATTATGGCTGTCATGAGGTCACTGCGACAGTGTGGAGCCAAAAAACCACAGCGTCTGATTGCCGTCGCTGAGAAGAAGTACTTCTCCTTTATTTTAAATGTGTTTATTCTTTCTGTCAGAACAGGGGTTAATGGGATATGTTGGAAATCCCTGTGCTCACAGCTGAGCTCTACTAGCCACTCCTTTTCCCTTTATAATCTGGACTCTGTTAGAAATCCTTGTCAGAGCTAGCATTTGCTGCATGGCTAACAGAGAGGAGTTCATATGAGAAGGAGAGTTGGAGGAGTTATCTGTGACTGTTGGTTGGTTTGTATGTGTGGTAATTCCCTATCCTCTATTTTGGTTTATTCCCTTACTCCCATGCCCCAGTGCATTTCTCTGTTATATGTGAGTGGATATTTTGTATGCCTGGGAGTTTTCTGTTAACTCTCGTTTGTGTTGCCTTGTTTGTCGGGTTGGTGTACAACGGTGCAGAGAAGCGCCCCTCTTCACTGGGTGGGGAAGTGAACAGATGGAGGGCTAACTCAGGAGGTAAGGCAAGGGTAGAGGCCCCGGCATCTTCACCTTCAGAAGCATCCCGAGGAGTAGAGCGAGCTAGGGAACCCTCTACTATTAGGGACAGGGAAGTAGCCCCGGGTCCCCCAACAGCTGTGTCATGACAATGGCACTCACTAAGCGCTGCTGAATAAGTATTCTTTAATCCATTAGAAAAACAGGTTTCAGGCAGGGAGTGTGTAGTGAGATGGTGCAGGACTACGGCCGTTTCACGCTGTGAGGGCGTTTCTACGGGTCCAAATCATAAGTCAGAAATGAATTTAGTAGTCCATGGATGTGTGGTACAGTTTGAAGCATTGTTTTATACAAAGGCCAGGTTTTTCGGGGCAGGTGCCACATTAATAAATGCTGTCCTTTCTTAACTCCCTTCTGTAACACACTCGACACCTCTTTTGCAACCTTGCTTTCTTTGTGGTTTGAGGGACTTCACCATGAAATGTGGCTGATACGATATGGGCACCTCCATTTCCGGAAGTACCGCGGTCCGCTCCTTCCTGACTTCCAAAGATTAGGGCCTTGATCACAACCTCCTGGAACTTAAGGTACGTACTGATGTGGCCTGCACAGCTCAAAAGAGTTCTAAAAAGAATCTAGAAAGAAAAAGATAAAAATAAAAAGAATATAAAAATGTGGTAGAATAAAAAACAAACTTACTAAACAGATGTCAGTAAAAAAAAATTACTGCGCGCCCGCAACTAACTGACACTAACCCTGACTATATTTAGTAAAAAATACTCGTGTTAAGAAACTTGACGACAATATCTCTTGCTTGGGTCCTCCAGGGGCAAAAATATCCATTAAGTTGGGGATCTCATGGAGTTCTGAAGGACCTAGCACACTCTAACACCTGCCCGCATGTGAGGTCATCAAGGGTGGTTATGGGGGCGTCGCATTAAGTTAATAAAACTGAAAGTTTGGGTCTCTGTCTTGGCTCATTCTGGAAGACATAAGTTCACTGTGAGAGTGTACCATTTTCCTAAATGGAGCGTTTCCCTCCATAAACATAAGAGCCATTCCTGCAACATCAGGTTTAGGAATTCTCCTTCATTATTCCTTTTTATAACATGTAATTGTACATACCGTATTGTTTTGTTCCCATATTGTATCATCTTATATTTTTTATAAACACTGCCTACCTTTGTGGATTAAATATATAAAATTTAATAGCTCTGTTCCTCTTGCTCTGTAAACCGCACCCCTAAAATCATACGTTACCGGTATACGATTTGTGGTGGCAGCTAGTTGTGGTTCCGTTTTTGTTACTGTGGAGTTGACAGTGACCGTTCCAAGGTGTATGTATATACAGTATATATATATATATATATATATATATATATATATTTGTTTTTTTTCCATATGTAGGATTCTGAGGTGTATATACTATACACCTACTATATGTTCCCCCAATAACTGGCCTAGCAGTGCACTAGTCCTGGTACACACATGTCTGCATTAAACTTCCCTTTTAAACATACCACAGCAGGCCTCAGTGACAATACAGACTAATACAGCGCTCCTTATATTTTTATGACAGGTTCTTTTTAATGCGTTGTGGTATTGTACTTAATGTGAACTATAATGTATTGAAATACAATATATTATGTATATACAATTTAAATACAATATAAGGCTGGGTTCAGACGATCACATGAAAAATCATCCACTTTTCATCCAGAAAAAAGGTGGCAGGTGACCGGACACACAAACAGCAGAAAGGGCAAACACACCAGAACCAAAAAAACACAGTGCAACTGCATAAACTAAGGTGAACAACAATAAACCAAGCACAGGCGCCAACGCATGAACCTCCTCAGAAGCACAGCAACACTGACCTTAACCACCCACCAGAATTGAGAATGATCAGCAACAAAAGGAGGAAATGGCAGGTTTAAATCTGCCTCCCAGCAGTCACCTGACCATGCTTGGGCAACGCCCAATCTCCGCCACCGGACCACAGAGCCACTGGAGGATGGGAGAGAAGACTGGAGGGAATCTCCCAGCATCTGACTGCCCCAGCAGGTACGGCGTCCTGCATCCACTGGCAGCAGTTAACACCAGGGGTCCCAGGGTCTCCACACTGCATAATCGCTGGGAGCAACGGCGTCCCGCCTCCCAGCGATGCTAGAAGTGCATCTCCCAGAATGCGATATCCTGACTGAGCAAGCAACCTCACAAGCACCGCCCCTCGGAGGTGACATGCTGCCCCTCAAGGCCAGTGAAGGGCAAAGGGTGACCCTTGGGAGAGCCGGAGCGTGAGGAGCCCGCTCAGGTATGGAGCTACCATTCTTGACTACCCCCCTCTTGAGGAGAAACCTCTGTACTCTCACCACCTGGTTTGCCAGGAAACTTGGCATGGAATTCGGCAATCAACTCATTGGCATGAATGCTCCCCTTGGGGACCCATGAACTCTCTTCCGGTACATACCCCTTACAATGAATTTTAATATTGAATGGAATTTCACATTTTTCTGGAATCGACAATCTGTTTGACCTCATACTCCTGACTATCCACCAGGACAGAGCAAGGGGGGAAATGAGGGACCATCAGTCTCTGAGATTTCTATAGGGGGACCGATGAAAGACGTTGTGGAACCTAACAGCAGCAGGGAGCTTAACCCTAAAAGTAACCGGATTAACCACCTACAGAATGGGAAAAGTTTCAATAAACTAAGGGCCTAACTTAGAGCAGGGTAACTTGAATTTAAGGTTTTTAGTGGACACCCACACCAGATCCCCAAACTCCAACTGCTCCCCTTGAGACTGATGTTTATCAGCAGCAACCTTCTGCCCGGCAGACGCCTTCTTAAGCTGCTGGCGAATCCCCTCCCAAACCGCCCTCAGCTTATTAGTAGTCTCGAAACCCCAGGAATCTCTTCCCACCCCCTGACGAAAGGAGACCTGGGATGGAGACCCGAGTTACAAAAGAAAGGAGACGTACTTGTGAGGGACGATGGAAATGTTCCTCCACTCCTGAAATGTGCCCCCACCCTTGGGATCCCACAGGATCATTGTTTTCCTTTAAACTCCAGGAACAAGCCCTTTGAAGCTCTGTGACTAGCAATTAGCACAAAGGTGTGAGCTCTCGCTCAGTTACAGCCAAACTGGATTCCTTTGTCTAACTCAGGCACCACAGGTAACAGCAAGACTCTGAGGTATTGAATCTGGAAAATTACCTATAATAACAGAATGCAATATCTCTGAGACTAGCCGAGCACATAATCGGAATCAGCATTCCTTCCCACACACGCGCGTGTCCGGCAGCCACCTGCAGCACTCTGCGTTCTTGAGTTACGAAGCATAGCTACCAGGAATTACATACGGTAGGCATATTTAGTCTCTATGCGCAGATAAAATCCAGCAGAATCCAGTGGCACTGCTGCCGTCCCATTTAGAGCTTCAGGAGGAAAGTTATGAGCCTACACGGTTCTGGACAGAAAATCATGCTCTCAGATATGGGAGGAGAGAGGCTGCAGAAGCCCAGGGTGGGCGCAGTGTGGGAGGGAGCAGCCTAGAAGATATAAGGCAGCCCCTCATTTTGGACTTAGTTTTCTACTGGCAGGAGTATCCGTTACCTGACGAGGCCAGGAAAGCCCGTAACTAAGATTTGGACCTGTGATCCATCAGCGCCTCCCTGTGGTCACATGCTACATAACACGGTAATTGCTACCTATCTATGCCCTACCCTTGTACTACACTCTTGACTGCATACTTGTATATTGTTCTGTATATATATATATACCTGTATATTTCTAGTGCGCCTTTTTGGCGATTAAATATAAAATTATCTTGGGCTGCTCTTATCTCGATACACGAATCCGCACGCTCCGTTGTATATTATACGCTACCCGGGTTGGTTTCTGACTTGATATAAGCCTGTTTTCGGACGAGGCTTATTTCGAACGAGGAACTGGTGGCAGCATAGCGTACTGGTTAGTGAGGAACTCTGACAGTGATGCCCGGGAGGTTTATATATATATCCCCAGCTTGGACTGGTGAGATTTATTCCCCCTCACTGGGAGCGCCTCAATAACTCGTACCTACAAGGGAAGCCTTTACGGCGACTATTTGCCCTCGGTGCAGTTCCCTGACTGGCCTGGGGCAAGTGGTTGCACCAGAGAGCCGGTCCCTGCTGGGTTCTTCTCTCCCCTTCCCTGAGGTGAGAGAAGTCGACACCCCCTTCCACTGTGAAATCCGTCACACCCTATGTTGTCTATTTTTTTCATGAGTATGATATATTAATTGCCTGTGAATTTGCTCTGTGTCCTCACATGATATAGGTGTTACACTGGTGCGCCACACTAGCAGATTTTTCGTAACCACTTTTCAAGCCTCATAGTTATAATAATTTCTTATATATAAGTTTATTTACTCTTCAACAATCAGCGAGTGTGGCACACTATTGTTCTTTACATAGCCACCTTATTTTGATAGGGACATCAAATTAGGTAGGAGATACCTACCTGTATTATTGCAATTTTGCACACAACCACTAGATGGAATCACAGCATTTGTATTCGGTTTGATCATGTCTATACATAGATGGTTTATGTAGAGATTTATTTATTCTCTGATTAATTACATTATATGATCATCTATGCATCTGTGTATCTATTTATCTGTATGTATAATTACCACTCCTGTCTTTGCTGGAGCTGTGGTGCGCACGTGTTATTCTAGCTACTATGGGAGGCTTGGGCTGTTGGATCACTTGAACTTGCAGTTATGGTCCATCCTGTGATATGTGGATCAGGGGTCTACTCTGTCCTCAGCATCAACATGGTGACTCTGAGCCAGCTGCTGGGAGACACTAAGTTGAGTAAGGAGCGAAAATCCCTGGTCCGAAAACATTAAAGAGTGTGACATATAAAGTAACCAGACACACACTGCAACCTGACATAGAATGTAACCTGACATACATTGTAACCTCACATATAATGTAACCTGACAAATACTGCAACCTCACATATAATGTAAACTGACATACATTGTAACCTCACATATAATGTAACCTGACAAGTACTGCAACCTGACATATAATGTAACATTGTAACCTGGTATATATTGTAACCTCACATATAATGTAACCAGACATACACTGTAACCTGACAAATACTGTAACCTGACATTTACTGTGACCTGACAACTACTGTAACCTGACATATAATGTAATCAGACATACACTGTAACCTAGACTAGTTCACATTAGTCTGGATGTGCCAGTCAGGTTTTTTTGTCTATTGAATGTTAGCTTGCTGACCGAGCACTCCGTCCCCACCAGGTAGTGATTTTAATTACACCAGGTCCCTACTTTACCCATAAATGCAGGCATTACTGACAGAGGTGCATATTCACCCAGAAATTCAGATATCAGCCTAACAGAGGTATGTTCTCATTAGGTCAAGGACTCACCAGAATTGAGACCACCTTGACGATGGTTGGTGGGCTTTAAAATGTTTGGCCAAATGTTTATACTAAGCGTCTCAAATTTTTCCTTATATTCCAAAGCCATATTGCTATTCTAAATTTCATGTATTCCATGTTGTCATGCTTTAGTATGCTTGAGTGCAGCCTTTTTTTGTATGTTTTACATGGGGGTAGCTTCCCTTGGTTTGCACCTAGTTCACATTAGTCTGGATGTGCCAGTCAGGTTTTTTTGTCTATTGAATGTTAGCTTGCTGACCGAGCACTCCGCCCCCACCAGGTGGTGATTTTAATTACACCAGGTCCCTACTTTACCCATAAATGCAGGCATTACTGACAGAGGTGCATATTCACCCAGAAATTCAGATATCAGCCTAATAGAGGTATGTTCTCATTAGGTCAGGGACTCACCAGAATTGAGACCACCTTGACGATGGTTGGTGGGCTTTAAAAGTTGCAAATGTTTATACTAAGCGACTCAAATTTTTCCTTATATTCCAAAGCCGTATTGCTATTCTAAATTTCATGTATTCCATGTTGTCATGCTTTAGTATGCTTGAGTGCAGCCTTTTTTTGTATGTTATACACTGTAACCTGACATATATGTAACCTGACATATAATGTAACCTGACAAATATTGTAACCTGACAAACACTGTAACCTGACATTTACTGTAACCTATAATTCAAGGAGAAAACAGACCAGACAAATAATGGTATGCACACCTGATGCAATATAAATGTGAAATATGTACAAATAATAAACCTGAGACATACATAGTGTATATTAAAATCATTTAAAAACATAAACTGCATATAATATATCACACACCTGAGCCAAGACCATATCAGACAATTAATGATCAAAACTCCATTACTGGGTAAGTATGCCGGACATTACAAGTATATATATGCAAGGTCATAAATATGACAACTATAATTTTCAAGGACATAAAAATTACCACAAACAAGATTGCCAGTATACCAATACTAAAGGCTGCAGAGACCATCTGGATAGATAGTAGAAGAAATTAGTAGCCCATCATACACTCTGAAGCTGTTTACTGTAACCTGCCATATAATGTAACCAAACATACACTGTAACCTGACAAATACTGTAACCTGACATATAATGTAACCTGTCATACACTGGACCCTGACAAATACTGTAACTTGAAATATAATGTAACCAGACATATACTGTAACCTGACATTAATGTAATCAGACATACACTGTATCCTGACAAATACTGTAACCTGATATTTACTGTAACCTGGCAACTACTGTAACCTGACATATATGTAAACTGACATATAATTGTTATGATCTGCTACAAGCACTAAGGAAAGGTGGGAATTCTGTCCCTACAATAGGACTGAGCTGGATCCCTACGATGTAACGGGGACCTGATCCTGCGACCAGACCCGCTAAAGTCCTCAGCTAATCTGAACGAAGACCTATAGTTGCGAGGGAGGAATCCCTACAAGATCTAGGGACTGGGTGAAAAGGTGGACACCTCCTAACAGAAAGTGTAGCAGGGAATATAAAACAGAAAACAAATACTAAGAGATCCTAAGATCAAGCAAAACTGACAGAGTAAGGCACCTAAGCACCTGGCTAGCTTAAGAGTAGATAATACAATGAAGTCCAGCAAAGCCAGAAGGGCGGAGCCAGACTAAATAGGGAAAAAAGGTCATGTGACCAGCAAACTGAAACAAAATCTAACAAGAGGGTTCTAACAGTACCCTCCCTTCTAAGAGGATCCTCCGATCCCCTAGGACTTAGGCTTATCCGGAAACCTCTTGTGAAACGCTCTGACAAGTCTAGACGCAGAAACATCATCCGCCCTCACCCATGAGTTATCCTCGGGTCCATAACCCTTCCAAGCGACGAGGTACTGCAAACTCCCTCTATACCGTCTAGAATTTAGGATGCGGGAAATCTCATATTGCCCGTCCTCCACCACCAGGGAACAGTGGCCGAGACGTCTCCATCTGAGACCTCAGCTTTTTTCAAGAGAGAAACATGAAACACCGGATTAATCTTCCAGGAGGTAGGAAGCTCCAACTTAACAGCAGATTGGTTAATAACCTGAAGCACCTTAAAGGGCCCTACAAACTTGGGACCCAATTTCTTAGACGGAATCCTCAAGCGCAGATTCTTAGAGGTCAACCAAACCATGTCACCAATAGCAAACAAAACCTCTTGTCGTTTTCTATCAAAATACACTTTGGATCTATTGTTAGCCTCCTGAAGATTACCACGTACATCAGTCCAAACTCTCTCCAAAACACCAGAAAAATTCTCCTCTTCAGGTACAGCCAATCCCAACTTGGAAAATGACCCAAAAGACGGATGTCTCCCAGTACAACAAAAAAAAGGCGAACAACCAGCAGAAGCGGATGTATGATTGTTAAGAGCAAACTCAGCAGGTGGCAGAAACTCAGACCACCCCTCTTGATTATCAGTCACAAAACAACGCAAGAACTGCTCAACATCCTGGTTTTTCCTTTCTGTCTGGCCATTAGACTCAGGATGATATCCGGATGAAAACGACAAATGAACTCCCAACCTGTCACAAAAGGCGCGCCAAAAACGAGCACAAACTGAGGTCCCCTATCAGAAACAATGTCAGTAGGAACACCATGTAGTCTGACTATTTCCTTGACAAAGGCCTTAGTGAGAGTCTTAGCGCAGGGCAGTTTGATGAAAGGAACCAAGTGACACATCTTGCTAAAACGGTCCACGACCACCCAGATGACAGTGAAACCCTCAGAGGGGGAAGGTCAGTAATAAAGTCCATAGCCAAATGTGTCCAAGGTGCACTAGGGACCTCCAAAGGGCAAAGCAACCCCGCAGCAGGAGAATGAGAAGACTTAGATCTAGCACACACAGTGCATTGGCGCACCCACTTAATGACTTCCTTCTGCCATCCTGGCCACCAAAAACTGCGACCCACAAGTCTCTTGGTCTCAGAGATTCCAGGATGACCTGCCAACCGAGAGTCATGACATTCATCAAACAAATCTCTCCTCAGGGTACCAGGCACAAACAACCTCCCATGCGGCGTGTTAGATGGGGCATTCTCCTGTGCTTTAAGAATCTCATCTTCCAACACGGAGTCCAAAACAGCAATAACAACCCCCTCTTGCAAGATGTTTTCCTCCTCCTCAGTACCCACCATAGGAGAAAAGCTGCGAGACAAAGCATCAGCTTTAACATTTTTAGTACCTGGGATGTAAGTAACGGTAAAATTAAACCATGAGAAAAACAGTGCCCACCTAGCCTGACGGGCATTCAAGCGTTTGGCAGCATCAAGGTAGATCAGATTTTTATGATCGGTGAAGACTTGAACGGGAAATTCCGCTCCCTCCAAAAAATGACGCCAGTGTTCAAATGCGAGTTTAATTGCCAACAATTCCCGATTACCGATATCATAATTTAGTTCAGACTCAGAAAATTTCTTTGAAAAAAAAGCACAGGGATGTACTCCATCCGTCTTTGCCTGAGACAACACCGCGCCGACCCCCACAGAAGAAGCATCAACCTCAACCAAAAATGGTTTAGTCACATCAGGCTGCGTAAGGATGGGAGCAGAGCTGAACCTCTCCTTTAGCAACACAAAAGCCTCAATGGCCTCAGTAGTCCACTGAACCGCATCAGCACCTTTCCTGGTGAGATCGGTCAGAGGTTTGGCAATCACAGAAATTTTTTTTATGAATTTTCTATAATAATTGGCGAACCCCAAAAACCTCTGTATTGATTTCACACCAATAGGTCTAGGCCAATCCTGCACAGCTTGCACTTTCACCGGGTCCATCTCAAAACCTTCACTGGAGACAATGTAGCCCAAAAAACTAAGTCTCTGTACAGCGAACTCACATTTTTCTAGTTTGGCAAAAAGTGAATTATCACTCAGTAACTGTAATACTTCACGCACACTCCTCCAATGAGACTCCAAATCCGGTGAATAAATCAAAATGTCATCCAAATACACAACCACACTTCTGCCGATCAAAGGTCTAAGGATGTCATTAATAAGATTCTGAAAAAATGCCGGAGCACTGGAAAGTCCAAAGGGCATGACCAGATTCTCAAAATGACCCAGTGGAGTGTTAAACGCAGTCTTCCATTCATCCCCCTCCTTCATGCGCAACAAATTGTATGCCCCTCGAAGATCAATTTTCGAGAACCACTTGGCCCCCACTAACTGATTAAACAAATCAGGAATCAATGGCAGTGGGTAAGGATTGCGTACAGTAATCTTATTAATTTCACGAAAGTCTAGACAAGGCCGTAAAAAATCCAACCGCCACAGGAGATTTGGAAGGCCTAATGTGACCGGCGGCCAAGCTTGTCTGTATGTATTCCTCCAAAGCCTTTCTCTCAGGAATAGTCAAATTAAATAAACGACTTTTAGGAAGAGTCGCTCCAGGGACAAATTCAGTTGCACAATCATAATCTCTATGAGGAGGCAATACCTGCGATTCCTTATCAGAAAAAACTTTCCAAAAATCCTGAATAGGTGCAGGTAACTCCCCCTTAACTACAGCAGCAATACGCCCGTTACAACACTTGTCATAACACTTAGGACTCCAGGACTTAATTTCATTGGTAGACCAATCCAGTACCGGATTGTGCAATTTTAACCAGGGTAACCCCAAAATCACCGGTGAGGGCAAATTATTCAAAACTACCAAATCCAAATTCTCTTGATGAACACCATTAATAGTAAGAGGAAATTCACAGATATGGTGAGTAACATTTTTCAAGTGAGAACCATCCACAGACACCACATTAATAGGAGAAGATAGAAGTTTGGGTTTTAATTTTAGTTTTTCCAAAAATTTCCCATCAATCACATTGAGAGTTGAACCACAATCCACAAATACCCGAAACTCCATTAATTCCTCCTCAACAGCAGTGGTAGCAGAAAGAAAGACACCTTTATTGTTTAAACAAGCTATGCGGGCAAAACTGACCTCATTTTTTTTTCTCTCTTTATTCATTTGAAGCGCACAGTTCTTAATGAAATGCTCAGATTTACCACAGTAGAAACACAAACCTTGAGCAAATCTGCGTTCTTTTTCTCGAGAGTGAGGTGTCATTGCTCCAATTTCCATCGGCTCTGCAATGTCAGTACATTCCTTCTCCAAACTTGGAGCTGACAAGGCAGATTTACTCTCATTAACCCTTGCACGCAGTCTCCTATCCACCCGTATGGCTAATTGCATAGCCTCTTGCAAGTTACCAGGTATGGGATAAGCAATCAGCAAATCTTTAACCCTTTCACTTAACCCTGCAAGAAATAAACTTTTCAAAGCTGAATCGTTCCAGCCCACCTGAGCGGACCACCTTCGGAAGTGAGTACAATATTTTTCCACATTACCTGATCCCTGTCTCAAACGTCTCAATTCTGTCTCAGCTGATGAAACATGATCCGGATCGTCATACAATAACCCCAAAGCAAAAAAAACTATCCACTGATCTAAAGCATGGATCACTAGGCTGCAGAGAAAAGGCCCAGTCCTGAGGTTCTTTGCGCAAAAGTGACATTATGAACCCTATGCGCTGTGATTCATCACCAGAGGATCTGGGTCTCAAACGGAAATACAACAAGCAAGCATTTTTAAAAGAAAAAAAATCTTGTTGTTCACCAAAAAATAAATCAGGCAAACGTACCTTTGGCTCCACGAAATCAGCTCCAGAACAACTACTCACGTGTTGCTGGATTTCAGCCACCACCAGAGAGAGTCGCTGCAGGTGTTGAGCCAAATCCTGAACCGACACCATAATAGAAACTGAAAATCTTTCCTTAGAGATTTTTTTTTTTTTCCTTTGGGCTGGACTTACTGTTATGATCTGCTACAAGCACTAAGGAAAGGTGGGAATTCTGTCCCTACAATAGGACTGAGCTGGATCCCTACGATGTAACGGGGGACCTGATCCTGCGACCAGACCCGCTAAAGTCCTCAGCTAGTCTGAACGAAGACCTATAGTTGCGAGGGAGGAATCCCTACAAGATCTAGGGACTGGTGAAAAGGTGGACACCTCCTAACAGAAAGTGTAGCAGGGAATATAAAACAGAAAACAAATACTAAGAGATCCTAAGATCAAGCAAAACTGACAGAGTAAGGCACCTAAGCACCTGGCTAGCTTAAGAGTAGATAATACAATGAAGTCCAGCAAAGCCAGAAGGGCGGAGCCAGACTAAATAGGGAAAAAAGGTCATGTGACCAGCAAACTGAAACAAAATCTAACAAGAGGGTTCTAACAGTAATGTAACCAGACATACACTGTAACCTGACATATAATGTAACCTGACAAATATTGTAACCTGACATTTACTGTAATCTGACAAATACTGTAACCTGACATTTACTGTAATCTGACAAATACTGTAACCTGACATATATGTAACCCGACATATAATGTAACCTGACATACACTGTAACCTGACAAATACTGTAACCTGACATATATGTTACCCGACATACGTTTAATGTAACCTGACATACACTGTAACCTGACAAATACTGTAACCTGACATATATGCAACATAGTTAGCAAGGCCGAAAAAAGACATTTGTCCATCCAGTTCAGCCTATATTCCATCAGAATAAATCCCCAGATCTACGTCCTAAATAACCTAATAACTGTAAGATATAATATTGTTACGCTCCAGGAAGACATCCAGGCCTCTCTTGAACCCCTCGACTGAGATTGCCATCATCACCCCCTCAGGCAAGGAATTCCAGATTCTCACTGTCCTAACAGTAAAGAATCCTCTTCTATGTTGGTGGAAAAACCTTCTCTCCTCCAGACGCAGAGAGAGCCCCCTTGTGACCGTCACCTTCCTAGGTATAAACAGATCCTTGGAGAGATATTTGTATTGTCCCCTTACGTACAGTTAGGTCCATATATATTTGGACAGAGACATTTATCTAATTTTGGTTCTAGACCAAAACTCCTAAACCCTTCATCCAATTTTAATGTGGATACCCTCAAATGAAAGCTGAAAGTCTGAACTTCAACTGCATCTGAATTGTTTTGTTTAAAATTCATTGTGGTAATGTCTAGACCCAAAATTAGATAAATGTTGTCTCTGTCCAAATATATATGGACCTAACTACATGGTTATTAGATCGCCCCTCTTTTTTTTTTTTAGACTAATCCTAATTTTGCTAATCTCTCTGGGTATTGTAGTTCCCCATCCCCTTTATTAATTTTGTTGCCCTCCTTTGTACTCGCTCTAATTTCATTATATCCTTCCTGAGGACCAGTGCCCAAAACTGTATACAGTACTCTATGTGCGTGTAAAACGCAAGAGTCGTGCAGGAGTTAAGAATGTCACATGGACCAGAGACAGACCAACAGTTGGGAATTTATTTACAAGGGGAAACATCTCACAGGGAGAAGAAATGGGGAACAAACATAATTCAGCAATGCACTTAAGCTAAGCAAGATTAAGCAAACACTTCACTCAACAACAGAAGAAGAAAAAGGGTATTCTGGAACTTATCAGTTCGATGAAACCTTGATTGCAGGGTCTGTCTTCTCCAGCGTGGGCACCGTCAACAGCGGCGCTTGCAGTCTCAGGGTATGTGCACACGTTGCTGATTTGTGTGCAGAATTTTCTGCACCAGATCTGCATCTCCTGGCAGAAAACGCAGCTGTGGATTTGGTAATTTTATGTGCGGTTTTTGTGTGAATTTGATGCATTTTTGGTGCGGTTTTTCTTTGCGGATTTGTCAGCGGTTGTCAAGCTAATAAATAAAGAGAATTGACTTCAAAAAGAAAAAAAATTGTGATGTCATTTCTCGTCTCCATTTTGGAAAGCCTCATTCGCTTTGTTCCTCATCATGAGTGGAAACAGTGGCAATTTAGAGCGGCGCGTACAACAGAGCCCACAGCATGGCGATGTTTGTGGCTAAACAAATTTACGGCTACACAGGCCACATCGCCTCCTGATGTTGGGAGTATTGCTCCATTTTCTGAATCGGCAAAGAGTGCAGGTAAGCTACACTATGTGTAAAATAATTTTGTTTTTTCTTATTTTTAGCAGGTCAGAAAGAGAAGAAGAATGTGGGTCCACCCCATTGTTGCTGACCGGACTGCAAAGGGTCACTTTTGCGTGCTATACCAAGATTTGAGGAGGTAAGTTAACCATATGTAAACACAATTTTGTATGTAAAATGTGTAGCAGTAAAATAATCCACATATGACTTATTCTACTCCTTTTTTTCAGATATCCTGAGAAATTTGTGTCCTTTTGTTGGCTCACCATCCCAGCCTTTGACCAGCTTCTGACCATACTGGGAGCAGAGCTTACGTATATGGCACAGTGATGAGGAAGTCCATCTCTGCTGAGGAAAGGCTGCTCATCACCTTGCGGTAAGTATATATATATATTTTTTGGTTTCTATGTCATAAGGCCTCTTTCAGTGTCACCGGTATGTGTGGTTACACTTTTCACATGTCCTGGAGACACAGGCACACGTAGACCCATTCAAATAATTGGGTCTATGCACATGTCAGTGTGGTTTTATGGACCGTGTGTATGTGTGCCCATTTTTTTTTTAACGGCAGCACAGTCCACAAACCGTCACACACACGTGCATATGGAGAACACACATAGATGTCCTCCCTGTGACACACATTGGCACTGCTGAAAAAGTGCCACAGTAAGTGCTCTTCCCCGGCGGCAGGTGCTGAAGATGCTCTCATTATTCTCCCCTGCTCAGCTGGTGATTGGCGCAAACAGGTTATAATTAGAGACGTCTTTTGCACCTGCTGACGGCAAACACCACGGTGGCCATCCGTGTGTTCATAATGTGTCACAATAATGCTGTAGAAAAACCCTGAAAGGCGGTGGCCAAATCTTATAGCGGCCCTAACTGCTGACAGCATCCCTTAGGGTGACATTTCTAATCATCTTTTCTTTTCCTTTGCAGATTTCTGGCCACAGGAGAGAGCTATACATCCCTACACCTCCAAGGTAGGGTTGGTAAATCCACCATCTCTCAAATTGTGAGGTGCACATGTAACGTGATCTGGCAGAAGTTGCAGCCCATCAGGATGCCTTCCCCAACCGAGGAGACTTGGCTGCAGGTTGCAGCAGGCTTTCAGTCTGTGGCCAATTTCCCTAACTGCATAGGTGCAGTTGATGGTAAACATGTAAGAGTGCAGAAGCCACCACGATCAGGATCACGCTTCTTTAATTAGAAGAAGTATTTTTCTGTGGTCCTGATGGCGGTGGCTGATCCACGTTACAAATTTGTTGCCATCGATGTTGGTGCCTATGGCAGTACTGGGGATTCTCGGGTGTTGCGAACGTCACAGATTGGACTGCAAATTCTTCGAGATGGCGGAATGCTCCCAGCCCAAAGACCTTTGCCAGGTTCCACACATCCAGTGAAAATGAAGGAAAAAGGGATCCAGCTTCAATAAAATCTTCATCTTTATTGATTCATAAAAACATGAATAATGGCATGCTCCTGGACAAGCTCAGGACAAGGCTACGCGTTTCGATCACAGGGATCTTTATCACAGCTGACATATTCAGACAAAGGCACATATTTAAGACAAAGGAAGACCAATCACGATCAGAAAAAATGTCATGTGATTTTTGACAAGTCCTTTAACAATTTTCACATAACGAATAAAGAAAAAAAAAAAAAAAACGATATTTGCAAAAATAAAATCAATGCAAAAAAATGCATTGATTTTATTTTTGCAAATATCGTTTTTTGTTTTTTTTCTTTATTCGTTATGTGAAAATTGTTAAAGGACTTGTCAAAAATCACATGACATTTTTTCTGATCGTGATTGGTCTTCCTTTGTCTTAAATATGTGCCTTTGTCTGAATATGTCAGCTGTGATAAAGATCCCTGTGATCGAAACGCGTAGCCTTGTCCTGAGCTTGTCCAGGAGCATGCCATTATTCATGTTTTTATGAATCAATAAAGATGAAGATTTTATTGAAGCTGGATCCCTTTTTCCTTCATTTTCTCATGTATCTTCACGTTTGATCAAGCGGAGGATCCGTGCTTCTACAAACCGGTGAGCTGGTTAGCGTTCTTATATTTCCACACATCCAGTGCCTTTTGTGATGGTATCGGATCCGGCCTTTCCCTTAACGACCAACCTGCTGTACCCATACCCACGAAGGGGACTGGATGCTCGGCGGAGGATTTTTAATTATCGGCTGTGTCATGCACGCAGATATGTGGAATGCACCTTCGGGATCATGACTAGTCAGTGCAGGATCTTTCACACACCCATCCAGTTGGATACTGACACCGTTGACGCTGTGATTAAGGCATGCTGCGTACTCCACAACTATGCTCGTGACTACAGCACTGACGTAGATGTGGAGTACCAGCAGCCAGTATTTAATCCAGTGACCAACGTGTGTCAGGGAAGGCCATTCAGCTCTGGTGCGTGTGTGAGAGAAACCTTTGCTGACTACTTCATGAGTCCCGAAGGTGCCGTGCACTGGCAATACTCCTGTGTCGGTGATGAGCAGCCGGACCAGCAGAGGAGGGAAGAAAACTGATCCAAAGACAAAAAATTTTTTTTACCCAAACTTCGTACTTTGTATGTTGAGAAAAAAAATCAATGAAATTGAAAATATAACTTTATTACAAAACCTGTAAATACATTATGACCAACAATGTCATTTCTTTTTTAATATTAACATAGATTTCAAACATTTTTCAAAATAAATATTTTTTAAACACTGAGAACAAGAATGTTGCCTTTCTTTTAGGTGTTTGGTCTCTTGTTAAGAGAAGCAGGTATTGTGTTGGCAACGATAAACTGTGTGGCAGACTTTAATATCATGGACCTGCTTTATTGCTCGTCTGCGAACCTTGGAACTATTAATTTAAAAAAGTGTACTCAGGGCTATACGCATATGAGTTGCAGCTCTTATTGGGTGAGGGGCCCGCCCATTGGGAACTACTCGAATCCGAGTAGTATGAGAAGTTGCTGTGAGGCAATTGATAACGTTGCTCATAACGGTATGGTGGTGGTGGTGTTGGTGGTGGTGGTGGTTTTGCCCGCACAGTCTCAGTGAGCCCCACCACAATGTCCGTTAGTGATGCTATTGGTGCAGGGTCTTCAAAGGCAGACAATAGAGCATGCAAAGTCATCATGAAAATTGACTGCCTATCCACTGGCATTAAGCAAGCCTTGCTGGATATCAAGGACCCCAAAAAATCTTCCCTGGAAGACTTGTGGATGAGATCAATGGTCTCATTCACCCTCTTAGTGGTGTCATCAGTCTTTTTTGGATTTGGATTTTTTTTGGGTGGGCTCACTTAATGCCACCGGATTGGCAGCTGTTTGTGTAGTTGTGGTGGCATCATTTTGGGCCGCAGAAGCAGATGCCGTCCCAGATGCCGTCCCACCAGATGCTGCAGCCGACGTTCCCGCAACAACTGAGCAAGATGGAGAGGCTGCCGAATCAGCTGTTCCTTCTGTCTCCTGGCTTAATTCTTGGTGAACACCTCCTGATATTTTCTCAGCAAGGCCTCCACCTGGGGAATCTGGTGGGGGGCAGCACCGTCAGCTCTTCTCTCATACCTTCCAATATCTGTCACCCCTCTTGCAGCAATCTGGAGTCTGGGGCTACTTCAGCCTTCACCGTCACCAGCCATAGATCTTCTGGCTTGGCAGTCAACTGCACCGATTCAGATGGGACCAGCTTGTCGGGCATGCCTAGGACGTGGGCCACTTCACTCCGGAGGGTAAGGTTACGTCACTCTCTTGCAGATTTACACAGCGCACGAGGACAGTCCCGTCCCATACCGAAGCTAAAGTCCGTGTGACCAGGATTCCTGATGGCAGCTGGTCAGCCTTGCTGGGTTCAACTTGTACCTCCACTCCCTCCAGAGGAATACTAGCTCTGACAGGCAAAGGAAGCACGGTCTGTCCAGGGGGCAGCACTCGATTGACAGAGGCGGGTACGACTACTTTGCCAAGGGCTTTCCCATCGCTGTACGTTTCCTGGGCCTGGGTCGCCCGTATCAGTTGCTGGAAGACCCTCCTCTGGGGGTTCGGTTTCTCCATTGTGGTAGGAATTGTTCTGGGGACTCGCTGAAGAGAAGACTCCTAATGTAAGGTTCTATGTATATATTCCTGAAACTCAGTTTGTTCGTCAGCCATTTTACTTTCTGTCTTGCTGCAGCTATCTTGCCCTCAGTCAAAATGGAGTTTCCAGCTTGCATGTTCCCGCCCTGATTCTCTCCTTTGCTTCTTAAGCAGCCACAGCTGAGCAATCAGTGCTTCAGAATCTAGTCTGCAGTGAACCTGTGACTTGACTCCTGTAAGCCTTGGACCTTGTACTCCAGCTATTCCTACTGAGGAACTCTGAAGCACTTGTGGACTCTGAACCCTGCTCTTTGAAAGACCCACGTTTGCATGGACTTACGGTAACAGAGAAGAAGATCCTGAATCTGTATTGGAGAGTGATTGCTGAGCTTGGATTACTCTGGCCTGCTGTGTCTCCTGTTTCTGTGTCTGCAAACTGTGTGACTATTTCTGCCAACTTGTATGAAGTAATACAGGACTTTTCTATATCAAACCTGTGACTCCTGTGTTTTCATCGCACCCAAGCACAAGACGCTATATGAACTGTACTACATACATTACAAGATTCTGAAGCCAAAACGTTAGTGTCTGCTGGGTCTGGAAGGCTGTGTCTGCTGTACTGTGGATATCAGACGTCCGGTTGTACTTTCTGTGATGACAGTGGTTGTGACTTCTCACAACCATTCCAGGTGAGCAATTCCCTTAAGTTTTTTCTTTTTGCAGTGTTACCACAGGTAAACACTATTGTTTTTTTTTTTTCCTTTCTTTTCTCTTTTTGTCTGCTGTAACTCTGGATATCAGATGTCTGGTTGAAACTTTCTGTGATGATAGTGGTTGTGACTTCTCACAACCATTCCAGGTGAGCAGTTCCCTTAATTTTTTTTTCTCTCTGCAGTGTTGCCACAGGTGAACACTATTGTTTTTTTTTTCCTCTCCTCTTCTTCCAGTAATCCTGTCTTAAAAGATCTGGAAAATGGAGGCCCGCATAAAGGAACTTTGCGGAGTGACTGATAATATCCTTGCAGATTTGCAGAATATAAAGACCCGTTTTACAAATCTACAGGACCTCAATAATCACAATTTGCAAGTGGTTGGACAGACTACCCAGGATTTGCGAGCCAGGATTGAGGTTCTAGAGGGGCGAGTCCAGGCTCCTGCCGTAGCCCCGAGTGCTGGGATTCCCAAGTTGCCCCCTTTTCGTTTTGGCGGTGAACGTGAGAAATTCAGGGGATTTATTAATCAATGCAATCTTTTTTTTTCTGCACATGCTTCACAATTTCCCACTGAACGATCTAAGGTGCTTACTATAATTATGTTGCTTACCAACAAGGCTTTAATGTGGGCAAACCCTCTGATTGAGACTGAGGATGATTGTTTGAATCACCTTGATGATTTTATTTCAGCCATGGGGCAGGTGTTTGATGACCCCAATCGAGGTGCAACAGCTGAAGCAGCCATGTTAGCTTTGCGCCAAGGTAAGCACTCGGTAGCTGAATATGCCTTGGATTTCAGGAGATGGGCCCTTGATACCACCTGGGACAGTTCCGCCAAAAAATCTATTTTTCGAAAGGGGTTATCTCCACTGATTAAGGATGAACTTGCTCGTGCCGACCCTCCCACTGCGTTAGGTGACTTTATTAACTACTGCATCCGTATTGATACTCGTCTGACTGAACGCAGGCAAGAGAGATGGTTCGAAAGCAATCGTACTAACCTTTTCCTACCTTCCTCTCCAGCTAAGGAACCTTTGAGTAGGATTACACGGGAACCTGAACCTGAACCCATGCAGGTAGACTCTTTACAATGACGGGTTAGTGATGCACGCAAGGAACATCGTTTTAAGGAGAATCTATGTTTCTATTGTGGTAAGTCAGGGCACTTCATTATAAACTGCCCCAGCCGTTCTCGTAAGACTACTGCAGCACTCATTCATTGTGAGTGTTGCGAGAGGGGATCTGTCAGGTCCGAGCCTCAGGCTCCAGAGAGATCTGCAGCAACAGATCTTGATTTCTCGGACTTAAACTCCGTTACCTCTGAGGACGTTGACTGTGTAAACGCTGCCATTTTTCAAGTTTCCTCAGCGGTGTCCCAGCTGAGTTGTAAGAAAAACAATTCTCATTGCTTTCTTTCCATCAAACTCTGGGTTGACTCAGCTTGGGTGTCTAGCTCTGCTATGATCGACTCAGGGGCAAGTGGAAATTTTATGGATGTCTCCTTTGCTCTGAAACAGGGAATACGTTCAGTGAAGAAGGCTACTCCAGTACAGATGGAAACTGTGGATGGCTCCCTGCTGACCTCTGGACCAGTGGATCAGGAAACAGAGCCTTTGAGGGTTCTTATGGGTAAAGATCATCAAGAGAAACTGTCCTTTATGCTTATCTCTTCTCCCCACTTTCCCATTATTCTAGGGCTACCATGGCTGCAGGCTCAGAATCCTACCATTAACTGGGAGACCAAGGAATTACACTTTCCAGAGAAACAGATGAGTCCAAAAGTTTCAGCTTGCTCTGTTCCTAAAGGAATCATGTCAGTCCCTGAACTACCAGCTGTATACCAGGACTATGTGGATTTATGTGACAAGAAGAACGCTGACCAGCTTCCTCCTCACCGTCCATATGATTGTCCAATTGAATTATTGCCTGGAGCAGAGATACCTTTTGGTAAGATCTACCCCCTGGCGGGGCCCGAGCTAAAGGCTTTAAAGGATTACATAGATGAAAATCTAGCCAAGGGCTTCATACGCCCCTCTTCATCTCCTGCAGGTGCACCCATCTTCTTTGTAAAGAAGAAAGATAGATCTCTGAGACCATGCGTAGACTATAGGGAACTCAATAAGGTTACTATTAGAAACCGTTATCCATTGCCTTTAATCCCTGAGTTATTGGAGAGAGTGCGACATGCCAAAATTTTTTCTAAACTAGATCTTCGTGGGGCCTATAACTTAGTCCGTATTAGACCTGGGGATGAATGGAAGACTGCATTCAGGTCACGCTATGGACACTTTGAATATCTAGTTATGCCTTTTGGTCTGAGTACCGCCCCAGCCACTTTCCAACACTTGGTGAATGACATCTTCAGGGATCTCCTAGATACATTCGTGGTAATTTATTTGGATGATATTCTAATTTTTTCTAACTCCACAGAGGAACATCATGGACATGTGAGAATGGTCTTGGAACGTCTAAGACAAAATCATCTTTACATCAAACTTGAAAAGTGTGAATTCCTTAGGACCGAAATTCAATTTCTGGGGTATGTACTGTCTACACAAGGAATTAGTATGGATGGAAGCAAAACCCAAGCCATCAAGGATTGGCCAAGTCCTAGAAATGTGAAGGAGGTACAGCGCTTCATCGGGTTTGCCAACTTCTATAGACGTTTCATTAGAAATTTCTCTGAGGTAGTGTCACCTATCACTCAACTTACCCGGAAAGAGTCTAGGTTTTCCTGGACTCCCCAAGCCCAGGAAGCATTTTCCCGTCTAAAAGATAAATTTACCACTGCACCTATCCTAGTACATCCCAACCCCGAGCTTGCCTTCATAATAGAGGTGGATGCTTCAGACTGTGCCGTTGGAGCTATACTCTCTCAGAGAACAGGTGAGAAGAATGTCTTGCATCGCTGTGCCTTCTTTTCCCAGCAGTTGTCTTCGGCTGAGAGGAACTACGATGTGGGCAATAGAGAGTTGTTGGCCATTATTGCCGCCTTCAAAGAATGGAGACACCTTCTTCAGGGAGCTGCACAGCAAATAGTCGTCCTGACAGACCATCGTAACCTTGAGTTTATCAGGTCGGCTAAGTGCCTGACTCCTCGCCAGGCTCGCTGGAATCTTTTCTTAAACCAATTTAATTTTATCATCTCTTATAGACCAGGATCGCGCAATGGAAAGGCTGATGCACTCTCTAGGATTTACTCAGCAGAGACACGTCCAATTACTCCTCCTAAGACTATTCTTCCTGACTCTAGATTCCTAGGAGTAATTCATAATCAAGATCTACTTAAGGACATCAAGGAAGCATACCATGCGGATTCCTTTTTGGCACAACCCCCAAGGGACGTAAGTCTTGTCTTTAAGAATGGTGTGTGGATTCAGGGACAACGTCTGTATATTCCTGAAACAGTCAGATTAAGAGTATTGCAACTCATTCACGATTCCAAGATAGCTGGGCATAGAGGAATTCTAAAGACACAGGAATTTCTTTCTCATTTCTTTTGGTGGCCCACTTGCAGGAAGGATGTTTTGAATTATGTCACTTCATGTGAGGTCTGTGCAAGATTCAAAACACCTCGCTCCTCACCAACTGGTCTGTTACAGCCTCTTCCCACCCCGTCCCGCCCGTGGGGATCCATTTCTATGGACTTCATTGTGGAGTTACCAACCTCTCAGGGGAAGAACACCATTCTAGTGGTGGTTGACCGTCTAACAAAGGCAGCTCATTTTATCCCTTGTGTCGGCTTACCCACTGCAAAACAGACATCAGATTTGATGATTAAAGATGTGTTTTGCTTACATGGAGTACCGGATGAGGTTATTTCGGATCGAGGGGTGCAATTCACTTCTAGGTTTTGGCAAAATTTCTGTGCAGCATTGGACATTAAAGTAAACCTTTCTTCTGCTTTTCATCCCCAGACTAATGGACAGACCGAACGAACCAATCAAACCCTGGAGCAGTATCTCCGCTGCTTTATCTGCCACCTACAGGATGATTGGGTGGATCTACTTCCATTAGCTGAGTTCTCGTATAACAACTCTCAGAGTGCCTCCACTAAACAGTCTCCTTTTTACTCTAATCTAGGTTATCATCCTAACATTCTACCACGATTTCCCATAGAAACGCCTTTACCAGCAGTGGCTGAAAGAATCACGTCTTTACAGAAGAATATGGATCTTCTAAAGGAAAATCTGGAATCGGCTCAAGAAAGGTACAAGAAAGCAGCAGATAAATTTCGTAAACCTGCACCAGCTTTCAAGGTAGGAGACTTGGTCTGGCTGTCAACCAGAAATCTTAAGTTAAGGATTCCATCGTCTAAGTTGGGACATAAGTACATTGGACCCTATAAAATCAGTAAAATTATAAGTGCCGTTGCTTGTCGTCTTCAACTGCCCAGAACTATGAGAATCCACCCTGTCTTTCATGTATCCCTACTAAAGGCTGCGACACCCAATACGTTTCCTGGACGTTCCTCTCCTTGCCCTGACCCAGTGCTAGTCGATGGTCAGGAAGAATTTGTGGTGGAAAGGATTTTAGATTCCAGGTTGTATAGAAATCAGTTACAATATCTGATTAAATGGCAGGGCTACCCAGTGGAGGACAACTCATGGGAACCGGTCAATAACGTTAATGCTCCTCGCTTGCTCCGTCAGTTTCATCAGAGGTACCCACACAAGCCTGGTCTGAGGTCATCCGGAGGTTGTCCTTAAGGGGGGAGTAATGTAAGGTTCTATGTATATATTCCTGAAACTCAGTTTGTTCGTCAGCCATTTTACTTTCTGTCTTGCTGCAGCTATCTTGCCCTCAGTCAAAATGGAGTTTCCAGCTTGCATGTTCCCGCCCTGATTCTCTCCTTTGCTTCTTAAGCAGCCACAGCTGAGCAATCAGTGCTTCAGAATCTAGCCTGCAGTGAACCTGTGACTTGACTCCTGTAAGCCTTGGACCTTGTACTCCAGCTATTCCTACTGAGGAACTCTGAAGCACTTGTGGACTCTGAACCCTGCTCTTTGAAAGACCCACGTTTGCATGGACTTACGGTAACAGAGAAGAAGATCCTGAATCTGTATTGGAGATAATTGCTGAGCTTGGATTACTCTGGCCTGCTGTGTCTCCTGTTTCTGTGTCTGCAAACTGTGTGACTATTTCTGCCAACTTGTATGAAGTAATACAGGACTTTTCTATATCAAACCTGTGACTCCTGTGTTTTCATCGCACCCAAGCACAAGACGCTATATGAACTGTACTACATACATTACACCTAAGATCTTTGAGCACATTCATCCCTAGCGTCATGGTATGGTCTCTGGCTGCTTTCCTGTCTACCAGCACTATTCCTCTCCTCACATCTTTACCACAGACTTCTATATTCATCCACACCACCCCTGTGACCAGGATGGGTAAGTGATTGGCTGCCGTGAGTTTTATTACTTTGCCCCATTCTGGCCTCAGCGCCTCCATGAAGTGCCGGCGGAAATATCCCTCAGGCATGGTGGTGACCTGTGAGCCGGTGTCTACTAGGCAGCGCACCGCTCTTCCATTGATTTCGGCCCAGACCAGGGGGCATGTGGAAACAAGACTGGTGGGACTTCTACTACTCCAATTTTCACGCTCAAGGCGGTGTCTCTTGGGCTCGGAGCCACCAAGTTCAACAGAGGTCGCGGGGATGGTTGGCTCCGCTGGGGACACCACTCGGCTATGTGGCCGGGCTCTCCACAGGTGTAACATGTAGGTGGACCTATTCGGGGGGTTCCAGTCTCACGCCGGGGAGCAGGCTCCCTGCCTCGCACCAGCAAGCCGGGTTCCGCTGTCGTGGCTGCCTTGGACGCTGCCACTTTTTCCCAAATCTGTCTAATCTCTTTCTTCAGATCTAACCATTGGGGGCAGCGTCAGTGGTGGCAGCTACCTCCCCGCTCAGTATATTCCCCACTGGCACTACCACCCCCTGCTCTTGCTCGCGCGTGCGTGCCTCACTCCCGACCTCAGAGAAAGTCATATCTGGTTTTACTTGCATGCGCTCTCGCAGGGCCTGTTTCATCAGCACATCACACAAGACTGTCACCAATTGGTCTTCGCAGCAAATGTCAATGGACCCTACATGTATGCCATCCTTCCTTATGATGGCAGTATGGAGCTCCTGTAGGGCATTCATAAACTGTGTCACGCTCTCCCCCTCCCTCTGTAACCGGTGAAATAGTCGCATGCGCAGCTTCCCTACGTCAGTGGGATCCCCATGCGTCTCCTCAAGAATGCGTAGAACTTTCTCCAGGGTGTCTATCTCCTGGGGGGCCTAAGCATCACAGAGTCTCGAGACTCCCCCTCCAGGGCCATCACTGCAATCTCTGCCTCCAATGCTGGCGTCATGGGGTGCATCCGCATCAGACCCCAGATGCGCTCCATCCAACTCCACAACATCACATTGTTCCCAGAAAACTTAGGCAAATTATTCAACATGGCTCCCAGGGAAAGGCTAGACCTGGGGCCTCCCCCAGCTGCTTGGTCTGCCCCTTCTTCGCCGTCGTGTGACATCCTGCCGACTACGCCAAGTGTAAAACGCAAGAGTTGTGCATGAGTTGAGAATGTCACACGGACCAGAGACAGACCAATAGTTGGGAATTTATTTACAAGATGAAATATCTCCTCGCAGGGAGAAATGGGGAACAAACGTAATTCAGCAATGCACTTAAGCTAAGCAAGATTAAGCAAACAGTTCACTAAACAACAGAAGAAGAAGAAAAAGGGTATTCTGGAACTTATTAGTTCGATGAAACCTTGATTGCAGGGTCCGTCTTCTCCAGCGTAGGCACTGTCAACAGCGGCGCTTGCAGTCTCAAAGTCTTTCTCTTATTCTTGGCAAACAGAGGGAAAACTCTGGGGTAAAAGTGGGAGACCGAGATAACGCGGTAGAGTTGCGTATCTCCTGTCCTGAGTCTCTTTATAAACAAGCTTACAGTCTTTAAGCAGAACGATGAAACGGAAAAAAAAGTGGCAAGTTTCTCAGAAACACTCAGGGGCTTTAGAACGTCACCGGGAGGATGGAGGGGTCTAGACTATGGATTCCTGTCTCTGTATTCTCCTGTCGGAAACCTCCTCCATACACTGAGGCCTCTGCATTCACGTGGTCACAGCTGGATCTCACTATGTCACGTGCTGCTAAGTCAGAGCCCTGACCGGGAGTCCCCTCTCTACTGCAGCACGAGGATGCGGGCTCTCTTCTGTGCGACACACGTAGCTCTCTGCTCTGCCCGTGCTCCTTTTGCGCCTTCTGCACCTCTAGCTTCCTGTCCACCGCCCCAGCATGTCCCCCGCGTCTCCTGTCAGTCACGTGGTTGGAACGGTCCTAGTCAGAAAGTCTTCCCCCCAGCAACCCTGCTGCCCTACCAAATGGTTCCGGACACAGAGCGAGGGAGGTAACACCCTTCTGTTGGTTCCTGCTCTTCACCCCCTTACATGCGGTCTAACCAGGGATTTGTACAGAGGCAGTATAATGCTCTCATCATGTGTATCCAGACCTCTTTTAATGCACCCCATGATCCTGTTTGCCTTGGCAGCCGCTTCCTGGCACTGGCTGCTCCAGGTAAGTTTATCATTAAAGGGAATCTGTCACCCCAATATTGCCATATCAGATAAAAATATGGCTGAATAGTGCGTCTCATAACAAAACTAACGGTAGGTATCATATATCCTGATACCCCTGTTTTCATATCAAAATACCTTTGTAAACTTCGTTTTTTTCCCTGTCAATCACGGTGGTCAGGTCAGGAGGGCGGCGTTTTCTCTCTCACTCCCCCCCCGATCCTCGGCATTCGTTGCGTATCGCCGTCTGTGAATCCCACAGACGGCGTTCGGCTTCCCGCAATTGCGCAATTCAAATTCGGGCTGGCGCATGCGCAGTGTGCTTTGCCCGACAGTGGGCAAAGCATAAAATCAGTACAGCGCATGCGCTACTCTTTCCTTACCCTGGAAGTCGTCAAAGGCAAGCAGTCATTTCTGGGGCAAGGAAAGAGTAGCGCATGCACAACGGATGCCGAGGAGCGGGGGGGGAGAGAGAGGGAAAACGCCGCCCTCCTGACCTGACCACCGTGATTGACAGGGAAAAAAACGAAGTTTACGAAGGTATTTTGATATGAAAACGGGGGTATCAGGATGTATGATACCTACCGTTAGCTTTGTTATGGGATGCACTATTCAGCCATATCGTTATCTGATATGGCAATATTGGGGTGACAGATTCCCTTTAACTAGGATCCCCAAGTCTTTCTCCATGTCAGATTTACCCAGTGGTGTCCAGTTCAGTGTGTAATGGTGATACTGTTTCCTTCTTCTAATGTGTATAACCTTACATTTATCATTGTTAAACCGCATCTGCCACCTTTCTGCCCAAGTTTCCAACTTATCCAGATCCATCTGTAGCAGAATACTATCTTCTCTTGTATTGACTGCTTTACATAGTTTTGTATCATCTGCAAATATTGATATTTTACTGTGCAAACCTTCTACCAGATCATTAATAAATATGTTGAAGAAAACAGGTCCCAACACCAACCCCTGCGGTACCCCACTGGTCACAGTAACCCAGTTAGAGAATATATCATTTATAACCACCCTCTGCTTTCTATCACTAAGCCAGTTACTTACCCATTTACACACATTTTCCCCTAGACCCAGCATTCTCATTTTGTGTACCAACCTCTTGTGTGGCACGGTATCAAACGCTTTGGAAAAATCAAGATATACCACGTCTAATGACTCACCTTGGTCCAGTCTATAGCTTACCTCTTCATAAAAACTGATTAGATTGGTTTGACAGGAGCGATTCCTCATAAACCCATGCTGATATGGAGTTAAACAGTTATTCTCATTGAGATAATCCAGAATAACATCCCTCAGAAACCCTTCAAATGTTTTACCAACAATAGTGGTTAGACTTACTGGCCTATAATTTCCAGGTTCACTTTTAGAGCCCTTTTTGAATATTGGTACAACATTTGCTCTGCGCCAGTCCTGTGGAACAGACCCCGTCGCTTTAGAGTTCCTAAATATAAGAATATTTATAAATATTATAAGAATATTTATAATATTTATAAGAATAAATATAATGACAGTTCTGCTTCATGTCACTTGTCCTACCTATTGCATTTTTTCTGTGCTATTTTGTGTATAAATATGTGATTCTTCAGATGTTGTATTAGTCTATGCCTGATGAAGAGACCTGAGTAGTCTCGAAAGCTTGCAATTTGTTACCATCTTTTCAGTTAGCCATTAAAAGGTATCAACCACTGAGGACTCTCAAGTCTAAATATTTTTCTAAATATAAGAAATAATGGTTTGTCTATTACATTACTTAGTTCTCTTAGTACTCGTGGGTGTATGCCAGTATCTATTTTCTATTTTAATCTTATTTAGCCGGTTTCACGCCTCTTCTTGGGTTAGATTGGTGACCCTTAATATAGGGTTTTCTCTGTCTCTCGGCATTTCACCTAGCATTTCATTTTCCACCATGGAGAAAGAGGTGTTTAACCACTTTACCCCCAATGGTGGTTTGCACGTTAATGACCTGGCCAATTTTTACAATTCTGACCACTGTCCCTTTATGAGGTTATAACTCTGGAATGCTTCAAGGGATCTTGGCGATTCTGAGAAAGTTTTCTCGTGACATATTCTCCTTCATGTTAGTGGTAAAATTTCTTCGATATAACTTGCGTTTATTTATGAAAAAAATGGAAATATGGCGAAAATCTTGAAAATTTTGAAATTTTCAAACTTTGAATTTTTATGCCATTAAAACAGAGAAATATGACACATAAAAAAGTTACTAAAAACATTTCCAACATGACTACTTTACATCAACACAATTTTGGAAACAAATTTTTTTTGTTAGGAAGTTATAAGGATTAAAAGTTGACTAGCAATTTCTCATTTTTACACCATTTTTTTTAGGGACGACATCACATTTGAAGTCAATTTGAGTGGTCTATATGATAGAAAATACCCAAAAGTGACACCATTCTAAAAACTGCACCCCTAAAGGTGCTCAAAACCACATTCAAGAAGTTTATTAACCCTTCAGGTGCTTCACAGTAATTTTTGGAATTTTAAAAAAAAATGAACAATTAACTTTTTTTCACAAAATATTTACTTCAGATCCAATTTTTTTTATTTTACCAAGGGTAACAAGAGAAATTGGACTGCAAAAGTTGTTGTGCAATTTGTCCTGAGTACACTGATACCCCATATGTGGGGGGAAACCACTGTTTGGGCACATGGCAGAGCTCGGAAGGGAAGGAGTGCCGTTTGACTTTTCAATGCAAAATTGGCTTGAATTGAGATCGGACGCCATGTTGCGTTTGAAGAGCCCCTGATGCGCCTAAACAGTGGAAAGCCCCCACAAATGACACCATTTTGGAAACTAGAACCCTCAAGGAACTTATCTAGATGTGTGGTGAGCACTTTGAACCCCCAAGGGCTTCACAGAAGTTTATAATGTAGAGCCATAAAATTCAAAAATCATATTTTTTCCTCAAAAACGATCTTTTCACCCCTAATTTTTATTTTCCCAAGGGTAACAAGACAAAAAAGTTGTTGTGCAATTTGTCCTGAGTATGCTAAACCACTGTTTGGGCGCATGGCAGAGCACGGAGGGGAAGGAGCGTCGTTTGACTTTTTCAACGCAAAATTGGCTGGAATTGAGATCGGACGCCATGTCGCATTTGGAGAGTCCCTGATGTTCCTAAACAGTGGAAACCCCCCACAAGTGACCCCATTTTGGAAACTAGACCCCCCTAGGAACTTATCTAGATGTGTGGTGAGCACTTTGAACCCCCAAGTGCTTCACAGATGTTTATAACGCCCGGGTGTGAAAATAAAAAAATAATATTTTTTCCACAAACATGATCTTTTAGACCCCAATTTTTTATTTTCCCAGGGGTGTGAGAGAAAACTACTGTATGTGCACACGTTGAGGTTCGGAAGGGAAGTAGTGACGTTTTGGAATGCAGACTTTGATGGAATGGTCTGCGGGCGTCATGTCACGTTTGGAAAGCCCCTGATGTGCCTAAATGCCTAAACAGTAGAAACCCCCACAAGTGACCCCATTTTGTAAACTAGACCCCCCAAGGAACTTATATACAACCCCTGGCAAAAATTATGGAATCACCGGTAGTGTTGAGCGATACGATACTGCAAATATCGGGTATCGGCCGATATTAGCTGTATCGGGCTTTCGATTCCGAGTACCGATATTTTCGTCATATCGGATACCGGAATCGGATTTGTCACTGTCACTGTGAGTGTCCGTCGGTCGGGTCTGTCAGGAGTCAGCGGCACTTACCTGGCAGAAGATCTGCGGCGGTCACGTCCTGGACTGCTTGATGGCCGCCATTATCTTCTCCCTGGCGGTCACATGCAGTTTTTCGCGATAACTGCAGTGACTGCAGGGTAATCCCGGCCGTAAACCAGTCCGATGACGTCACCGCCGGGGAAGCAGGTAATCAGCTGTGCTGCGCCGGGATGACAGGCTCTGCCTGTCATTCTGATGTAGCAGAGCTGGATCGTCGTGGGACACTCGTTACTATGGACTGCGTCAGACAGGTGGTATACTGCTGTTTTTTTTTCATTTTTTTACAGGAGATCGATGGCGTCGCAGGATGAGACTGTAATAAAAGTAATGAAAACTGTGTTGTTTTTTTTTATTAAATTAAAAAACTTTTTTATGAACATTCACCCGTCCGGGTACATCAACAATTTAACTATTTACATACAGGGACCCTGTCCGGGTTATTTATAATTCTTTGGCAGGGGTGTTCCAGGTACCACCTGGTACTCTTCTGATGCTTGCCAAACATCCGAGACACCAAGGACCACCAGGACCTGATGACGTCGTGTGGCCTGTACAGTCAAGTCGTGACCCGCTATCTGTGTCTGTGTGGCCACCTCTTTCATCTCCCTCCGGGTCTGGACCCCTATATCCCGGACTGAACGAACCCCAGGGGGCCTAACAGGCGCCGGGTACAGGCCAGCTATACTTATCATGTCCATAGCTGGGGCTGCTGAGGAGACCACTGAGGGAGGCTGGGGAGATTTACGGCGTGGGGTGGGCACTTGTGCAGAGGCCTGGATGTGGGAGGCTGAAGGCTCCGAGGGTCTCACAGGTTCCTGACACTCTGGGGAGTAGGGGTCGCACCTGGTAACATTTAGGGCGTACCATCCATTGTAACCCCAGTGTCGGGTGTAAGTCACCAAGTCTCCTGGCAACAGGTCCCTC
Source organism: Oophaga sylvatica (assembly GCA_033576555.1). Classification (NCBI taxonomy): domain Eukaryota; kingdom Metazoa; phylum Chordata; class Amphibia; order Anura; family Dendrobatidae; genus Oophaga; species Oophaga sylvatica. Next base: position 776,270,703 of record JARQOD010000001.1, on the reverse strand, counting down.
CCCGGGTGTCCTTCTGGGAGGTGAGTCTCCACGTCCCGCCGGGTCACAAAAACTTCTAAATAAAGTCCAGGCTCCTGGATGAAGCCCCAACCACCTTTCAATTTAAAGCTCCGTACTGCACCCTTACGCCGCGGCTCCCTCAGGGTTCCTTTATCTTTTCTCATCCGGTCCTTATCTGCCCGGTCCTTTTCTAGGTTACGTTGCCGAAGCTTTTGGGATTCTCGCTGCTCCCTTTGTCGCTCTGCTTCCCGCTTCCAACGTCTCCACTCTTCCTCCTGACGCCGGTTATAATTCTCCTCCACCAGCATCTCCATGTCTCCAAAATCAAACTGCAGCTTAGGATGTCCGGTTTGCGGCAGCTCTCCTGGCGCCCCCCAGTCCTGGCGCTCACCTGCGGAGGAAGCAGCCGGCTCTGGAACAGATGACAGTCGGGGCTCCGGTACAGACTTGTAGACCTCTGGTGCCTGCGTGGCCTCCTCCTTGAGGACGGGTGTCGCTTCTTCTGTCTCAGCGACGGGGGCAGACAGCGGGATCTGGGGTGCTGCCGGTGCTGCGTTTTTTGCAGGAACGGGTGCCTCCACTGCGACAACGTCAACCGGATCACATTGCAAGGGCTGGGATGCCCGCACGGACTCCTCTACTAGAACGGGTGCCTTACCTTCCGGTACAGACACTTCAGGTAAGAGGGATTGGCGCCGCTCCAAGTTTAGTTTTAGGGCACGCCAGCTGGCTTCCATCCTGGCGACCTCCTCCCGGTGCTGGGCCAGGCCTCTTAGGGTATCCTCCGCTTCTTGCAGCGTAGGAGGGTTTCCAGGCCGGGTGCCCAACGGTGGTTCCGTGGCGATCGGGTCGCTTCCATGGGGGGAGAGCTCTGACTGCTCCATCCCTTCACACTTCTGCTCGTGTCCATTAGCCATCTCTGCCAAGTCACATGTGTCATTAGCATCTGGAGAGGGCCCCTCTTTTGTAGGGAGGCGGGACCTTCATGTTAGTTTCCGCACACTGAGGAGGATGAGGAGGCGGAACTGAAGAGCTGTGGGGCACGATCTTACATTGCAGTACCATTTAGAGTGGTCGGCCATCGTTTTCGCGCCACTGAGTGAGTGTACACCCACGAAGAGCACGCCCTTCTTCTTCACCAGTGCCTCGTCGTGACGCAGATATGGCGAAAAAATGGCAAATACATTCTCTGATGATTTTAGCAATTCTCAAGCACAAAACCAGTTCAATTCAGGCACACAGGACTCGCTTATAGCGAGCTACAGAATCCTGTTCCGAGTCGCACAGAGCCAGAGGTTTTGGGGGTACTCGGCACCGAGCCCGTCGACTTCTATGGGGTATGTCACGGCTTTACCCGGCAATTGAATCAGAGTCTATTTTACTATGTAGAAGTGTATAAACTATAAATATATGTATATATATATGTCACAATGACATGTATATATATATATATATATATATATGTATTCTATGTGTGTATATTTTGTGTTTACAACGAAAGAAAGGGTTTTTTTTGTTGCGATATTTTGTTCCCATAGACTTACATGGGACTTCCGGAATCGGAATCGGATATCGACGATATTTAGTGATATCGGCGATACCATTCCGATACGATATTTTTAGATATCGAGCAGTATCGCTCAACACTAATCACGGCCTTGGAGGATGTTCATTCAGTTGTTTTATTTTGTTGAAAAAAAAACAGATCACAGACATGGCACAAAACTGAAGTCATTTCAAATGGCAGCTTTCTGGCTTTAAGAAACACTAAAAGAAATCAAGAACAAATAATGTGGTAGTCAGTAATGGTTATTTTTTTTAACCAAGCATAGGGAAAAATTATGGAATCACTCAATTCTGAGGAAAAAATTAAGGAATCATGAAAAACAAACAAAAAAACACTCCAACACATCACTAGTATTTTGTTGCACCACCTCTGGCTTTTACAACAGCTTGCAGTCTCTGAGGCATGGACTTAAAGGGAATCTGTCACCCTAAATTGGCGGGATATTTAAATGATGGCAGTCAGGTCAGATGGGCGGTGTTTTGGGTACTTGCCTTAACATGTTGTTTGCCGCTGTCTCCATTATTTCTGGGAATTGTAGTCGTTGCCCTCCATATAACGCGCCTGCGCATTGCAATCTTGAATTGCGCACGCGCAGTATGCTTTGCCCACAGATTGCAATGCGCAGGCGCGTTATATGGAGGGCAACGACTACAATTCCCAGAAATAATGGAGACAGCGGCAAACAACATGTTAAGGCAAGTACCCAAAACACCGCCCATCTGACCTTACTGCCATCATTTAAATATCCCGCCAATTTAGGGTGACAGATTCCATTTAATGAGTGTCAAACAGTGCACTTCATCATTCTGGTTCCAACTTTCTCTGATTGCTGTTGCCAGATCAGCTTTGCAGGTTGGAGCCTTGTCATGGACCATTTTCTTCAACTTCCACCAAAGATTTCAATTGGATTGAGATCTGGACTACAACCCCTGGCAAAAATTATGGAATCACCGGCCTTGAAGGATGTTCATTTAGTTGTTTTATTTTGTTGAAAAAAAACAGATCACAGACATGGCACAAAACTGAAGTCATTTCAAATAGCAACTTTCTGGCTTTAACAAACACTAAAAGAAATTAAGAACAAATAATGTGGTAGTCAGTAATGGTTATTTTTTTTAACCAAGCATAGGAAAAAAATATGGAATCACTCAATTCTGAGGGAAAAAATTATGGAATCACCCTGTAAATTTTCATTACCAAAACTAACACCTGCATCAAATTAGATCTGCTCGTTAGTCTGCATCTAAAAAGGAGTGGTCACAACTTGGAGAGCTGTTGCACCAAGTGGACTGACATGAATCATGGCTCCAACATGAGAGATGTCAATTGAAACAAAGGAGAGGATTATCAAACTCTTAAAAGAGGGTAAATCATCACACAATGTTGCAAAAGATGTTGGTTGTTCACAGTCAGCTGTATCTAAAATCTGGACCAAATACAAACAACATGGGAAGGTTGTTAAAGGCAAACATACTGGTAGACCAAGGAAGACATCAAAGTGTCAAGACTGGAAACTTAAAGCAATATGTCTCCAAAACAGGAAATGCACAACAAAACAAATGAGGAACGAATGGGTGGAAACTGGAGTCAACGTCTGTGACCGAACTGTAAGAAACCACCTAAAGGAAATGGGATTTACATACAGAAAGGCTAAACAAGAGCCATCATTAACACCTAAACAGAAAAAAACAAGGTAACAATGGGCTACGGAAATGCAATCGTGGACTGTGGATGACTGGATGAAAGTCATATTCAGTAATGAATCGTGAATCTGCATTGGGCAAGGTGATGATGCTGGAACTTTTGTTTGGTGCCATTCCAATGAGATTTGTAAAGATGACTGCCTGAAGAGAACATGCAAATTTCCACAGTCATTGATGATATGGGGCTGCATGTCAGGTAAAGGCACTGGGGAGATGGCTGTCATTACATCTTCAATAAATGCACAAGTTTATGTTGATATTTTGGACACTTTTCTTATCCCATTAATTGAAAGGATGTTTGGGGATGATGAAATCATTTTTCAAGATGATAATGCATCCTGCCATAGAGCAAAAACTGTGAAAACATTCCCTGAAAAAAGACACAAGGTCAATGTCATGGCCTGCAAATAGTCCAGATCTCAATCCAATTGAAAATCTTTGGTGGAAGTTGAAGAAAATGGACCATGACAAGGCTCCAACCTGCAAAGCTGATATGGCAACAGCAATAAGAGAAAGTTGGAGATAGATTGATGAAGCGTACTGTTTGACACTCATTAAGTCCATGCCTCAGAGACTGCAAGCTGTTGTAAATGCCAGATGTGGTGCAACAAAATACTAGTGATGTGTTGGAGGTTTTTTTTTTTTGTTTTTCATGACTCCATAATTTTTTCACTCAGAATTGAGTGATTCCATAATTTTTTCCCTATGCTTGGTTAAAAAAATAACCATTACTGACTACCACATTATTTTTTCTTGATTTCTAATAGTGTTTCTTAAAGCTAGAAAGTTGCCATTTGAAATGACTTCAGTTTTGTGCTATGCAGTAGCGTAGCTACCGGGGGGGCGGTGGCCCCGGGCCCCACGCTCTGAGGGGGCCCACCCGGAGATACGCTACTGTAACTGTATCGGCGTGCACAGCGCGCCGACACAGTTACTTTCTGCGGCAGAGCAGGGAGAATCAATCTCCCTGCTCTGGCGCCCGGCCGCTATGGGGCCTGAGCAGGCGGTGGGGGGCCAGTGCCAGCAGTGGGCCCCCGCCCGTCATCGCGGGGTCAGCTGTATCGGCAACTAGCCGATACAGCTGACCGCATTGAGAGAGAAGGAGCGAGCGCTCCTCCTCTCCCATAATCCCCCTCTCAGCGTCTGACAGCGGGCGCACTGACGTCACTGCCCGGCGCCGGCAGTCAGATGCTGAGAGGGAGAGCAGTGAGCAGCGCAGGAGCCGGAAGCAAGAGGTGAGTACAGGATTTATTATTTTTGTAAAGGGGGCTGCATTATAAGTACGGCTGCATATGGGGGTGCATTATAAGTACGGCTGCATATGGGGGTGCATTATAAGTACGGCTGCATATGGGGGTGCATTATAATTACGGCTGCATATGGGGGTGCATTATAAGTAAGGCTGCATATGGAGTACATTATAAGTACGGCTGCATATGGGGGTGCATTATAAGTACGGCTGCATATGGGGGTGCATTATAAGTAAGGCTGCATATGGAGTACATTATAAGTACAGCTGCATATGGGGGTGCATTATAAGTAAGGCTGCATATGGGGTGCATTATAAGTACGGCTGAATATGGGGGTGCATTATAAGTACGGCTACATATGGGGTACATTATAAGTAAGGCTGCATATGGGGTGCATTATAAATAAGACTGCCTATGGGGTGCATTATAAATAAGACTGCATATGGGGTACATTTCAAGTAAGGCTGCATATGGGGTACATTATAAGTAAGGCTGCATATGGGGTACATTATAAGTAAGGCTGCATATGGGGTGCATTATAAATAAGACTGCCTATGGGGTGCATTATAAATAAGACTGCATATGGGGTACATTTCAAGTAAGGCTGCATATGGGGTACATTATAAGTAAGGCTGCATATGGGGTACATTATAAGTAAGGCTGCATATGGGGCTGCATTATAAATAAGACTGCCTATGGGGTGCATTATAAATAAGACTGCATATGGGGTACATTTCAAGTAAGGCTGCATATGGGGTACATTATAAGTAAGGCTGCATATGGTATGCATTATAAGTAAGGCTGCATATGGGGTGCATTATAAGTAAGGCTGCCTATGGGGTGCATTATAAGTAAGGCTGCCTATGGGGTACATTATAAATAAGACTGCCTATTGGGTGCATTATAAATAAGGCTGCCTATGGGGTGCATTATAAATAAGACTGCGTATGGGGTGCATTATAAATAAGACTGCCTATGGGGAGTGCATTACAATATAGAGGCTGTCTGTTGGGGTGCATTATAATACAGAGGCTGCCTATGGGGGTGCATTACAATACATAGGCTGTCTATGGGGGTGCATTATACAATATTGAGGACTATCTGGTGTATTATGCTATATGGAGGCTATCTAGGGGGCCATCATACAGTGTGGAGATTACAGTGGCGGAGCTATCATACAGTGTTGGAGCCATTAAATAGTTTGGGGATATTAAGGGGTCAGTATATATCCAGTGAGGGGGCATCATACTGTGTATAGGGGAGCTGTACAGGGGGGAGACTCGGGACATTAAGTGTAAAGTGGGTACTTATTGTTATAGGGGAACTCTGGTTACTGTGACTGTCAAAGGGGCACACACAGGGCATTATTACATTCTAGGGGACAACATGTGGGCACTGTTTTCTAGAGCCCATGCACCTGGCATTACTATATTATAGAGGGTGCTTTAGAATTTAGAGGTCACACAGAACCACACAGTAAGTGCAGTAATAGGGACACATAGGGCAGCAGCGGCTCAGTATTGGAGTATCAGGTGTAGTAATAGGGACACATACGACAGCAGCGGCTCAGTATTGGGGTACCAGGTGTAGTAATAGGGGCACATACTGCAGCAGCGGCTCAGTATTGGAGTATCAGGTGTAGTAATAGGGACACATATGACAGCAGCGGCTCAGTATTGGGGTATCAGCAGGATGAGGAGTTTGTGCAGGTTGAGAATAGTCCAATTGGTGACCGTGACGGTGCTGACAATATGAGAAGTGAAACGTTTCTTTGTTGTATTCTCTGTAGTCGAGTCCTGGCTGGAGGAGTCGTTATGTCGGTCTGGGCCAGATGGAAAAGACATGAAAAGTGAACGATTCCATCAGAAAGAACGTCAGCGGTAAGTCATTATCTGTAACTCTGCTATGGATCTCTTATATTTTTCTGTAGGATGGTGTTATTTACCACTGACCATATGGCGGTGATATCAATATTGGTCTTTTTATATATACAGTGCCTACAAGTAGTATTCAACCCCTGCAAAATTTAGCTGTTTGATAAGATGCAAATAAGTTAGAGCCTTCAAACTGCAACGAGAGTAGGATTTATTAACAGAAGCATAAATCTTAACAAACAAAAAGTTATCTTGCTCATTTTTAAATTTTAATAAATTTTAAACATAAAAGTTGGGGGCAATTATTTTTACAACCCCTATGTTTAATATTTTGTGGAATTAAACCCTTGTTTGCAATTACAGCTAATATGTCTTTTATAAGACCTGATCAGGCCGGCAAGGTCTGTGGGTTTTCTTGGCCCACTCCTCCATGCAGATCTTCTCCAAGTTATCTAAGTTCTTTGGGTGTCTCAGTGGACTTTAATCTTGAGCTCCTTCCCAAGTTTTCAATTGGGTTAAGGTCAGGAGACTGAATAGGCCACTCCAACACCTTGACTTTTTCCCTCATTGAACCCGGCCTTGGGTTTTCTTGGGTGTGTGCTTTGGGTCATTGTCTTGTTGGGAAAATGAAAATTACGACCCATCTTAAGATCCTTGATGGAGGAGCGGAGGTTCTTGGCCCAAAAACTCCAGGTAGGCGTGCTATCCTTCCTCCCATGGATGCGGACGATGGGGGCCAAGGGGGCCCCTTGCTGAGAAAAGCCCCACGCATGATGTGCCATCCACCCATGCATGGGCTGTAGGGATGGTATTCTTGGTCGTATGCAGTGCCATCCCGTCTCCAAACGTCACGTGGTGGTTGGCACCAAGTCTCGATCTTGGTCTCATCAGACCATTTGAACCTTGAACCAGTCTGTCTCAGAGTCTCCAAGTGATCATGAGCAAACTGTAGACGAGCCTTGACATGACGCTTTTTAAAGTAAAAAAGGGACCTTCGGGGGCTGAACGGAGACCCTTT
>JARQOD010000001.1:776160116-776263191 GCA_033576555.1 Oophaga sylvatica | reverse complement strand
TAACACTCTTGGAGACTGCTTCCTTGTGCCAGGACACCTCTCTGTGTCCAGGCTAAAGACAGCTCTAACACTCTTGGAGACTGCTTCCTGGTGCCAGGACACCTCTCTGTGTCCAGGCTAAAGACAGCTCTAACACTCTTGGAGACTGTTTCTTGTGCCAGGACACCTTCCTGTGTCCAGGCTAAACTAGCTCTCAGATTGTGTTTCCAAACACCTACTTCTGGTCTCCTAATTAACACCTGAGTAGTTTCAGGCTTGTGCTGCAAGTGTGTGCTGAATGTGAGGTGTAGTGACCTTTCTCTACCACTAGGTTTACAAAGCCACACATTTCCCTTATACCTAGGTGAAATGTACACCCCATTCATCACATATTCACTCACTGTCTCACATATCCCCTCCCTCTTCTCCAGACGGAGGGCTGGTCATCCAGACCGGAGGGCTGGTCAACAATCCAACAGAGACAGTGAACTCTGGACCAGTCATGGCCCTCATCAGCTTCATCCTCACCACTGTCATAGCCAACATCAGTTTTCTCTTCATCTGAAGCATCCGCACTACCCTGTACCCTCCCAGGCCTATACTCTCTGCGGGCCTCGGGTATCCTGCACGGTTTCATCTTGACCTTAGGGCCGGGCTCAGATTCAATATAGTGCCTGGCCAGAGAAGTACGACCCGACACATCAGAACACTTCTGCTGACTCTTCCTCAGAAACTCACGTACCTCCTGTCCCTGGTGCACTGACCATGTGTCACCAACTATCACAGAAGGTATAGGGGGTTTTTCACTTTTCTCCAGTTCCCCACTTTCAGGCTCTTCTGGCAAGACATGCCCAGAAGCCCCACCGTCCGTCCCACACTCTACTTCCTCAGCCACATCTGGCTCACTGTCAGTGTTATACAATTCATTTTCATTCACATCCTGCTCACTGTCAGGGTTATACAATTCATTTTCATTCACATCTTGATCTGGAACCTTAGTTAACATGTCATCCACAACATTAACTGCACCATCTGGTCCCTCAAGTATGTGACTATGTGACAACCCCAGCACTATACTTCTATATAGTTCGGGTACTAGGAGCTGACTCACGACCTCTCCCTGGACTTCAGTGTCCCTATACAATAGGCTATTGTCCATGGCAGCATGAGGAAACCTCTCCTCAGAACCAGGCTCCTGGGAAACCTCATTTAGAACAATCATATTTTCCTGTGCTGTTTTAAGAGTGGGGTCTCGCCACTGCTCGCTCTCAAAATTGTCACAGGACACAGGCAAGTCAGGGACACTCGGTTCCCGAGAACCACCATCCTCGTCTCCCAACATCACCTGCAAAGGAATTTCATCTTTATCATGATCATCATCATTATCAATATCAGCATCATCATCATGGTCATCATTATTATCATGATCATCATCACCATTATCAATATCAGCATCATTATCATGGTCACCATCATTATCACATAAATTTAACGTCCCACTAGCATTGTGTTCCGCCCCTCGGGACTGCGCACCCTCAATAGGAGCTTCATCACACTGTCCATCAGAAACATTTCTCCCCCAGAGACCCTTAGACCGGGGAAAGTCATTACCCAATATGACGGGGTGCACCAGGCTCTTCACTACCCCGACTTCATATGAAACCTCCCCGAGTTTAGGGACCAAGTCCACGGCAGTCTCTGGGTAGACTTTGGTGTCTCCATGGATGCACACCACACTCAGGTGCTTATCAGGGATGAAGTCCCTATCAATCAGGCTGACACATACGGAAGTCACTGGACTCTCTGAGTCCAAGAGGACCTGTGCTGGGCAGTCATTTACAACCACCGGGGACACCTGTGGTCCAGTCTCTTCGGCTGAGGTGGACACACACACAGGTTCTGCGCAGGGAGAGAGGGACCTGCCAACATCACGGCACATAGGCTCCCCCTCTAGTGAACAGCCGGCTGCAATTTCACGACATCTCCAACACTGTCCACCACAATCACCCTCCCATATGTCCGCTCGGGCCTGAACCCGCTTATCAGCATACCCCATGTCCCCAACAGCTGGAACGCTCTTACCGGGAGAGTTCGGCGTCCGGGAACTCTGAAGTGACGACCTCTCAGACGGCTGTACCTCAGGAGGACATGCTCGGGTGCAGCGGTTCACTATCACCTTTTCAACTCTGCCGACACGACGGCCACCGTCAGGCTCCAACCGCTTCTTTACTGCAGGCAACGCAGGTGCCTTCACAACATTACTCTGGGACGAGGCGCTGAGAGCTGCAATCTGCTCCAACATCAATCGGTTAAACTCCTGCTGCTGCTGCTGCCAGCTCTGCTGGGCCTGCTGCATGATCTGCAGGTGTTTCTTAACAAGCTCCTCCATACTGCCGGACTTATCTGTCTCAACCACGGCAGTCTTATGTTGCACATTAACTTGCGCCATTTATTCAAACAGCGCCTCCATGCTGTCATCCATGCTGTCAGACTTCTCTGTCTTAACAACGGCAGTCTTCACTCAAGACATACACACTCTACAGTCTTTTCCATAGAAAAATTCAGCTCTGCTGTGCAGACACCTTTTTTTTTTTTTTTTTCTTTGCAAAGTCTATTAGGGCTCCTGTCTCTTTAAGACTGCTCCACAGACTTTTCTTTTGCTGCTGCACATTCCACAGTCATTTTCACAACAAGTTCAGCTTTGCTGTGCATACATTTTCTCTCTGCAGACCCTATCAGGGCCACTGTCTCTCCAAGACTGCTCCAAACAGACGTTTCTGCTGACACACTTTTTTTTTTTTTCTCTGCTGCTATTTCAACAGACTTCACCTTTATTGCTGTCTCTAAGCCTCTGTGCTGCATGCACACTCCAGCACTAACTGTATCAGCCACTGCGCTGCCCCAGCATTCTCCGCCAATTGTGGCCTTCCAGGGGGTTTAGCTCTAGGATCGCTGTCTGGGTAGACAGAATGGCATGAAAACAGTTCATTCAGACAGCAGTTCTGGTGCAAAACTGGCCGCAACCAGCTTTATTAAAGTCCACAGCAAACAGATAAAACAAAGCATAAACAGAAAACCTGGGCTTGTCTAGCCACTAATTACACTTAGATAGATGGCCCTCTCTATCCGGGACCCAGACTCTACCAGTCTGTGCCCAAAACAACACATATCACATATGTTACCAGTATGGAGCTTCACAGATACTCCTCCTTGTGTCTGAAGGCACCTTCCATGTCCAGACTTGAGAGAGATCCACTCCTATTCAGCCGCTCTTCACACGGATTCGCACTGAGACTACTCCTATGTCCGGGGTCCTTCCTGCACCCAAACTGAGATAGCTCAAACACTCTTGGAGACTGCTTCCTTGTGCCAGGACACCTCTGTGTCCAGGCTAAAGACAGCTCTAACACTCTTGGAGACTGCTTCCTTGTGCCAGGACACCTCTCTGTGTCCAGGCTAAAGACAGCTCTAACACTCTTGGAGACTGTTTCTTGTGCCAGGACACCTTCCTGTGTCCAGGCTAAACTAGCTTTCAGATTGTGTTTCCAAACACCTACTTCTGGTCTCCTAATTAACACCTGAGTAGTTTCAGGCTTGTGCTGCAAGTGTGTGCTGAATGTGAGGTGTAGTGACCTTTCTCTACCACTAGGTTTACAAAGCCACACATTTCCCTTATACCTAGGTGAAATGTACACCCCATTCATCACATATTCACTCACTGTCTCACAAGGTGTAATGTATTTTTGTTCTATTTGTTTTAAGTTATGAACATTATAGTTTGTTATAGTCCTTCAATTTTCTCAGGAAATATGTTTAAAATAATTTATGAGCCAGTTGTAATTGTTCATTATGTTTACAGCGACAAAACATGATCTACTACATAAAAAATTGTTTTGACTCGCATTAATTGTATGTGATTATTTAAATATGTAGCTGTTTAGTTAAATATGTTATGGTGTGCCTAACTTACACACAATATGACACAAAAACAAACACAACATATACAATTAAGTGAGCATAAATATCTTTATGACACAGCAACATAGGCACACTACATGTGTAATAATGCCTCCTCTTGCCAGGCAGTAGCACCCTCAGGGGACACAAAATATTGAGTCAACACATCACGTACTTTTAGGCCTGAAGGGGGACGACGGGGGATGGATGGGTGGTGACATAGGCAAAGACACATTCACAGAGGCTAACTCAGCCACATGTTGTGAGGAGCAATGTCACGCTGTCTAATGATATGAATACAATGTCAGTAAACTATTTATACAGGAACCACACTCTATACAACATATAGTTTAGCAACATCAGAATGTAAGTATAAAATAGATTTACCTGACACAATCTCTGCAGAACTTAGGGTTAATCTTGAGGACTTGATGTGCAGAAACGATATAGTTGAACTCAGGGTTAATCTTGAGGACTTGATGAGCTGTAACAGGAAAGAGGAGGACCGGGGTCTAACCTGACCCTACACTGGGGTCCTAACTAATCCCTTACCTTGGAGGTACTGATAATGGTTCAGAGGTCCAAGTCTCCAGCCTAAAGGGTATGCCACACTAAACAATATCGCTAACGGGATCGCTAAAAAACGTCACTATTTAGCGATCCCGTTAGCGATGTTGTTGTGTGCGGCAGCTTCCAGCGACGAGCTTCCTGCTGTGATCTCGCTCGTCGCTGGAATCGTTCCGGACCCTATTTTCTCGTCGGCGCTCCCGCTGGGTAAGTATATATCGCTAGTGTGGCACCTTTTCTTAGCGATTTAGCGGTACTTTTGTACCGCTAAAGTCGTTAAGAAGATCGCTAGCGGCGATAGCGTCGTTAACGATATCGCTAAATGTGGCCGCATTTAGCGATATAGAAACAATCCCGCTAGCGATCTCATTAGTATGCGACGCTAACGAGATCGCTAGCGGGATAGCTTAGTGTGGCAGTACCTTATCCCTGTCTCCTGTCAGACCCTGAACCCTGTAATCAGTCCTAAGAAGGATCCTGATTACCACCAAAGGGATATGTGCTGATCTCAGCTAAATACACAGATTAGACATATAAGACAGACAGGATAGCACTCACTTGCATACACACTCAAACACCGAAGGAACATAAATGGTCTGGGAAATAAACTCTAAGTATGTTGAGCTTAAAACAGCTAAGGAGCTCTCAACTTAAGTCTATACAGATTCATTCCTATCTGTGGTCTGCATGAAGGATTTCACTGGCAACTCCCAAAGCAGACAACCAGGAATTTAAAGGAAACCAATCAACAAATAATCAATTGCAGCCGGGAGAAACTGCACCCAGTCCCAGCACCGAGCACAGACAGAATTAACTCCCTAGCTGCCAAACACAAAGAAACAGCAACTCAGCTGTGAGAAGTCAAAATGTGCAACCGCGACGATCTTCGTGGCAATGCACACATGACAAGCATTCATGGATTCTACAAAAATTATGTAGGACCACACATGCTTTGAGGACCACATTAACATTCTGTTCACTGAGTTGAATTGCAGATTGAAGTACCCGCCATTTAGCACAAAGAATTCCAAATGTGCACTCCACCAGCCGGCGAGCACGTGACAGGCGACAATTAAATATTCTACGCCGATGGGTGAGATAACGACGGGGATATGGCCTCATTACATTACGGCTTAATTGAAATGCCTCATCCGCTACTATAACATAAGGCACATGTTCTGGAATAGAGTCTGTCAGTTGACTTGCTGGTGGTAGGTCCAGTTGGTTATTGCGTATCCGCCTACCCATTATGGAAGTATTGAAGACTCTTGAGTCTCCAGTCCTTCCATAGGCCCCAATGTCTACAATTATAAACATGTAGTTTGTGTCGACCAAGGCCAACAAAACTACTGAAAAATATTGTTTGTAATTGAAGAATTGGGAGCCTGAATTAGGAGGTTTACGAACACGTATGTGCTTGCCGTCCAGGGCTCCTATAGTGTGGAAACTGGCAATTTTCGGCAAAACCCTGTGCTATCCTCAACCAGTCACTCATTTTTGGCTCAGGCATGACGTCTTCATGTAGTCTGTTCCAAATTTCAACACAAGTTGACCGCACAATGCCTGAAATTGTTGATCGGCCTATTAAGAACTCTAAGTGCAGAGCAGCGTAGGACATGCCAGTAGAAAGGAACCTGTAACACAAATAGAACATGGAGAAATCAGCACCAAAAACAACAAACACAGCATGCACAACACTTACAATGCTTGAGTTTGTTAGACCACACATGCTGGAAATTAGATTACAAGCCATGGCTTCTGTGGAATACACCAAAGCCAATCATTTCGATAGGTAAGCTTCAGAAATACATTACTCACATTATAAGTTTCCAAGAAGTGTGCTCAAACACTTGCAAAGTCACTATGTCGAGGAAAACATCATCACCATATCGTTGACACACATACCTTATTGTTAGGAGAAGGCGTTCCTCTGCAGAAATTGCTTTTCTCATCCTGGTGTCCTGAAATGTGATCCCAGGGCGCACAATGTCAAGCAACGTATCAAAGGTAGCTATGCTCATTCGACAATATTGGAAAAACTTATCTCCATGCCTACGCAGTGACAAATATAGACGGTGAAAATGGCCTTTAGTTATCCTTCTTGTCAAAAGTGGATGTACCCACATTCTTGTGCGTCTTCTGGGATCTGCTATTACAGGATATGGCTCCCCAAAACGTCTGGATATAACCCAATGGAACAGCACACGCTCAGTGGGAGTAAATCTGAGTGTGTTGCTCATGTTTGGATAAAGCAGCTAGCAAGCACTAAGCACAAGGAACAAAATGACACCAGTGCAAAGGTGGGAGTCACAGCTGTAGCAGAGCACTTAAATATAGCTCTGCCTGATGATTTAAATGAGTATCAGGCCTCAAAACCGTTATTGGTCCTTTTTGGAAAGCTGCGACAAAAGAACAGTGGTCGGATGAAAATCGGATGTTACAAGGTACACACACATGCGACTAAATCGCATCTTTGAAGGAAAATCGGATGCCAGGCGGATGTGTGATGTTTTCATTTTGTTCCGATAATCGACCGACTAAAACGGTCCGATTTTTTGTAGTTGTGTCTGACCCCGGCCTAAGAGAGGTATTCACATTAGATACGTAGGGACCCATTAGTTTTGAGACCACCTTGACGTTGGTTAATGGGCTTGCATGAATTGGCCAAATTATGTGCTAAGCGTCTCATTTTTTCCTAGTATTCAGAAACAGTATTGCTATTTATATTTCATATTGACGTGCTTTAGCACGACAGAGTGCAACTTTTTTTGTGTATGTGTACTGTGTAATGGCTGTCTCTGACCGTGCAGGAATATGGTCTGATCGTACCACAGCTCCTGGCCAGGGAGTACAGACATTACAGCACGGGATCACAAATGATTTTTTCTGTGAAGTAAAACATTGTTTAAAACAGGCCGCCAATAGGTCTACAGCAATGTTAAAAGAGCTGCTGGTGTTTTTGGTTCTGTACTGCATGTGACGATAATCTCAAATTTTCTTAATAGCTCTGGCCTGTAGGGTGGCAAGACGGAAGCCTTTTCTTACCAAAAAAAACAATACCCAGCTATGTTTTACCAAAATCTACATCATGTCTGACAAAAGCATGTTGGAAAATGTGATTTAGTCTAATGAGACCAATGTTGATCTTTTTGGCCACAATTTCAAAAGGTATGTTTGCCTCAAAGCCAACACTGCATATCACCAGGAGACCCACAGTCATTTTGGACATTGCAGTTCATATTAACCTTCAATCCACAGAACAGGTGATAAATGATGTACCGTATTTTTCGGATTATAAGACGCACTTTTTTCCCCAAAATTTTGGGGAAAATGGGGGTGCCCCTTATAAACCGAAAGTAACTTAACAGACGGGGGAGGATGCGGTGGAGCGGGGTCCCAGAGCTGATACTGCAGGAAGTTGGCAATGGCAGGAGTGGGACAATGCTGAGGGTCCCAGGCTGGAAGGAGGGGGCTTTCACAAAAGGACGACGGAGTCCCCGCACTTCTCATCCTTCTCACTGCAGTGGACTTCGGGAAAATTGCTGCCTCTGGCAGCGCATGCAAAGATTGGAATCTCGTTCGAAGGCGGCCACTTTCCTTAAGTCCCACACAGTGAAAAGTACGAGGACTTCGCCGACATTTGCCTTGCACCACCGAACACCCCCTCCTCCCAACCCGAGGCCCACAGCATCACCCCACTCCTGTCACCACCGCCAGCTTCCAGCATCAGCCACCCTGCCTCCTGGGACCCCACTCCACCGCAGCTGCCCCCCATGGTAAGCTACCATAAAAGCGGACTATAAGACCACCAGTCCAGTGGTGTTGGCACTGGTTCTCCCAGGGATCACCTCTCATTTTTAAGTCACCCAATCCAGTGGCCAATCAGCGTTGGTTTCACTTTCCTTGCCCTCTGATGTATCACATGCATCTGGAGGAAGAGAGAGCATCTGCTCTCTCACCTCCTCCAGATGTATGTGATATGTCCTAATGTGGGAAGAGTGAAGCCAGCGCTGATTGGCTGCAGGGATCGCTTGGCATAACAATGTGACGCCATCCCTGGGATAGCCAGTGTCAACACCGCAGGAATGGCGCCTTTACTGGAGGTAGGTGTTTTATTATTGTAAAGGGGAAACCATAGGGATTGAGAAAATGTTCTCAGAGTAGCAGACAACCACTTTAAACCTGGATTCAGATAGCCAGACTGATGAAAAACTGCGCTAAATCTGCATGACAGAAAGCATGCTGTGTGGTTTAAAAACTTACATGTTCTTTCAGAACATTTTCAGTACAACAATGACTCTGTAAATCATCATATCTGTCATACTCTTGATCATGCTAGTTTGTGGATTATTCAATGAAAATAATGACAGCAAACCTCAGCCATTAACTGCATAATTAACCACTCTCTCAGAAAATAATTTCTTCATCCTCGCTTGCTTCCCTTTCTGCACTCTTCGTCAGTCCCAGGCACAGCCACAGACAATGTCCTGACATTGGCCCTGGCACCACAATATTGTGTGTGGTGGGGAGGGAAGGAATAGTAAGAAGTGATTATACACTGTTCAAAAAAATAAAGGGAACACTAAAGTACCACATCTTAGATATCACTGAATGAAATATTCCAGTTGCAAATCCTTATTCGTTACATAGTGGAATGTGTTGAGAACGATAAAACATAAAAATGATCAATGTAAATTAAAATTAATATCCCATGGAGGTCTGGATTTGGAATGATACACAAAATCAAAGTGGAAAATCAAATTACAGGCTGATCCAACTTCTGTGGAAATGCCTCAAGACAATGAAATGATGCTCATTAGTGTGTGTGGCCTCCATGTGCCTGTATGACCTCCCTACAATGCCTGGTCATGCTCCTGAGGAGGCGGCGGATGTTATCCTGAGGGATCTCCTCCCAGACCTGGATTAAAGCATCAGTCATCTCCTAGACAGTCTGTGACGTTGGTGGATGGAACGACACATGATGTCCCAGATGTTCTCAATTGGATTAAGGTCTGGGCAGGCAAGTCCATAGCATCAATGCCTTCATCATGCAGGAACTGCTGACACACTTCAACCACATGACGCCTACCACCCTCATACATCAGAAGGAACCCAGTGAACCTGTATATGGTCTCACAATGTGTCTGAGGATCTCAACCCGGTACATTTGGCTAGCTCTTTCAGGGTTGTGTGGCCCTCCAAAGAAATTCCTCCCCACAGCATTACTGACCCACCGCCAAACCGTTCATGCTGGAGGATGTTGCAGGCAATAGAACGTTCTCCACGACGTCTCTAGAATCTGTCACATGTGCTCTGTGTGAACCTGCTCTCATCCATGAAGAGTACAGGGCACCAGTGTCGAATCCGCCAATCATGGTGTTCTCCAACAAATGCCAATCATCCTGCGCGGTGTTGGGCTGTAAGCACAACACCCACTTGTGGACTTTGGGCCCTCATACCTCCCTCATGGAGTCCGTTTCTGAAAGTTTGAGCAAACAAATGGATGTTATTGGCCTGCTGGAGGTAATTTTGCAGGGCTCTGGCACTGCTACTCCTTGCAAAAAGGAGGTAGAGGTCCTGCTACAAGGCGTTTGCCCTCCTACGGACTCTCAACATCTCCTGGTGCACAGGTCTATCTCCTGGTATCTACTCCATGCTCTGGACACTGTGCTGACAGACACAGCAACCCTTCTTGCCACAGCTCGCATTGATGTGCCTTCCTGGATGAGCTGCACTACCTGAGCAACTTCTGTGGGTCGTAGACACTGCCTCATGCTACTGTTCAGTACCTCTAGGGTGAGAGCAATGACATAATGCAACAGTGACTAAAACAACAGCCAAAAAGGATGTGAACAGAGAAATTGTCTGTGGTCACCCCTGCAGGACCACTCCTTCATAGGGGTTGTCTTGCTAATTGCCTATCAACTCTACCTACTGTCGGTTCCATTTGCACAACAGCAGGAGAAATTGATTCACAATCGGTGTAGCTTCATAACTGGACAGGTTGATTTCACAGAAATGTGATTGGCTAGCAGTTACATTGTGTTGTTTGAGTGTTCCCTTTATTTTTTTGAGCAGCGCATTTAGTCTCATCTCGTGCCTTTATTAAGTAGTCAGGTCTATGGTAGGTAGTAGGGGCTTTGGAATGTGTATTAGTTTTAGGGGGTCAGTATGTATTTTGGACTTTGAAGAAGGGGATTATATGCATTATTTGAGGTTCTAATGTCATAGACTGAGGACATATCATATACAAATGGATGCTACACATTATACGTCCCAGTTCAAAGTCCATGATGCGACTTGGGAACTAATGGTCACCATAAACCAAATTTTTTTTAAAAATAACAGAAAAAGTCGCAAAGTGAAATGTAGTAGTCACATTGGGCTTCAAGGGGTCATCCAGACTAAAAGTATGTGCACATGTGTACCCACATTTTTGAAGCAGAAGATGCTTCAGGAAAATGCTGGGGTTGACTTTCCTGAAGCATCTTCTGTCTCGTCTTTTTTGTGACATTTTTGTTTCTGATGTCTTTTTTTATATTACATATAAGTTAGTGGCGGCATCCAAGTGGAAGCCTCCTGAAAAATGGACAGGTCACTTATTTTAGCCATTTCAAAGCCTGACACCCCCAACAATCAGCTATTCCTGGCCGAATGTGGGCAGTTATGGAGTAGAAAAGAATAGCTCCATAAGCTAGTGGATGTGGGCAGGTTCTGCAGGTCCATTACTATTCATTAGAATAGTGCAGATGTATAGTGCAGATGTATGATACCCGGTCGTGGCCACTATACAGTTGCAGAATCATGCTATGCAGCTCCGCAACTAATTATGTCAGGGGAGGCGGCAGCAGCAAGAACTGCTGATGTTGCATCCCAATAGTGATGACCTATCCTAAGGATAGGCCATCAGTATAACAGTACTGAACAACCCCTTTAAAAGACCATACAATAGACAGACCATATGCACGGGAAGTTGTTTTGACATTGCTGTGGGTTATGCTAATTTTTTAACAATTATTGAAACCTTTTTCAGGAGAAAATTCTGCAGTCACTCTGGCTGCCAAATCGTGAAAGTATCATGCGACCACAAATATGATTTGCATACTTGTGGTCACGGACCAACTAGTCTTACCCGACTTCTTTCAATACAAGAGAATTAAAGGGAATCTGTCACCCCATTTTAGCCATATCAGCTAAAGATATGACTGAATGGTGCGTCCCATAAGCAAGCTATCGGTATGTAGCTTATATCCAGATACCCCGTTTTGATTGCAAAATACCTTAGTAAAGTTGGGATTACTTTCTGTAAATCAGGGCGGTCCGGAGGGCAGCGTTTTCTCTCTTCTCCCCCCCCCCGCTCCTCTGCATCTCTTGCGTATGGCCGTCTGTGAATCGCCCAGACAGCGTTCTGCTTCCCGCGATTGCGCTTTTCAAATTCCCCCCGCGCATGCGCAGTGTGCATTCCCAACAGTGGGCAAAGCATAAAATCATTACAACGCATGCGCAACTCTTTCCTTGCCCTAGAAATGACTGCTTGCCTTGGAAGACTTCCGGGGCAAGGAAAGTGAATGACAATAGTTGCGCATGCGCTGTGTAACGACCCTGTCAGCGCCAGCGAACTGCCACGGCTGAGCAGGGTGACTCACCCACACTGTGGAAGGGCCCGGGGTCAGATGCCGCAGGGGGGGCTCCGGCAGACGGGACCAGAGCAGCGTGGTGAGAGTAGCAATAAGCAAAAGGACCTGCGATCATGTGACCACAGGGGGCGGGGCCTAGCGTTCTGCTACTGGAGGTGAGTGCAGGACTCTCCAGGGACCCTGGATTAGTGAATAGGGAAACTCAGGTCAGACAAACGGGGGTCATACACGGAGAGGACGGCGCAGTACAGAAGGGGCGAGCAGAGAATAGTCAGAACATAAGCCAGGAGTCATACACAAGATAGCAACGCAGTACAGGAGGGATAAGCAGAGAATTGTCAGGACAAAGGCAAGAGGTCATACACGAGATAGCAACGCAGTACAGGAGGGGCAGGCAGAACTCGTAACGGGAACAGAACCAAGTCAAAACCAAGCAAGCATAAAGAATCACAAGCACAAAACACAGGGTCACACACACTCGGCCAAGGGTCAAAGTGTAAGCGACAAGGAATGGCCCCACAATGAGGCTATAAGAAGCCTCCCAGAATCCCAGAGTGAGGCCATCCAAATTAACCCTTAACCTACCTTTTCCCACAAACTCAGCAAACCATGACACGCTGTAATGATTTTATGCTTTGCCCACTGTTGGGCAATGCACACTGCGCATGCGCGGGGGGAATTTGAAATGCAATCGCGGGAACACTATGCCGTCTGTGCGATTCACAGACGGCCATACGCAAGAGATGCAGAGGAGAGGAAGAGGGGGGAGGGGAGAAGAGAGAAAACGCCGCCCTCCAGACTGGACCGCCCTAATTTACAGAAAAGAATCCGAACTTTACAAAAGTATTTTGCTATCAAAACGGGGGTATCTGGATATAAGTTACATACCGATAGCTTGCTTATGGGACGCACTATTCAGTCTTATCTTTAGCTGATATGGCTAAAATAGGGTGACAGATTCCCTTTAAGAAAAGCATAGTGTGAGCACAATTGTATGCATGTGGTGGAGTGTTCATCTATCTACCAGGGGAACAGAGAAATAATGGCAGCATGCACCTTGCACAGTCACATGAGAGCCTGCAGACTTTTCTTCCCAGACCTCTCCAAATCCTTTGATGTCAGAAGTCTCCTTATTTACTGTGACAACCAGACCCCACATTTTACACCTTTGCTGCAGTTTGGAAGATGAAAGCTGAGTTCTCATGTTTGATAAAAAAAATGCAGCATAATTGCATCTTTTTAGCATCAACAAATGACTGTGAATCAATTGGAAAATCTGAAACTCGGTGCATGGTCCTTTTGCTGGTTTTGTTTAGTTTTAGTGTCCCGGGCAGTTTCTTCACGCAAAACCATCATGTTGTAGGCGTTCCTGCTCCTAACCACCCCTCATACATTTTCTCCCTGGCTTCTATGCTTGTTCACACACTGCGGTCACTTTTGCGGCACAAATAACACTTATTCTCCTGTAACTATAGAGAAAGAAAAAAAATAACACCGTGGCCGCAATGTGAGGCGACGCCATGGCTGCACACCTCTCCGCTGCTGCAGAATGTTGGCGCTATAGAATTATTATCCTACAAGCAGAAGCCGCTGCCGCCATGCGTCTTCTACCAGTGGGAGGACAGGCCGAGCTGTGGGGCACTCTGCATAGCCCTGCATTACCCGGGAACAGCCCGGAGCGACCTGCTGCCACACACACTGACAGACACCTCTCTGATACGTGGCCCGCTCAGGTGCAGCCACCACTACCCGGAAGTAAGGCCCCGGAAGTGACGTCATGCCAACATGGCGGCGCCCTTGTCACTGAAGACTTTCCCGGCTTTGCCGCGAGCTATCAGCGCCGCTGTGAGCAGTGTGTGATGTGCGAGGGAAAGACGCAAGGGAGGAAAACATAAGTAAGAGAGCGCCGTGTGTACGAGCGGGGTGCGCTATCTGGGCGGCTCGGTAACTGCGCCCCATTCGTGCCCACAGGAAGGCTCTGCGCCGGCTCCAGGTGCGCGGGTGTATCCATGCGCTGGTAATTCAGGGGTCTCCGACAGATGGAGACCTCGGCCATTGTTTTCTCACTCTGTGATATGAGGAGATGGGGGAAAGCCGCAGGTTGCTCAGCTGCCAGCCAGGAAAGCCGCGACTGCAGGGCCACCCCAGTGATCTCATTGGGTGCAAGTGCTCGTAAGAACTGGAAACATTAAAATGTGAAGATTGCAGGGATTTTTACTTTTGTGTACTTCGGGTTGCCTAGGTTACCAGCCATCACGCCCTTCTATCAGCAGTGGCTGAACATGCCCCAGACTTACAAGCTCTTCAGTCTACATTTCCTACAGTAACGGGCTCATCTGCACACGTGGAATTAAAGGGGTTGTCCACTTTCAGGAAATTGGGCTGCAGACGGTGTAGAGTACATAAAATAATAAGCTCAGCAGTTCCTCCCCCTCGCTGGGCCCCCGCTGCCCCGGTCCATGTGTTGTGAATTGAGTGGCGATGTCACGTCAGCCATGAGCTCATGTTGATGGCACATGACGCTGAGCTCACTGACTGGCTAGATCAGTGACGCTGCTCACGTGATGTCACTGCTGTGGTTGAAAGACCAGGACCGGAGCAGCGGGGGGCCCAAGGAGGGTGACTACCTGCTGAGTTTATTTGATGTACTTTACACAGTTTGGGGCCCACTGTTGTGAAAGTGGACAACCCCTTAAATGATTGCTGTCCATCGCATAGACCAAGAAATCCACAGCCAACTCACTAGCTCTCATGAGAATAATTTCTATGTGAATAAGTGACTCCTGCGGTTTTATAAAAATATATAAATTCTTTATTCCATCTCCATTAAGACTTGCACAGCAGTGTAGTGTCAGTACATGTTGACACATTTGACCGCCTGTCCGTCTTAAACATGCTAAAACATCTTTCCGACAGATCTTCAATTCACTGCAGTAAAGCTGGCTGGGCTCGCTGGTGCACAGTCTTAGCTCACGATCCAGTCAGCTTCAGTTCCTCTGATGCTGCATATGCAAAGCTGTCTCAATTTAGGCCAGTGGTGCCACAATGCTTGCTGGTCCAAACTGTCAATCAAGTAGGTAGCTTGGACAAGTCTGTTACTCAGAAAATTAGACAACCCTTTTAAATGGGGGTCCAGTCATAACAGCTTGATGACCTATCCACTGGGTAGGTCATCATTATTGGATTGGTGCGGTTCTGAGAAAGTGGCATCCCCACCGATCATGTGGCTGCCGGATGTAAACACATGGAATGGAGCTGCAAAAACACAGCTCCATTCAGTGTGTGGCGGCCACTGCCAGGTGCTGCAGAACAGCTGATCTTCTTTATAGGACCTACCCCCCGACCTACTGTCTCCTGCCTCACAATCCTGTAGAATGTAAGCCCGAAAGGGCAGGGTCCTCTCCCCTCTGTATCAGTCTGTCATTGTTAGTTTGTTTACTGTAAGTGATACCTGTAATTTGTATGTAACCCCTTCTCATGTACAGCACCATGGAATCAATGGTGCTATAGAAATAAATATTAATAATAAATAATAATAATAATAGGACCTGTGCAGTACCCAGCCGCAGCCGCTACACATTGAATAGAGTGGCACTCTGCAGCTCCCGTCCATGTGTTTGCATCCGTCTGAAAACATGAGATCGGTGGGGGTGCCGGATAACAAATTCCCACTGATCCAATATTGATGACCTGTCCTAGAAGATGTTATCTTTATTTTTGACTGAAAAACGCTTCAAACTCCCTACACATGCAATACACAACATGTAATATCCAACTTTACAACCATTTTTGTATTGTTCCAATACACCTAAAATAAAAATGAAGCACCTTTGTAAACAATCTTTATTAAAATTAAACCTCTTACTTTTGATTCTTTCTTTTGTTTAGTTATTGACTTTTTACTGGAACACACATGGATGGCCTGACCATGGGATAAGCCAGTAATTTTTAATCTCTCTGTGTCAATAAGTACCGCAGCCTCTTCAAAGTGTATCCCGGCACAGTGGCGCACATTTCTATACATTCAGTTATGACTCGTACTGCAGCTTAACCCTGTTGAAGGTTTTTTTTTTTTTTTACTTCTTTACCCTTACTTTATGATTAGTGGGGGTCAGACATTGAAACCACATCCAAACCTAAGACTTAAGGAGATGTGTAGTATACGCTCTCTTTTATTATTTGCTGGTACTGTGCTGCTTCACATTATCTGGCTACTCAAGTAACTGGCAACCACTACAGTCACTTGACGGGGGCTAGGAATATCAGTGGTGGAAATATTTAGAAGAGACCATTCATTCTCAATATTGATGGGGGATCCAGAGGTCCAACACCAATTATCAGAAAATAGTGGCATATCCTAGCAATATACCTTGCTCCTCAATATTCTGCTGATCAGCGCTGCTTTCCTGTAGTAGCCACTGATCAGCTGCATCATTCGCATTTTGGCTGAGTGGAAGAATTCATGCCCACTTTCATACCCACTTTGTAAAAGTGGCATAAAATCTGAAAAGCCCAAATACTGAATCTATAGCCTTAGAAAATGCTGAATGATAGACACTTATTCAGGAAGGCACAGCAGCCCCCTTTCTCCTCCTAGATACAAGAACCAATAATACAGAGAAATCCCCTTCATCGCTGCCCTAAATATGTTGGACAAAACTGGACCTACGTGTATTCATTGTTAGCCTTTCCTAAAGAAAAGCCATATGTGTGTATTCTTTTAAAATTCCACAGCACTGCCTCACTACTGAGCATGTACATCAAGTTTAGATATTATTTGTGAATTAGGGTAATGTAATATTTGCATATAGTTGAATAGTGGGCCCCAAGTCAGTGTTACTGGTGGACACTTAGTCCCCCTGTCCAACACCAAAAAAGTACCTTTTGTAGAGTAAGCAGCTTTGATTACACAAACTTTCTAAAAGACTATTGTTAGTAGTGAATATTTACAAATTGTTGTGTCATCTTTCATTCCTTTAGATATTTGGATATCGAATTAACCAAACTAGCCATTAAAGGCGAGGAAGCTGCTGCCTCTCTTTCAGAATGAAGACTGTGCTTATGGTAGCAGAAAAGCCCTCACTGGCTCAGTCTATTGCCAAAATCCTTTCCAAAGGTAAAAAACATTGTTGAAATGTTTATTCTAAGAAAATATAATATTTTTTTAGTGAGCATACATATATGATTTTAGATATGCATGAATAATTGAATAACTGAAATGAATAATTCTTTTAATCTGATCTGTCTTTCCTTATTTTTCACCTACGCGTAGATGAACATATGCAGTTATGATATTGGAAGGGCATAGTATGATTAAACAGAACCCTAAGCCAATAGCTAAGGTTGTAATGGTATGACTCTAGTGCTTTTCGTTCTTCAATAACCGTGAAGTGAGGGTCAGCTCACCAAACTCAGTGTGTGGATAAAAATATATGGCCATGGCAGGAGAACATCGCAAGGACCAGCGCTAGAATACCTTCGGGAAATGCAGAGAAGTTGAGAAGACATTCAGTGAAAAAGAAGCTATGTGGCAGTAAAACTTATCATTTGCTATATTCAGTTAATAGACCTACACGTTTCAGCGTGTATCCTTACTTGTGGTGCTACCATTTGCATTTCTTTATCCAATGTTATGTAGTGTCGACAGAGATGTATTCTCATTTATGCATTTAATAGCCCTCTGTGTCTGTACTGTTACATACATTGGCTGTTAACTGGTTCATGCAGAATTACATGAACACCCGATTCTTACACTATGGCTGGTCCGAACAATGAAAGCAATTGTTACCATCCACCTTTTGTGTCTCCCCTTTTTCCTCATAGATTGTAAGCTTGCGAGCAGGGCCCTCATTCCTCTTGGTATCTAATTTGATCTGTGTTTATTGGTATGCCGTAATGTCTATTGTCTGTACAAGTCCCCTCTATAATGTAAAGTGCTGCGAAATATGTTGACGCTATAGAAATATAATTATTATTATTTTCTGTTCTGTAAGGATGTACAGTACAGACCAAATGTTTGGACACACCTCATGTTTCTGTATTTTCATGACTATGAAAATTGTACATTCACACTGAAGGCATCAATTATATACTTAGCAAAAAAGTGTGAAACAACTGAAAATATGTCTTATATTCTAGGTTCTTCAAAGTAGCCACCTTTTGCTTTGATGACTGCTTTGCACACTCTTGGCATTCTCTTGATGAGCTTCAAGAGGTAGTCACCGGAAATGGTTTTCACTTCACAGGTGTGCCCTGTCAGGTTTAATAAGTGGGATTTCTTGCCTTATAAATGGGGTTGGGACCATCAGTTGTGTTGTGCAGAAGTCTGGTGGATACACAGCTGATAGTCCTACTGAATAGACTGTTAGAATGTGTATTATGGCAAGACAAAAGCAGCTAAGTAAAGAAAAATGAGTGGCCATCATTACTTTAAGAAATGAAGGTCAGTCAGTCCGAAAAATTGGGAAAACTTTGAAAGTGTCCCCAAGTGCAGTTGCAAAAACCTTCAAGCGCTACAAATAAACTGGCTCACATGAGGACCGCCCCAGGAAAGGAAGACCAAGAGTCACCTCAGCTTCTGACGATAAGTTTATCCGAGTCACCAGCCTCAGAAATCGCAGGTTAACAGCAGCTCAGATTAGAGACCAGGTCAATGCCACACAGAGTTCTAGCTGCAGACACATCTCTACAACAACTGTTAAGAGGAGACTTTGTGCAGCAGGCCTTCATGGTAAAATAGCTGCTAGGAAACCACTGCTAAGGACAGGCAACAAGCAGAAGAGACTTATTTGGGCTAAAGAACACAAGGAATGGACATTAGACCAGTGAAAATCTGTGCTTTGGTCTGATGAGTCCAAATTTGAGATCTTTGGTTCCAACCACCGTGTCTCTGTGCGACGCAGATAAGGTGAACGGATGGACTCTACATGCCTGGTTCCCACCGTGAAGCATGGAGGAGGAGGTGTGATAGTGTGGGGGTGCTTTGCTGGTGACAGTGTTGGGGATTCATTCAAAATTGAAGGCATACTGAAGCAGCATGGCTACCACAGCATCTTGCAGTGGCATGCTATTCCATCCGGGTTGCGTTTAGTTGGACCATCATTTTTTTTTTCAACAGGACAATGACCACAAACACACCTCCAGGTGGTGTAAGGGCTATTTTACCAAGAAGGAGAGTGATGGGGTGCTACGCCAGATGACCTGGCCTCCACAGTCACCAGACCTGAACCCAATCGAGATGGTTTGGGGTGAGTTGGACCGCAGAGTGAAGGCAAAAGGGCCAACAAGTGCTAAGCATCTCTGGGAACTCCTTCAAGACTGTTCGAAGACCATTTCCGGGGACTACCTCTTGAAGCTCATCAAGAGAATGCCAAGAGTGTGCAAAGCAGTAATCAAAGCAAAAGGTGGCTACTTTGAAGAACCTAGAATATAAGACATATTTTCAGTTGTTTCACACTTTTTTTGTTAAGTATATAATTCCACATGTGTTAATTCATAGTTTTGATGCCTTCAGTGTGAATGTACAGTTTTCATAGTCATGAAAATACAGAAACATCTTTGAATGAGAAGGTGTGTCCAAACTTTGGTCTGTACTGTATACGAAAAAGAATTTCTGCCACTACAGAATTAAGTTAATAACAATGTAATTAGTTTGTAATCTTTAATAGTCCTGTTTTGCAAAGATGGATATGTCAGCATCTTCCATTATGATTCTTAACCCCCTACAATGCATTAGAGATGAGTAAAATGATTTGCGCTACCCCGGTTCACCTTCCTCTTTGGTACTCCATGGCAGCTGGATCAGGGCAGTGTGATTTTCCTCTGCCAACATTCAAATGCCAGAATCCTGTGTGCCTTGTGTCATGACTTCATGGGGGCCTATCTTTGACAAGAATCACCCAGGATGCTGGCATTCAAACAAGTTCATACCGTTGCCACAGAGTACCAAAGCAAAAACCAGGTCAGAGTAGTATGAATCTTTTTGCTCATCTCTCCAATGCAAATATTTATGTTCTATCTGTCTTATACATCTAGAATAAAAATATATGTGGTCCTCTTTAATGGAAGATGATGTTGTATAGCGCTCTGTAGTTAAACACTTTGGGGTAAGGCTACTTTCACACATCCGTTTTTTACAATCAGGCACAATCCGTCAAAGGAGAGAGAGAGAGAGAATGCATGCATGCGCCGGATTCACCCATAGACTTGCATTGTACCCATGAGCCGGTTGCGCCACATCCGCTGCTGTCCGTTTTTTTCGCCGGACACAGAAAAACATTCCTAGACGCGTTGTGTCCGGCTGCCAGAAAATTTTGTTTGGACGGATCTGGAAAAAAATGGATGAAACGGAAGCACATGCGGCGCGATTTGGCGCTTATGCAACTCAATGAGAAAAAGACGGATCCGGCGGAAGCAAAAAACGGATCCGTTTTTTTTTTTAAAAAAAAAAAGTCGAATCATGCCTGACGCCAAAAAACGGATGTGTGAAAGTAGCCTAATATGGTGCCAGCTGAATCCTCTGAAGTGATCAGAAGATAAAATGGTTGGTTTCTTGTCATAAAAGCTACTTGCCACTGCACTGAAAAGGAGTGTTATGTTGTGCAATGGGACCTGGATGCAGGAATCTTCTTGCTTGCATGTGGGCCATTCCAATGGAAACCATTGATATTGAGATGGCAACTCCAGCAGCAATTACCGGCAGACGTTAGATCACTATGATCTGTGATCTGCTTATAGAGAAATGCTGGAATAACACAGATCATGTAATTTTGGTTTCCTCCAAGAGTAAACTAAATTTCTCTATCACTTCATTGGGGGACACAGATAACCATGGGTGTATGCTGCTGCCACTATGAGGCGCTGACACTATGTATAAGCAAAAAAAGGTTGACTCCTCTGCAGTATACACCCCACCGACTGCAGGAAGCAAATCAGTTTTAACTTAGTGTCAGTAGGAGGTGGACGCGGGTCTCTGTTGAGACCCATATCTACCTATTGTGCGTCGTTCCTTTTCAGGTATTCCGGAGGGATACAGTATGAACACTCACTACTGTACTCCCACACAGAGACTATGAGTACGGCGTGTACTGCCACCCCGTATCCTCATATGTCTGGTACTTTGGCAGGACCCCAAGTCTCCCTGTCACAGATGTGACCACGGAAGAGTTGAAGACTCGGGCCTGCCTCCGTCTCCCACCCACTCGCCCACCAGAGCCCTCGGTGAACGAGACAAGACCCTGGCCTACCTCCGTCTCCCACCCACTCGCCCACCAGAGCCTGTCGGTGAACGAGACATGGACGTTCCGCAACTGGATCCCGGACGTCCGCCTATCTTCTGAGGTACTGTCCCTCTTTCCTCCATAGCAAGAAAAGACAGAAGAAAAGAAGACAAGAATGGAAGAAGAAGAATTTAAAAGAAAAAAAAAAAAAAAGAGGAAAACCGCTACTGCGGTGAAAACCAGAGGATAGAGTATGGGGGTACCAGCCTTCTCCCTTTTGTCCCGCTTCCCCAGGTCACCCGCATTTTCGGTGCCTGGTTGCGACGCTAAACGCTTTTCTCCCGCCCGTCCTGCACTCTAACGCTGCCTTGGGCACCGCCCACCTTTTTCAGCCCTTCGGTGGACTATAGCCGCCGACATCTTGCGGCTCTGAACCCGGCGTTTGGCGCCGCCCCCTGCGGCCTCGGAGAGCGTTATTCCCTTCTCCAGCAGCGCGCGCTTTTTTCATCAGCCGGACACCACCTTCGCTCCAGGAACAGGACAACTTCTTTCAGAGCCTCTACTACCGCTCACTCTAAGGGCAGCGTTCAGAAACCGTGAGTAGCTCTGCCCTGCAGAGCTGACACCCTCCTAACCTGTCTCCCTTTTTTTTTTCTGCCCCCTAACTGGCGCTTCTTTGGGGCCACCTGTCAGCTCCAGGCGCCCGATCGCGCCGCTGAGCACCGCTGGTGGGGGCCCCTTGTATCTCGCTTCTGGGAGGGTCCTTATCACGTGATCCGGTGACCTCCGCGCCGCCCCTTCTCATCGGCGGCTGCGATTACTGTTTGAGGCCGCTGTTTCTCCTCGGGCCTAGTTTTCTTTTCCTAGCCCCAGCTCCGGCGGTCACTGCCTGTAATTTAGGCCCCGGCTTCATTTCGGGCCTAGTGACAGGGCCGGCTCCGCCCTCCCTTTATCTGCGTTTCCGGGCGGCCTTTTCTCCCGCCTGTCTTTTCCCTCTTGGCGCGGCGTGAGGCTCCGCCTACTACTCTCAGCCTCCACAGTAGGCTGGATCCGCCGCCATATTGCTCCCCCGGACCCTGCGCCTACTGCTTGGAGCGCGATTCCTCTCAGCAGCGCATTAGTTTCCACCAGCTGGCTTCCCTGCTAGGCGCCTTTCTTCTGCACTCAGACGGCCCCTCTCAGAAGCTCTGCAGGATTCCGTGAGTCTTCCTCTCCCACTACCAGAGGTTCCCTTCTGCCCCGGGCTAGCCTAAGACCCCTATCCCGGGACGGGCTTTCTCTTGGTCGTAGTCTGTTGCTGATTTCACCAGGGTGGCATGGATCCTAGCGTCCATAATAGATTGTTTGCCCCTTCCAGCTCCCGCAGTCGCCAGTGGATCAGCGTGACCCTTCCACTCAGGCCGCAAGAGACCCAGACTTGAGCACTGCTCTAAGTCCTCGCCCAATTCACCAGGCGCGCCTTAAGAACATGAGTCGAACCCGGATCCAGAACAGGCCTCCAGCATACAAATATGGCGCAGAGCCTTATTGCAGCGGTCCACCAGACCCTAGGCATCCATGATACCTCTACGAAACTCGCAGTTCAGGCGGTTTCATTTAGACGGTCCAAAACTACCTTCCAGGGTCCTCGCCCACAAGCTGAATTGGTGGAGATACTCAAGAGGGAAAGGGACAATTCTACCAGACGCTTTCAACCAGGGAAGCGCCTCGGCATCTTATACCCCTCCTCTGAGCTGACCACTTTCTGGACGCCTTCCCCGATTGTGGACCCGCCAGTCTCCAGTCTGGCCACCAACACGGTCCTCCTACCTTCTAATACAGCGCAAGGTTTCCACCGATTAGATTATAGGATCGCTGGAAAAATCAGCTTTGGGGATGACGGCTTCTACATTATGCCCGGCCTCTGCTTCTACCAAGGGCCATAGCCTGATGGGCCAAAACAACTTCGTGAGGGCATAATTGCGGGAGTCCCGCCGACCGAGATTGCCATCCTCGCAGACCAGATTCCCTATGCAGGGACATATTTGACAATATGGGGGGCCATCTGTGGGTACATTTGGCTCAGACCATGGCAAGCAGACCTTTCATCGAAGAGGTCGCTTACTTGTCTCCCTTTCCATCAAGGAGGCATCTGCAGTCACCAGTTTCCTCTTTCCTCAGTCCAAACCTCACAGGCCTCCTCTGAAGCGGCAGTTTTGCTCCTTTCGGTCCTTTTTTTTTTTTTTTCACCATGTGACGGCGACGGAGGATACCTCCGGTCAGCGCATGCCGCATACCTGTCAAGTCAGGAAGAAGGCTTCCTTCAGGCTCTCTCCCTGGCATCCTCATAGCTCCCACGGTAGCCCCACCAGGACCGGACCTGGCAGGTCCTCCTCGGCATCATTGCCCTGCCTTTCAATCTTGCGACCGTTCCTAGGGACTTCATAACAGATCATGGCGGCATTGATGGCCATTTTGAGGATCAGGGACCTAGTACTTATCCCGTACCTCGACAGCATCATGGATGTTCGTCCGCGAATTCAGTCGAACAACGCCACAGAGGTGGTATCCGTCAATCACCAAGGAGGGTCCTGGAGTCTCCTGGCGATGGTCAAGATACCCAGGATTCTTCACTGAGCGGAGACGACGTTTCCGACAATATCCGCAGCGCATATTCCTGGCGTGTCAACTAGACGGCCGGTTTTCTCAGCCGCGATGTTCTCGTTGCAGTAGACTGGTCCCTGCATCAGGAGGTCTTCCATCAGTTCTGTCTTCAATGGAAAACTCCAGACGTGGATCTCATGCCTTTCCCGACCGTTCAGGAAGGTTCCACGGTTCGTCTTCAGGTCCCGTGACCTCCTCACGGTGGTCGCCGATGCTCTGGCCTTGCCTGGTCTCACTTCGCGCTCCCCCTTACCTTTCTTCCCAGGCCTTTGAAGTAGATTAAACCGGGAGGGGTGCCAGTCTTTCTGATCGCACCACTTTGGCCCAGTAGGTCTTTGTTCGCAGAGATCGTCAATCTCCTGGCGGACACTCCTGGAGGCTCCCAGACGAGCCAGATCTTCTGTCACAAGGACTGATCTTCCACCTTCTTTCCTTCCCAAGGTGGTATCCACTTCTCACCTCGTTGAGGTTTTTTTGTCATACCTTCTTTCGGTCCAGCTCCAACTCATTCTTCGGAGCATTCTCTAAACAGGCTAGACCTGTCAGGCAGTGAGGATCTATCTCACTAAGACCGCTTCCTTTAGGAAGCCAGATCTCCCATTCGTCATCCAGATGACGCACGCCTGCAAGGCTACGATTGCGCGCTGGATCAGGTCCGCAAGTTTGGAGGCTTATTGGTTGCCTCCTGGCGTACACATAGGGCATCCTGTTATGTTTCGGTAGCTGAGGAGAGCAGGCAAAAAGGCATACACCAAGCAGTTGGAATCTATGAGATTGCAGTACCTGACTAACCACAACAACTAGAGGCAGCCGTGGAGCGTTCCTACGTTGGTCCTAGACGCCTCGTCACAGCCTGAGAAACTAACTACACCTAAAGATAGAAATAGGAAAGCTATCTGCCCCGGAGCAGAACCCCAAGATAATAGAAAGCCCCCAAACAAGTAATGGCGGTTAGACAAGAGGAAATACAGACACAGAAAGAAAATAGTATGAGCAAACGCTGGGGCCCAAACTATCTAATAGAAAAGGATAGAAGGGTACTTACTGCAATCCCAGAAACCCTGAAAAGCACCAACTCTACTAATTTCAAATCACCTGAGATCACACGACCTCTACCACCTAAATTAGTTCTCTGGTGTAACAAATCAAACAGCAGCCACTGAAAAAACTGAAAAAAGCAAAGAACAAAACTCAGTGGCTGAACTAAACTGAGAGGGCAGAAGCCCCCGGAGGGACCCTGAAGGCCCCAAAGAAGTGCAGGACAAAATGCAAAAATATAGCAAAACACAAAAGAAGCAAAAGTCTTATCTGTAAGCAGGAGATGAAGACACGACACAGCAGGCCACAAGGGAAACTGGAATGAAGGAATCAGACCAGAACAATTGATCACCGGCAACCCTGATGGAAAATGACTCCTTATATAAGACCAGTCAGTAACACCTGATTCCCAGTCCTCACAATCTTCACTAGCACCGCTTGTAACCACCAGAGGGAGCCTCTGCTCAGAACTCATCTCAAACCCATTCACAACAGCATCCGCCCTACAACTTTGCAAAGCGGCAACCCGGTCTTCCATCCACAAGTACCGGTACATACCTACGCTTCGGCGACACCAGCCTATGCAGAAGTATCTTGCAGGCTGCAGTGGTAAGCTCTTTGATCGCAATAGAGTTTTCTGCTGTTTCCCTCCCCATGGACTGCTTTGGGACGTCCCATGGTTATCTGTGTCCCCAAATGAAGCGATAGAGAAAACAGGATTTTGGTTGCTTACCGTAAAATCCGTTTCTCGGAAGCCTTCATTGGGGGACACAGCACCCTCCCATGTTTTTCTTTACAACTCCTGTTCCTTCTTCTATATGCTATTGTTACAGTTGAGTTGTCTGTTTGTTATTCTATCATGTTGTTCTCCTACTGCTTTCTCACTAACTGATTTGCTTCCTGCAGTCGGTGGGGTGTATACTGCAGAGGAGGAGTCAACCTTTTTTTGCTTATGCATAGTGTCAGCGCCTCCTAGTGGCAGCAGCATACACCCATGGTTATCTGTGTCCCCCAATGAAGGCTTCCGAGAAACGGATTTTACGGTAAGCAACCAAAATCCTGTTATAATAATTCAGTCAAACTAAAGAAGTCATAAAATAAGAATCACTAAAAAAATAAACAAACCCTGCCAAAAACTTGGCAAGAGTTATTTTAGCCACTCTTCCCAACCATTCTGTGTGACCTGGATGCATTTTATACAAACAAAATGGACGCACACAATTATGCATTCATATTAAATTCTACTCTGCCTATTTCTACATTGCACATACAACCTAGAAGCAGAAGGCGCACTCTTTGTCGTTTGGGATAGGATCATTTAGTCTCGGTGTAAATTGCAGGGAATATTTTGGGCCGTACATTTGGTTAAACTAAAAGAACAAAATTAGTATTTTCCATAGCTTTTTTACCATGACCCATGATACAAAAATTAGTAAAAAAATATGCTGGATACGTTTTGGTGCTATATTAACAATCTCATCTGTGCCCCAAATAAATAGAAATATTAAAATAATTTTGCTTTTGTGTCACCCATAGGGAGAAAAAAATGGCTTCAGACCCTAACATTGTTAAAGTATTGTTTTACAAGCTGTGTAGTATAGATTGTCTTACCATTTAGGCCTAGAAAGAAAGAACTGCAAGGAATTTGGTCCTGCAATTAGCTTGCCATCGAATAAATACCTTGTAACAAAAAAAAAAAGTTTCACCTTTCCATTTTTGCACATGTAGCAACATCACTGTTTTGAGTAACATTGTTATAGTATTTCAATTTGCCCAGGCTAAACCCTTGTATGTTTGCTCTGAAGAATTGCTCCCAGACATGGTCAGCAACTCCCCTCCCTAAACATTCCTGGAAGGCTTTAAATGAGGTGCTGACTATCTTGTGAGAAAAAGCCTTTATCTATAGGGACTGGGAGTGCACCAGACTAGAACCTGATACTGCCAGCTTAACACTTTGTGCATCCTATGCATGAACTGCACAATAAACAAGAGCAATATATAGAAGAAAGCAGTAGTGAACAATGGGTGCGAATCCTCCCAGGACTCCCGACTCAGTGTCCATAACAAAAAAAAGTGACGATGAAAGAAAGTTTACCTATATTCAGCGATCAGCCCAACACTATGGAGCATTTTTCTAGCACATTGACAAACACATCCTATATTTTAAACATGTGCATTAATCAATAAAATAAACATCAGTCAAGTATTTATTTAATCAATTATATAGCACCATTAATGTCCACAGCGCATTAGAGACATTGGGGCTCACAATCTAGATTCCCTATCAGTATGTCTTTGAAGTATGGAAGGAAACCGACACAAACACGGGGAGAACATAAAAACTCCTTGCAGATATTGTCCTTTTGAACCCTGGACCCCTGTGCCGCAAAGCAACAGTACTAACCACCGAGCCACCGTGCTGTCAATTGTATACATTTGTAAATGTTGTGCAAAGATGTGAAATGTGCAGTAAAATGCCACAGAATCATCTACTAGCTAACATGATATCCAAAGTGTACATATTGTATCCACTTGTATCTATTGCTTAACTCACCATACAATGGCCCTGCATGGTATATGCAAAGTGGATCTGTCACTAGATTTCACAACACAAGCTACATATATTACTAAATAGATCTTTTAGACCTGATAAGACTGCTGTGTTTACTTTGAAAATCCATGTCAGAATGTCCATTTAATCCTTTTGTAAACGTTTAACTAAAGGCACTGTCACACTTAAGGGTATGCCACACTAAACAACATCGCTAACGGGATCGCTAAAAAACATCACTATTTAGCGATCCGTTAGCGATGTTGTTGTGTGCGGCATCTACCAGCGACGTGGCCCCTGCTGAGATCCTGCTGTGATCTCGCTCGTCGCTGACATCGTTCCGGACCCTATTTTATCGTCGGCGCCCCCGCTGGTAAGTATATATCGCTGAGTGTGGCACCTTTTCTTAGCGATTTAGCGGTACTTTTGTACCGCTAAAGTCGTTAAGGAGATCGCTAACCGCGATAGCGTCCTTAACGACATCGCTAAGTTAAGCCGCTATCAGCGATATAGAAACAATCCCGCTAGCGATCGCATTAGTATGCGTCGTTATCGTGATCGCTAGCGGGAATTGTTTAGTGTGGCAGTACCTTGAGCGATCGCACCAGCGATCACGACAACGACACGACCTGGCGAGATCGCTAGTGCGATCGCTATGTAATCGCTAGTTAGATTCCAAACACAACTCATCAGCGATCTGTATAACGACCTCTGCGGTCGTTGGGAAAACCTAGTCGCACCTGCAACGCTGGTGAAGTCGTTCATAAAGGGTGTCACACTCAGCGATTCAGGCTCACCAGCGGGACACCAACGACCAAAAAACGGCTCAGAACGTTCATGAGCGATCAACGACATCTCAGCAGGGGCCACATCGCTGCTACATGTCACACACAGCGACGTCGCTAACGAGATCGCTACTGCGTCATAAAATCGGTGACATATTAGCGATCTCGTTTAGTGTGACAGTACCTTAAGTCTCCTCCAGAGTAGCCTACTAGACAGCTATTCAGTGTCCCTACTCCCTCCTGCTGCTGAGATCTCACACTGCTGAGTACAAGCTGCAGCTGTCAGTCATGCTGGGTTTGCGGAGACTGAATGCACTTGTGCTCATGAGCTATTTCATTCAGTAGCTGGACTTATAAAATACATGTACATATAAGATTGCAAGGCTCTAGATTGGCGAAGCCACACTGCACAGATGCATCATAGTGCTGAAGGCTGTTGCGGTGCGCTTAGTTTTAGAGTTTTCCAGTTTTACTAATTTCTTTATTTTGTGCAGATCCCTGCAATTTAAGGCATGGGCATGTATCCTGGTGGTCTCATACACATTGGCAAAGTGAAATGATAAACTTCTTACTTTCACTTGTTTCTGTTATAGAATGCAGGGACATAGTATGGTGAGTCTTGTAATCATAAATGGATAGAATATATGCACTATAACTGGTATTTCTCTGCAAACTTAGGATCCTTTTTTGAATTGGCTTTATGGGGCCTGCTCTCGCCATTACAGTCTTACATGTCTCAGTGCACTGCACCAGAATTGTTATTCCCGTCAGGGACTAGAGTACCATTTCTGGTGTACAAAATGTAGTCACTTTTGAAGAATTTGATTAGAGTGCCGGGCCACGGCCTATTCCACGACGGCTCTTTCTTTTCTCCGCTTATCAAACTGGAATTAGAATGCCAAAAGTCGCTACATTTTTGTGCAACTAATGAATGTGTTCATCATAACCACAAATGTCTTTAATTTTTAATATACATTTCTAAATTTCCTAAATAGGTTTGTCCTTTCTACTTAGGTAGTGCCACCTCCCGGAAAGGCTTTAATGGAGCATGCTCTGTACACGAGTATACAGGATCTTTCATGGGACAGATTGTACGATATAAGATGACTTCTGTCTGTGGCCATGTCATGAGCTTGGACTTTATTGGTATGTTGGCTTTCATATTTAATTACATGTTAATGAGCTTGCTTAGCCTCTTAACGACATGACGTACAGGGTATGTAATATGTTGTCTCACTGCCTTTGATACAGGCTCGCAAACCGAGCCCACATCTTTCCTAGCAGAAGATGGCTGTGTTATTCAGCCATCATCTTCCTGTAACAGCCACAGATGGAGTGGAGCTCCGCCTGCGGCTGTTAACCTGTCAAATGCCGCATGCAGATGAGCGTGCTGTTCTATGCTCCCATCAGTACGCCTGTAAAGTGATTGCGGGGATTTGTTGCCTTGACGGCTGAGGGTATGCAGAAGACCCCTGTGCCTGTCATGACAGTACTCCTGTGAAAGGCAGCCCACAGTAGACCGTGAATTTTACTATACATAACAATACTATTGTATTGCTGTCTATAGTACAAGCTATCAGACAATCGCAGGTTCAAGTCTCCTATGGTGACCATCAATACAGTAAAAAGACAAAAAATGTTTTATAAAAAGAAAAAAATAAATAACCTACACATATATCATATTTCTTCGTTCATAAAAGTCAGTTTCAAAATATAAAATAAATTAACCCAATCGGTAAACGGAATAACGAGGAAAAAAATAAAAACTCCAGAATTGCTTTGATTTTCGGCCGCTGCAACAACACAAACAAATGTAATAAGAGGCGATCAAAACAGCTTATCTACCTCAAAATGATGTCAATAAAAAATCGTCTCTGGGCGCAAAGAGCAAGCTCTCATACAGCTCTATAACCCGAAAATTAAAAACGTTATGGCTCTTGTAAAATGACGGCACAAGTAAATTTTTTTTGTCAAATTTCTGATTTTTTTTTTACCGCATAAAGCTATGTTCACATGTTGCATTCTTGCTGCATTTTTTCGATGCCTTCTTTTAAGCTGCTTACAAAAAGCAGGTTTTGCTTAGTTTTTGCTGTGTTTCTCTTGTGCATGCTAATAAAGTTTAGTGCATAAAAAAATCTTATTCAACTTCATCAGGTTTTGGCAGCAAAACATGATACCTGCGTTTTCTGCTTAGTTTTTGCACAACCCATTGCTTTCAACAGGAGAAAAATGTTGCAAAAATACTGATAGAAATGACATGCTGCATTTTGGATAAACCAAGCTCTTTGACAAAACAATCAGGGAAAAAAAGCCAAGATGTGTGCATGAGCTTTCTGAAATCTCATAGACTTCACTGGTACTGTGAAACATAGCTGAAAATTTGCATAATAAAATGCTGCACAAACACAGCAAAAGCGCAACACGCGAACATAGCCCAAGTAAAATAAAAACTATACATGTTTGGTATCACCTTAATCATATTTACTTGGAGAATCATATTGCCAGGTAATTTTTACTGTAAAATGAGCACTGTAAATAAAAAAAAACAAAAAACCTCAATGGCAGAATTGTGCTTTTTGAGGCTATTTTTCCACATTTGTAATTTTTTTTCTCACTTTCCAGTAGATCATATGATAAAATGGATGGTGTCATTCAAAAATACAACCCATTCTGCAAAAAGCAAGCTCTCACTGCTATGTCGACAGAAAAATAAAAAAGTTAAGAAAAAACAAAAGTGCAGAAAGCTAAAAATCACCCAGTCCTTAAGGGGTTAATGGAGTTGTCCGCTCTCTTTATTTTTTCAAATTCAAGTTTTTTTATTTTTGCATTTAGAAAGTACATAAATACAATACAATACAAATACAATACAAATAGTACAGGGAGTAAAATATAACTATAAATTTATGCATAACTACAGTATATTGGGGGTACAGGGAGGATTTTCCATCAATATCCCGATCAAGTATGTGTTTTTCCATATGAAAGATAGAGAGAGGGAGGGAGCGGACCACGGTAGACCACCAATCAATAGAGTGCGATTATGAACATTGTTGTGACGACATCCCGGATAATCTTAGTTGGGGGCTAGATGGTAGGCGTCAAGAGTTTTGGAAATCCATCCAATTCCTCCAAATCACACAGTATCTAATAACATCAGCTGGTGAGATGGCAATCAGATCCTCCATACTATTAAGGAGGGAGATCTGCGCAAACCATTCCTCCACAGTGGGTGGAGTAGTGCTTTTCCAATGACACAGAATGACATTCTTAGCCGCCTGTATTAGGTAGCCTATTGATGACCGTTTATACATGCGTTTACTTATTGGTGACATTGATAGCTGGAGGGCTTCTGGCGTATTGGGGGTAGTCAGACCAGTTATTTTCTCAATCAAGGGAACCACCTTTGCCCAAAATGTATTTATTATAGGGCATGCCCACCATATGTGTGACATTGTCCCCTCTCCACACCTCCAACATCTGTCTAAAACCACTGGTTACCATCTATGGAGGACCGCCGGTACCCGGTACCATCTAGAGAGAATTTTGAAGGAGGTTTCCTGAGCTTTGGACCCTGTTGAGGTTTTATGTATTAGGAAAAACACTTATCCCACTGTGTGTCAGAGAAGGACTTCCATAGTTCCCTTCCCCATGTATGGCAAAATGCTGGCCTACTGTCACTTACCTGGACAATGAGAGATTATAAATTAGGGAGATGCATTGTGTAGGGGGTGACAATCGCTCTCTTTATTTTAACAAATGTGTTAGGGACATGATTTTTGACACCTAATAATATACGTCAGTATTGCAGGTTCTCCTCCTTTGTGAAGCGCTCACTGCGTGTAAGAGTATTTTTCTCCCATACTGCACAGCACTGTAGCTCTCAAAATGGCGATTAATGGAGGAGCATGTGAACAGACATATCCGTCTGCCTCCTCCAATTGTAAAATGCTACACTCGGGAAAGCTACTTTTTAATTGGAGGAAGCTGATGGAAGCCTCAAATTGCATTCCTATATTAAATTTAAGAATATAACCCCAAAAGAGGTGGAAAAGTAAATAAAAAGTCTACACACCCCTGTTATTAGGTTTTGAGATGTAAATAAAAACACATCAAGAAGATTCATTTTAAAAACTTCTTCCACCTTTAAGGGAAATCTGTCAGCAGGTTTTCACCCCCATACTAATAATATGTACATGCAGCTCTAATAAACA
Organism: Oophaga sylvatica; assembly: GCA_033576555.1. Taxonomy (NCBI): domain Eukaryota; kingdom Metazoa; phylum Chordata; class Amphibia; order Anura; family Dendrobatidae; genus Oophaga; species Oophaga sylvatica. The sequence goes on along the minus strand of JARQOD010000001.1, from coordinate 776,230,605 downwards.
CAGTTCAGCAGCAGCCTTACATGGCCAGTCCGTTCCTCCGTTACTGAGAAATCAGTGTTTGAAATAATATGTAAATGGCTATGGTAGATCTGAAGCTTCTTTCACTCCAGCTCTATTTCCCGTCCAGCGCCGCCTCCTCCTTCTTTACTGACAACCTCTATGCTGTGTGACATGAGAAAAGCAGGAGGCGGCGCTAGGCTGAGAACAGAGCTAGGGTGACAGAGACTTCAGGTCTACAAAAAGATTTTTTTTTCGGTTGGAAAAATAAAAATAAAGAGCTAAAATAATTCTGTCCGGATTCTCAGTTATTGACTGTGAGAATGGGTGGTCGGCCTCATTCAGAATAAGTGAAGCACGTCTAGTCAGGATGTGACCGGATGTAGGCAAATCACAAGCTTGAGGTCATGTGACTGCCCACTCTCACTGTCCGTAACAGAGAATCTTGACAGTGTGTGGTGACAGAGTGACTGCAGACAGGAGAGTGATGACAATGTGCCCAATGTATGGTGATTTTAACACGATTTACCTGCAGATTGCCCCTTTGTCTGCAGGTAAATAGCTTTTTTGGAAGTGACAGTTCTCCGCACAGCTAGCTAAAATGTTCTTTCCAATAGAGTAGTAGAAACTTGTTAGAAAATAACTAAACAGCAGTTTGTACAGAGACTTTAAGGGAGTGTCCACTACTAGGACAACCCTTCTTGATCAAAATGTTTAGCCCCATAAAGTAATAAAGCCTATACTAGCCTCCCTCTCTCCCCGGTGCTGTCGTGTGGCGTTGTGACATGTCACGCTGGCGCCCAATCAGCGCTGGCGTCACTGTCTCCGCCTTTGGACAAATCGAACATGAAGAGGAAGTCTGGGCTGCAGCCAATCTCTGACTTGTTTTTCCTACTTAATTCGACAGGAGTCGGGGACAGTGAGACCAGCGCTGATTGGGCGCCGGTGTCACGTGTCACAACAACACACAAGTGCCCCTCAGAGAGCTAGTGCTGGCACCACGGGAATAGCGCCAACACTGGAGGGTAGTATAGGCTTTATTATTTTATTGGGGCCAAGCAAAGGGTATGAGAAGTTGTCCAAGTAGTGGACAACTTCTTTAATTTGACATTATGTGATATTTTGAAGCGTGCTTAATATTTTTCCTTTTGCGTTAATTGCCCCCTTCGTTTTCTTAAAACCTTCTACCTCACATTCTCTAGCGCCAGCTTTGTCATACATCAGAAGCTAGTGCTTCTAATTTCCAAACCTGCATTATATGGAGGTGGTGGGCCTCTTAGATTGGTGTAGCTCATTTGGTTTGGAGGGGTAAATATATGGCGGCCTGTCCAGAGTGGGATCCGCAGTCCCTATAGTCATTTGTACTGCACGGCCATGCCAACATCTTACAAAATGTTAACAAATTTCCTCCATCTATTATCTTGGTTGACATAATGGCTTAAACAAAACAAACCGTGAAGCCATTAGCCTACGTCCTTGCATCTCACATTATAAAATAAAAGTGTAATCTAAGCACTTTCCCTGCATTAATTGTAGTGTGACCACAGCTATTTTTCTAGTTGAGCAGCAAGTATGGTTCAGAGGCAATTACTTCTCTGCTGCGCTTCTCATGCATCTCTGTGTAGTCTAAGTGCAGGAAGCACAGGAAGACGTTTAATGAGGTAGCTCAGCATGTAGCAGGGCCCTACATGAGGTCTTAATAAAAAAGGAAGGGCAGGTTTCTCAGCCACGTGTTGCATGTCTGCCGAGAGAAAGAGGCAGCAAGTCGCAATTTGGGAGGTGTAGAGATCTAATGTATGGCAGCACCCTCTGCTGGAAGAAACCTTTCTCTATACTAAGGGATAAGAGAGAAGCGATTTCCAAAATCAAATGTATATTTGCTATGAAAACTGATTGGTTATGTGCTTGTTGGAGGCAGAGCGAGAATAATAATGTATAGTCAGCAATATATTCATATCCTGGAAATAGTTCTTGTGCGAAGTGTTAATCTAACTGCCATATTGGATTATCATGTCTTGTTTTTGTGCTTGCCCCATCTGCAGATATCCTCAATATTTATTGGATGGGGAAGAGGGTTTTTTTTTTCAGATGTTTCCCTGTCGTATAGAGAAGCCATTGGGAAAATGGCTGGAAAGAAACGTATGCTGTAGTTAGAAAAAAAAGGACAAAATACACTCTTTATATTTCGTTTTATCTGGGCCTATTACCTCACTGCTGTAAGCACCAAAAACGCCACAGAAAATGCCTAAGGCCAATTTCAGACAAGAATAATATAGGCACAAGTCTTGACCAGATGGCCACGTTTTACGATGTTGTCAGTTCCAGTCATTAGACCCACAGTCGGGGTGGAACTTGGCGCCCGTATGTGGGTGCAGAACTTTGCTCATATTACACTCACTGAAACTGGTACCTGACCGACTTGTTACTTGTCCCAGACTTTTTCACAGTTTTAGGCTTGGGCAACACGAAGGGCACTAGTTATCAGTTTTAGGCAGAAAACTGATATAAAAATATTGCAAATACCATAAACAAAAAACTTGGGACTTTTGTCGGTTTTGCTCCAACTTTGCCAACTTTTTGAAAAGGAAGTGAGCCTTTACTGGAGGAGTAATGGCCAAATTGATTATAATATAGGCAACCAATGATACCAGATATGTATTCTAGTCAGTGGGCTGGACTGGGGGACACATCAGTCTTGAGAAATGGGCCCCTAGGACTTTTTGTAGTGTTACGGAATTTCTCGTATGCAATCCTATGGACTGCAGCTGTCTCTCAATCAGTAGCGCTATAGAAAGTCTCATCCCTAGCTTTGTGACCTGTTACAGGTTTCACGTGTCTTGCTCATTTGGCATTGTATAGCTATGATATGCTTGTTGTTTCAGGAAAATATAACAACTGGGATAAAGTGGACCCAGCAGAGTTATTCAGCAAAGCACCCACAGAGAAGAAGGAAGCCAATCCTAAGCTCAGCATGGTGAAGTTCTTACAGGTAGGTAAATGCTATCTGTCATTCATCGCTTGTATCGTGTATAGTGTCGATCGAGAAGCCAAAGTATTCACAATTGGAATTGGGAACAGGTTAAAGTGCCATTTGCATAAGACAAAAATATTTACAAGATGCCCATAAGGAGTGATTCTTTCTTTATACCTAATGATGAGTTCACAAATTATATTTTTGTTGGAGAATTTTTACTGTGGTATGACAGTAACAAATTAGCAAATTGGATTCACTCCCACCAGATCCTGGGCAAAATCTACAGCATCCCCTGTCTGCTGCGTAAATGCTGCAGATTTTATTCATTGCAATAAGTAAAATCCACACATATATGAAATCTGCATGTGGAGCTGTAAGCGCGGAAGCCAGTGATTTACTGTACTGGTCACATGGAGGTCCTGCATGTAATCACTGCAGCTGAAGTGTACAGAAACTGCCGGAGACTATCAATATACTATCGCAAGTGAAATATGGGGGAATTAGAAGGGGAGTATTGTATATTTTTAAATATAAACCATTCTCTATTATCAGAAATTTATATTTAGTTCCTAGATAGTGACACTTTATATAAAGGTATGCATAAATACATATATAGAATGACTATAAGTAACATACATTTCGTAAGTGTCCTGACCGCAAACAATCTACAATGAAATTAAACACTGGCATCAAGGGACCGATGCGCCAAGACCGCCAGTCTTCATGAGTGGGCTTCGTGGAATCAGGACCTTCAGACATGTGAGGTACATTTTGGTGTGTTCCTCGCCATGACCCCTACTCCAGCCCCTACTTAAGTAAGATTCTTGACTTTGCAAACCACCACCACTCGGCATGAATTTAACGAGTATTAGTCGCCACTGCCCCAGTATATTTTGTCAGAGCTGGGAGAAACTGGCGTGAGAACATTTAAAGTTGCAAAATTTTGCCGCAACTCCGAGTTGCACCTACATTTTGCGACTTTTTAAAGTTTTTATACCAGAATTCTGGCATGAACGTTTTGATGCCTCAGGACCCAACTTTCTTTCTATGACTTACATGTTTCTTACAAAATTGAAGTTTTTTGTTTAACCTTAAAAAAATGTACATTTGTTATCTGCAGGATTGTGAAATGTAACATTTAAGGCTCCTGTCCTCATTTGACTGACGTCGTCCATACATGCCCAGATCAATAGATTTGGCCGACATGTGAATCAGGTCCCCTGTCAGATGATTGTCTGAGAAGTTAAGGATCCAGCATGTCCGATTTCAGACTGCTGATCCTTTTGTTCTCTAGAGATAAGCCACCGCCAGAGATGTCTGGCAGCGGCTCTCTCATAGAGAACATAGGCACACTCAGCCGAGCAAGCGTTCCTGTGTATGGGAGAGTCAGGCGAGATAACCAAACCATCGTTCATCCAATAGCTCTCTAGAGTCTATGGGGGGCTTAAGAATAATGTTTTGTTTCAGAGATTATCTTTGTGTATAGACAATAATGACCATTCGATCAGTTTTTAATTGGTTCTCCTTTTGGAAGAAGAAAAGATTTTGTTACATGGCTGGACAGTCCCTTTTTTAAAAAGCATAAGTTCCGTATGTGTAAAAATAATGTATAATAATATATTTCTGTCATGTTACTCAGGTGGAAGGACGTGGAAGTGACTATATAGTCTTGTGGCTGGATTGTGACAAGGAGGGAGAAAACATCTGCTTTGAGGTAACTTCATGATATGTCATCATATCAGCTCTTTGATTTTTGTTAGCTCTGCTCTAGTAATCAGGTGTTACCTCATTTTGGTCTTTAACCTTCTTTAGGTCTTGGATGCAGTGCTCCCGGGGATGACTAAAGCACACGGAGGCGAGCGTACTATATACCGTGCTAAGTTCAGCTCCATCACAGACACCGATATCATGAACGCTATGAACAGTCTGGGAGAGCCCAACAAGAATGAAGCACTTTCTGTCGATGCCAGACAGGAGTTGGACCTCAGGATTGGCTGTGCCTTCACAAGGTTCCTTCATTTTCTTTCATGATATATATGTGTGATTCTTGCTATTTTACATTTGCATATGGCATAAATTGAACATGGTCTGTTTCAGTAAGAGCTTTGCTATCTGGTATCATGGCGGGATTTTAGAAACGCTATTCATTAAGTTACTCACGTATTAGTTTATAATAAACCTCATATTCTTCGTCTTATTTTTACACAGGTTTCAAACTAAATATTTTCAAGGCAAATATGGCAACCTTGATAGTTCCCTAATATCTTTTGGCCCCTGCCAAACCCCCACAATTAGGATTCTGTGTGGAGAGACATGATAAGATCCAGTCTTTCAAGCCTGAAACTTACTGGGTCCTTCAAGTGAAGGTGAAGTGATATTGCAATATTTATTATAGTGGAATCTGGAATATGCTTTAAAGGGAATCTGTCACCCCATTTTTCGACCATCAGCTGTAGCCACCACCATCAGGGGCTTATCTACAGCATTCTGGAATGCTGTAGATAAGCCCCCGATGTCACCCGAAAGAGAAGAAAAACAAATTATATTATACTCACCCAGGGGCGGTCCGCCGTCCGGTCCGATGGGCGTCGCGGTCCGGTCCGGCGCCTCCCATCTTCTAGCGAAGCCCTCCTCTTCTTAGCTCCCGTCACGGCTCCGGCGCAGGCTCACTGCTCTGCCCTAGTGAGGGCAGAGCAGAGTACTGCAGTGTGCAGGCGCCTGACCTCTCTGATCTTTCCTGGCACCTGCGCACTGCAGTACTCTGCTCTGCCCTTACCAGGGAAGAGCAGTGCGCCGGAGCCGCATCAGGAAGCTAAGAAGAGGAGGGCTTCGCTAGAAGATGGGAGGCGCCGGACCGGACCGCGACGCCCATCGGACCGGACGGCGGACCGCCCCTGGGTGAGTATAATATAACTCGTTTTTCTTCTTTTTCAGATGACATCGGGGGCTTAGCTACAGTATTACAGAATACTGTAGATAAGCCCCTGATGGCGGTGGCTACAGCTGATGGTCGAAAAATGGGGTGACAGATTCCCTTTAAGTTATTTGCTTGCTTACAAATATTGTAAAAAGTAACTAACATATAGCATGGTCCACCTTATCCATTTGTTAGGACGGATTTCCATACATCCTAGCCTTTTGTGTCATTTTTTTTTGCCTGAAATGATGACAACAGATGTCAAACAGCATCACTTGTCATCATCTGGCCTTTTTCTTTCTACCAGTTTCTATAGCTAAACTGGCAAGCTGGATCAAAAATTGTAACATAGCCTTTTATAATCTGGCTTCTTGAAAGTTGCTATGCCGGAGAGAAAGCAAAAAAAAACCTGATGAATGTATATTTTGGAACCCAGTTTTACGTTATCATTTTTCCATACTTTGATTCAGGTGAGTCGTAGTCAAGAACATCCTCTTACTTTGGACTGGGATCGCGTTCGAGTCTTTGATAGAGAAATTGCTCAGATGTTCTTAAACCTTACAAAAACAAGCAGGGAGGCAAAGGTAAGAATGCACTACATCTGTTTGGATATAGACCCTTCTAAGACGTCAGGCTTGCCAAGTCATTTAGACTTTTGAGGAAGCAGCAGAGCACGTGCTCATCCACTTTTGTATTCAAATGTCTCCTCAAAACAGCCAAGCAGGAGTTTTTAAGATCTGTCAAACCTACCGTATTTTTCGGATTATAAGACGCACTTTTTTTCCCCAAAATTTTGGGGGAAAATGGGGATGCGTCTTATAAAATGGATATACCTTACCAGCCGCAGTGGAGCAAGGTCCCAGGGTCGCTGCTGGAGGAGGCAAGAGTGGAGCGCTTCTGCGGCCGCAGGCTGGAATGAGGGGGTGTTTGGATGTGCAGCGCGCCGCTGCGGGTGTTCGGTGCTGCGGGGTCCACCGCACAGGAAACCATGTACCGTAACTGCGGGGGCTCTGGGCTTTCAAAAGATGTCGTCAGAGCTCCGCAGCACCAAAGACCCACATCGACACGCTGCACATCCGAGCACCCCCTCATCATAGCCTGCGGCCTGCAGCAACGCTCCACTATTGCCTCCTCCAGCAGGGACCCGGCTTCACTGCAGCCACCACCCCTAGTAAGCAATAAGATGCATGGATTATAAGAAGCACCACCATTTTATTAAAAAAAGGTTTTCTTTCCTATTTTTCTCCTCAAAATTTGGGGTGCGTCTTATAATCCAGTGCGTCTTATAATCCGCAAAATACGGTATTTATATTTACATATAGATATACACAGCAGCTTGCGAAAGTATAGTGAATAGTCTAATTTGATGAAGTGAAGTGAGAAAAATAGAGGCATAAATTCAATTTATGGGATCAAATAACTAAAAATTGGCATGTGCATATGTATTCACCCCTTTGCTATGAAGTCCCTAAACATTTCTGGTGCAAGCAATTACCTTCATAAGTCACATGCTTAGTGAAAGGAAGTCCACCTGTGTGCAATCTAAGTGTCACATGGTGAAAACAAGAACCACTGATATAAACACATCACCATAATCTGGTCAATACCGTTTCAAAGGAGTACCAAAATACTAAGGACACTCCAAAAACAGATAAATCCTTTAAGTAACACGGACTAACTGTCCAAAAGATATCAATTTTCATGTGAATACAAATTTATTGAATAGCATAATACACATAAATCACAAGACATGATAAAAAACAGCTTATCAAAGACCGATAATGAGAGCATGTGTGTGACGGACACAAATGCTAAATATTGTAAAGTCCACACTGGGCATGCAGGCAGAGGTTACAAACCTCAAAATCTATAGACCTCACATAAGAAAAAAGTGCATAGTGCATGTAAGGTGCAGATGGCGTAAAATGGGTGACACATGAAAGGAGAGGGCATTAAAAAGGGGTTACCTCAATAAACATAAATCCCTGCGCCCAGTACCACTACCTCAGGGATACAATGGCACACTACAATAGAGTCCTGCTTACCCATATCGCCTGCCAATGTGTATCCTAGGCAGCCCCATGGTCTGTCAATATTTACACACCTTCCCTGAAAGGCCACACCATTAACCCCTTCCCGACCCATGACGCCTACATAGGCGTCATGAAAACCAGTGGCATCCCGACCCATGACGCCTACGTAGGCGTCATGCTATAAATCATGTTCCTGCGGGTCGGGTGACCGGGGTCACTGAACGGTCACCCGACCCGCAGTTAAAAGACCCTTTGTGCATCACCACAGTGGGGGTGGCTTAACCCCCACGTGGCTACGATCGCTCTGATTAGCTGTTAAAAGTGAAACAGCCAATCAGAGCGATTTGTAATATTTCACCAATGATATTTGGTGAAATATTACAATCCAGCCATGGCCGATGCTGCAATAACATCTGCCATGGTTGGACACCGAGATCTGACCCCCCCCACACCGAGTGACGGGGGTGATTGGCCGCCGCCACCGATAAATGGCGGCGATCGGTCGCCGCCGTCACTATCTGCTCCCCTCATCCTTGCCTCCGCTCCCCCCACCTTCCGATACCCCCCTTACCTTCCGACCCCCCCTACTCACCTCTCCCGGTCCTCCGATGTCCCTGGGACCGTCCCGGCGTCGGTCCGGGATTCTTCATGGGCGCCGCCATCTTGGAAAATGGCGGGCGCATGCCCAGTGTAGAAAAAAATTATTTTGATCACTGTGATACTCTCTCACAGTGATCAAAATAAAAAAACAGTAAATAAACGCCCCCTTTATCACCCCCATAGGTAGGGACAAATAATAAAATAAAGACATTTTTTTTTTCCCTGTGCACACGTTGCGGATTTTGCTGCGGATCCGCAGCGCATTTGGCGCTGCGGAACCGCAGCAGATCCGGAAACCATGTACAGTACAATGTAAATAAATGGTAAAAAAAAAACCGCTGTGCACATGCTGCAGATTTTTTCTGCGCAGATTTGGTGCGGTTTTAAATCCGCAGGATGTCAATTCTTTGTGCGGATTCCGCAGCGTTTTTACACCTAGTCCATTATAGGTGTAAAACCGCAGGGCAAATCTGCACAAAAACCGCAGCAAAACTGCAGTAAATTCGCAACGTGTGCACAGGCCCTTAATCCGCGCTAAATCCGCAGGTAATTTTACCTGCGGATTTAGCAAAATCCGCATGGAAAAATCGGCAAGTGAATCCGCAATGTGTACATGGGGCCTTAGGGTCAGGCTGGGTTCATATTGCGTTATGGCAGTCCGTTAGACGGACTGCGTTACACCCCATTGTCGGGCGCATCACGACGCTTGCCGTAAAGCGGCATGCGTACGCGAAGTGCCGTCATTCAGTGACGGAGCCTCGGACGCGGGCTGCAGCGTCTGGGCTCCGTCACCGCTAGGACAGATGAATCATCTGCTGATTCATCTGCGCTAGCGGGTATAGCATAACGCGTTCGCGTTATGCTATACCGTTACCAGCTCGTCAACGCTATGTGTTGAACGGGCTGGTAAAACGCAATATGAACCTAGCCTTAGGGTTAGAGTTAGAACTAAGGTTAGGGTTAGCCTTAGGGTTAGCATTAGGGTTAGAATTAGGGTTACGGTTAGAATTTGGGTTAGAGATGGAATTAGGGTTAGGGTTGGAATTAGGGTTGGGATTAGGGTTAGGTTTGTGGTTAGAGTTAGGATAAGTGTTAGGGGTGTTTTGGGGTTAGGGTTGGGATTAGGGTTAGGCTTGTGGTTAGGGTTATGGTTAGGGTTGGGATTAGGGGTGTGTTGGGGTTAGGGTTATGGTTAGGGTTTGGATTAGGGTTAGGGGTGTGTAGGGGTTAGGGTTGGGGTTACTGGTGTGTTGGGGTTAGGGTTGGAGTTAGAGGGATTTCCACTATTTAGGCACATCAGGGGGTCTCCATACGCGACATGGCGCCACCATTGATTGCTGCAAATTTTGCGTTCAAAAAGTCAAACAGTGCTCCCTTTATTCCGAGCCCCGACGTGTGCCCAAACAGTGGTTTACCCCCACATATGGGGTATCAGAATACTCAGGAAAAATTGCACAACAACTTTGGGGGTCTAATTTCTCCTTTTAGGCTAAGTTCACACGTTGCGGAATTGCCGCGGAAATTTCCGCGGCAATCCCGCACTTCTCCCGCAGGAAATACGCACGTTTTTTTTATGCTGATTCCCGCCAGAATAATAGCGTTTTGCAAGCGTAATTAGCTTGCAGAATGCTAGCGTTTTCCTAGCGATCTGTAGCATCGCTTGGAAAACTGATTGACAGGTTGGTCACACGAGTCAAACATAGTGTTTGACAAGTGTGACCAACTTTTTACTATTGATGCCGCCTATGTCGCATCAATAGTAAAAAGATCTAATGTAAAAATAATAAAAAAAATAATAAATAATGATATTCTCACCTTCCGGCGGCCCCCGCAGCCTTCCCGCCTTCAGCGACGCTCCCGGCAACTTCCGGTCCCAGGAGTGCTTTGCAACAAATCACACCGATGACGTAGCATCTCGCGAGACCGCTATGCCATCTGGGTGATTCTCGCAAAGCACTCTTGGGACCGGAAGTTGCCGGGAGCGTCGCTGAAGGCGGGAAGGCTGCGGGGGCCGCGGGAAGGCTGCGGGGGCCGCCGGAAGGTGAGAATATCATTATTTTTTATTTTAATTATTGTTTTACCAGGGATATGGTACCCAGGGCCTGGAGGAGAGTCTCCTCTGCTCCAGACCCTGGGTACCATCCGCACATGAACCGCTTACATTGCGCATAGTGGGCATAGCCACATGCGGAAAGTAAGCGGTTCAATGCATTCCTATGGCGGCGGAATCACCGCGGTTACGCTAAATTAATGAACATGTTGCTATTTTTTCCGCAAAGCGTTTTTTTCGCGGAAAAAAACGCAACATGTGGCCAAAACATGCGGAATCAATTAACATGTATAGGATGCTTAATGCTTGCGTTTTTATCGCGTTTTTACCGCGGAAAACCGCGGAAAAAACCGCGAAAAAAACGCAATTATTCCTGATCGTGTGCACTTAGCCTTACTCTTGGGGGAAAAAAAATTGGGGACTAAAAAAATTATTTTCACGGCTTTGCGTTATAAACTTCTGTGATGAACCTGGAGATTCAAAGTGCTCACCACACATCTAGAGGAGTTCCTTGGGGGATCTAGTTTCCAAAATGGGGTCACTTTGGGGGGGGTTTCTACTGTTTAGGCACATCATGGGCTCTGCAAACGTAACATGACGCCCGCAGACCATTCCATCAAGTCGGCATTTCAAAACGTCACTACTTCCCTTCCGAGCCCCGTCGTGTGCCCATACAGTAGTTTTCTCCCACATGTAGGATATCAGCGTACTCAGGACAAATTGGACAACAACTTTTGGTGTCTAATTTCTCCTGTTACCCTTGGAAAAATTAAAAAATTGGGGACTAAAAGATCATGTTTGTGGAAAAAATATGATTTTTTTTATTTTCATGCCCGGGCGTTATAAACTTCTATGTAGCTCTTGGGGGTTCAAAGTGCTCACCACACATCTAGATAAGTTCCTAGCGGGGTCTAGTTTCCAAAATGGGGTCACTTGTGAGGAGTTTCTACTGTTTAGGCACATCAGGGGCTCTGCAAACGTAACATGACGCTCGCAGACCATTCCATCAAAGTCGGCATTTCAAAACGTCACTACTTCCCTTCCGAGCCCCAACGTGTGCCCGAACAGTAGTTCCCCCCCACATATGGGGTACCAGTGTACTCAGGACAAACTGTACATCAACTTTTGGGGTCCAATTTCTCCTGTTACCCTTGTGAAAATAAAAAATTGCGGGTTAAAAAAAATCAGTTTTTGAGGAAAAAAATGATTTTTTATTTTCACGGCTCTGCTTTATAAACTTCTGTGAAGCACGTGGGGGTTCAAGGTGCTCACCACATATTTGGATAAGTTCCTTGCGGGGTCTAGTTTACAAAATGGGGTCACTTGTGGGGGGATTCTACTGTTTAGGCACATCAAGGGCTCTGCAAACGAAACAAGATGCCCGCACACCATTCCATCAAGTCGGCATTTCAAAGCGTCACTACATCCCTTCCGAGCCCTGACGTGTGCCCAAACACTGGTTGCCCCCCCACATATGGGGTACCAGCGTACTCAGGACAAACTGGACAACAACTTTTGGGGTCCAATTTCTCCTGTAACCATTGTGAAAATAAAAAATAGGGGGCTAAAAAAATCATGTTTTGAGAAAAAAAAATGATTTTTTATTTTCACTGCTCTGCGTTATAAACTTCTGTGAAGCACCTGGAGGTTCAAAGTGCTCACTGTGCATCTAGATAAGTTCCTTAGGGGGCCTAGTTTCCAAAATGGGGTCATTCGTGGGGGAGCTCCAAAGTTTAGGCACACAGGGGCTCTCCAAACACGACATGGTGTCCGCTAACGATTGGAGCTAATTTTCCATTAAAAAAGTCAAATGGCGCTCCTTCCCTTCTGAGCCCTGCTGTGCGCCCAAACAGTGGTCCCCCCCCCACATATGGGGCACCAGCGTACTCAGGAAAATCTGGACAACAACTTTTGGGGTCCAATTTATCCTGTTACCCTTGGGAAAATAAAAAATAGCGGGCTAAAAAATGATTTTTGAGAAACAAAAATGATTTTGTTATTTTCACTGCTCTGCGTTTATAAACTTCTGTGAAGCACTTGGGGTTCAAAGTGCTCACTACACATCTAGACAAGCTCCTTAGGGGGTCTAGTTTCCAAAATGGGGTCACTTGTGGGGGGTTTCTACTGTTTAGGCACATCAGGGGCTCTGCAAACGCAACATGACGCCCGCAGAACATTCCATCAAGTCTGCATTGCAAAATGGCGCTCCTTCCCTTCTGAGCTCTCCCATGCGCCAAAACAGTGGTTCCCCCCCCACATATGGGGTATTGGTGTACTCAGGACAAATTACACAAAAACTTTTGTGGTCCAATTTCTCCTGTTACCCTTGTGAAAATAAAAAATAGCAGGCTAAAAAATCATTTTTGAGGAAAAAAATGATTATTTTATTTTCACTGCTCTGCGTTATAAACTTCTGTGAAGCACTTGGGGGTTCAGAGTGCTCACAACACATCTAGATAAGTGCCATAAGGGGTCTAGTTTCCAAAATGGTGTCACATGTGTTTTTTTTTCACTGTTTAGGCACACAGGGGCTCTCCAAACGCGTCATGGTGTCCGCTAACGATTGGAGCTAATTTTCCATTCAAAAGTCAAATGGCACTCCTTCCCTTCTGGGCCCTACCGTGCGCCCAAACTGGTTTATGACCACATATGAGGTATCTGTGTACTCAGGAGAAATTGCCCAACAAATTTTAGGATCCATTTTATCCTGTTGCCCATGTGAAAATGAAAAACTGAGGCTAAAAGAAAATTTTTGTGAAAAAAAGTACATTTTTTTTACGGATCAATTTGTGAAGCACCTGGGGGTTCAAAGTGCTCACTATGCATCTAGATAAGTTCCTTGGGGATCTAGTTTCCAAAATGGGGTCACTTGTGGGGAGCTCCAATGTTTAGGCACACAGGGACTCTCCAAATGCGACATGGCAACCGCTAAATATTCCAGCATATTTTCCATTCCAAAAGTCAAATGGCGCTCCTTCCCTTCTGAACCCTGCCGTGTGCCCAAACAGTGGTTTATGACCACACATGAGGTATCTGTGTACTCAGGAGAAATTGCCCAACAAATTTTAGGATCCATTTTATCCTGTTGCCCATGTGAAAATGAAAAAACTGAGGCTAAAGGAAATTTTTTGTGAAAAAAAAGTACTTTCTTTTTGTTTACGGATCAATTTGTGAAGCACCTGGGGGTTCAAAGTGCTCACTATGCATCTAGATAAGTTCCTTGGGGGGTCTAGTTTCCAAAATGGGGTCACTTGTGGGGAGCTCCAATGTTTAGGCACACAGGGACTCTCCAAATGCAACATGGCAACCGCTAAATATTCCAGCATATTTTTCATTCCAAAAGTCAAATGGCGCTCCTTCCCTTCTGAGCCCTGCCGTGTGCCCAAACAGTGGTTTATGACCACATATGAGGTATCTGTGTACTGAGGAGAAATTGCCCAACAAATTTTAGGATCCATTTTATCCTGTTGCCCATGTTAAAATGAAAAAACTGAGGCTAAAAGAATTTTTTTGTGAAAAAAAGTACATTTTTTTTACGGATCAATTTGTGAAGCACCTGGGGGTTCAAAGTGCTCACTATGCATCTAGATAAGTTCCTTGGGGGGGTCTAGTTTCCAAAATGGGGTCACTTGTGGGGGAGCTCCAATGTTTAGGCACACTGGGACTCTCCAAATGCGACATGGCAACCGCTAAGGCTAAGTTCACACGTTACGGAATTGCCGCGGAAATTTCCGCGTCAATCCCGCTCGCTTCTATGCCGCGGGAAATACGCATTTTTTTGGTATGTGTATTCCCGCCAGAAACTAGCGTTTTGCAAGCGTAATTAGCTTGCAGAATGCTAGCGTTTTCTCCTTCGTCTCATTGGGGGACACAGGACTGTGGGTGTATGCTACTGCCACTAGGAGGCTGACACTAAGTAAACATAAAAAAGGTTAGCTCCTCCTCCGCCGTATACACCTCAGCACTGGCCGCAGGCAAATCCAGTTATTGCTTAGTGTCTGATGGAGGCACACGTCTGGTTCTTTTTCCAGACCATTTTTTTTTTTTTTTTTTTTCCCCACGAAGATGTGATAGGGGCGACGGATCCTATTGAAAGGGTCCGATCTCCCCAAACCATCAACGGGCGAGCATGTGGAGTAAAGCCTCCAACGTATCCTCTCCCGCAACGTGGGACATGAATGCCGGACTCAGCCCTGACCACCCTAAGGTATTGAAACCCTAGGCTGTACAGAGGCAGGAGTTAGTCCGTGCGGCCCCCACTGCACCACCAATGCCAGACTGCGGTGCTGCAAGGAGGCGGACGGTCCCTCTCCTCATCCCTGAAGGGGTGAAGGAGTTAGGGTTCCTGCACCGTCCTTTTTTCCTTTTTCACGAAGAGTCCCCTTTAATGCGCTGCAAGAAGAATCTCACCTTCAAGATCAGGACGGGAGCTCCTTAAGAAGTGGACAGAAGCCACCAAAGGATACAGCAGCGCTCCGGGCAAAAATTTAGTCCCGGCTTTTTCCTTGGAACTAGGCCGCGGACTGGAATATGGTAGCCGGCGTCGGCCGGAGGGGGAGCCGCGGTCGTGAGTATGGGGACCGCTCCCGGGCGTTTTCTTCCGGCGGGGCCGCTCTCCGACTTTGGGGTGGCCGCCGCCGGAAAATTTAGGCCGCGGCTTCAGATGGCGCTAGGCCGCGGCTTCAAATCTAGTCCCCGGCTTTTGCCGGGGATAGGCCGCGGTCGGAGGTATGCAACGCCGGCGTCAGCTAGAGGGGTCGCGGTCGCGGGGGTGGGCTCCGCCCCCGGCGGCGTCTTCTTCCGGCGGACCCGCCCTCTGACTTTGGGGCCGCCTCCGCTGGAAATTTAGACCGCGGCTTCTGTGGCCGCTAGGCCGCGGCTTCAAATTTAGTCCCCGTCTTTTGCCGGAGATAGGCCGCGGCCGGAAGTTGGTGGGACGGAAGCCCTGACGTCTAGGCCGCGCCTCTTGACCCTCCCTCCTGAGGCTCGGCTACATGAGCACTTCCTCTCTGACAGAGAAGCGTTCTTTTTTGAAAGATTGGAGCTCAGATTTCCTGTTTTTTTCTGCTCGTTATACACGAAAGGGGATACAGGACTGGGGTAAGTGTTACTACCTCCAGCCTAATTATTGCGCACTTTTGCGCCCCTTCCGCTGACTGACACATATAGTTTATTGTGTACTGTGATGGATTCAGAATGTCCAAAAGAACCAAGACTCATACGATACTTTATACCGCATGCATTGCTTGTAGGTCTCCTTTTCCGCACGCCCAGACTTCTCGGGTCTGCGAAGCCTGTGACTCTGAACGGGCTCAGGAACCCGCTCCTATAGCCGAGCCTAGTGCGTCAAGCCCCCCTGAGTGGGCCCTTTCCCTGGCTCAATCTGTGGCGTCATTGACCAGAGCGGTCGAGTCCCTTCAAGCTCCCGATAGGAGCAGGGACAGTGGTTCACCTGTCTTGGCTACATATCAGGAACCTCAGGCCTGCAGGGGCCGCGCTCTCACCAGGCAGACACAGGGGAAACGAACCCACACTGTGTCGCCCATGCCGTCTGGAGCCTCGGCATCCGTTAGTTCCGTCTCCCGCTCTCCCTCTCCCTTGGCAAGTGATCAATATTCGGATTCCGATTTGGAAGAATCACTTAATCTAGAGGCACAGTTTAGTCAAGAAACAATTGACAGTTTGATCGAAGCTATCAATCAAACTCTGGGGATAGACGATGAGTCCACCTTGACCTCTGGTCACAAGGTGTCCTTTAAACGAGCCAGGCAAGCCCATAAGGTTTTTGGTGCTCATCCTGAGTTTGAGGAATTAGTGCAGCGCCACCGGGAGAAACCGGACAAGCGCTTTGCTGGACAAAAGGCTCTCAATACTAGATATCCTTTTGCTCCTGAGCTCCTTAAGAAGTGGACAGAATCTCCTTCGGTTGATCCTCCTGTTTCGCGTTTGGCATCTAAAACGCTCCTCTCCATTCCCAGCGGTTCCTCTATTAAGGAGCCAACGGATCGTCTAATTGAGAGTTTGGCCCGTTCGGTATTTGAGGCATCAGGTTCTGCTCTTTCTCCTTCTTTTGCAGCGACTTGGGTTGCCAAGGCCATAATATCCTGGTCGGAGTCTTTAAATAAAGCTCTTCACGGCATAGAGGTGCCGTCTGAGGTATCCCAAATTTCTAATCAAATAGCTCTTGCTGGAGACTTCTTAATTAATGCATCCATGGATGCGGCAAATTGCGCAGCATTAGCCGCTGCTAATGCAATTGCCATTAGAAGATCCTTGTGGCTAAGAACCTGGCGAGCAGATTCAACCTCAAAAAAGTCGCTTACATCTTTACCATACCAGAGTGGTCGGTTATTTGGCGAGAGACTGGATCAGCTCATATCTGATGCAACGGGAGGGAAGAGCAATTTCCTTCCTCAGCAAAGGATTAGACAACCTTTTCGTCGACAACCTCAGCCTCGTTTTAGGGCCTTTCGTAACCCAGGCTGGGCCATGCCAGCCACCTCCAGCGGCTCAGGTCGGCCTAATCAGGCCAGAGATCGCCAGGTCACCTACAGGACCAATCCTCTGGGAAGAGGGAGATCTTATCAGCCAAGATCCAGAGGGTTCAAACCCAAATATATTCGGACAAATGACTGGAGGCAGAATCCGGTCAATTTTTCCAGGGTAGGCGGCCGCTTACTCTGGTTTCGTCCCACTTGGCTATCAGTGACTCACGACGAGTGGGTCAGGGAGTTAGTCTCCACGGGGTACAAAATAGAATTTACCAGCCTTCCCCAAATCGCTTTTTTTCCTCGCGCCTTCCCAAGGAGGAGTCTCGGATTCGTGCCTTATTCAGGGCAGTCGAGTCTCTTCGGCACAGCGAGGTTGTCGTACCTGTACCAGAGGTCGAAAGAGGTCAGGGATTTTATTCCAACCTGTTCATCGTACCCAAGAAGGATGGTACCGTAAGGCCCATTCTAGATCTAAAGCGATTGAACCGGTTTGTCAAAATTCGGCATTTCCGAATGGAATCTCTCCGTTCGGTCATTGCAAGCATGGAAAAAGGGGAATTTCTAGCATCAATAGACATCCAGGATGCCTATCTTCACATCCCCATATTTCCCCCTCATCAAAGGTTTCTTCGGTTTGCCATCGGCAAACTTCATCTTCAGTTCGCAGCCCTGCCATTCGGCCTAGCCACAGCCCCCAGGGTGTTCACAAAAGTCATGGCTGCTGTTGTGTCCATTCTGCACTCCAGGGGGATAGTCATCCTGCCTTACTTAGACGACCTCCTCATCAAGGGTCCGTCTTTTCAGACCTGCGAGGAAAGTGTCAACATTACGTTAGACACCCTTGCTCGTTTGGGGTGGCTGGTAAATATGAAGAAGTCATCTCCCGTGCCATCTCGGAAGATCACCTTTTTAGGGATGAATTTCGACACCGCTCAGGGGTTGATAATTCTTCCTCAGGACAAGGCCTTAGTTCTCCGCCAAGAGGTACGGATCCTTCGCCAACCAATTCCTCACACCATCCGGTTTTGCATGAGGGTCCTAGGAAGGATGGTGGCGGCAATCGAGGCTATTCCGTTTGCCCAGTTTCATCTTCGCCCCCTTCAGCATGCACTCTTGGCAGTGTGGGACGGGAGCCCTTACTCCCTCAATCTGCGGTGTCGTCTGTCCCTGCAGGTCAGACAGACTCTTACGTGGTGGACGAGGGACACCACTCTTCGACAGGGTCGTTTGTTTCCTCCAAATTTTTGGTTGGTAGTCACAACGGACGCCAGCCTGCTCGGATGGGGAGCAGTGTTTCATCACCACACAGCTCAGGGAATTTGGTCTCAGCAAGAATCGAGCCTTCCGATCAATGTTTTAGAGATCCGAGCGGTTCGGCTGGCTCTGAGGCATTTTCACCAGCATCTGGCGGGCCACCCAGTCAGAATACAATCGGACAATGCCACGGCGGTGGCATACATAAACCATCAGGGAGGTACCCGCAGCAGGGCGGCCATGCACGAGGTAAAACAGATTCTGACCTGGGCAGAGGTAAATCACTCTGTGATTTCAGCAGTCCACATACCAGGCGAGGAAAACTGGGCAGCAGATTTTCTCAGCCGTCACGGCATAGCGTCAGGGGAGTGGTCTCTACATCCCGAGATTTTTCAGCAGATATGCCGACGCTGGGGAACCCAGATGTGGACCTGATGGCTTCCAGGATAAATGCCAAGGTGCCCAACTTTGTTTCCCGGTACCGGGATCCGCAGGCAATAGCAGTGGATGCCCTGGTTCTACCATGGAATCAGTTTCATCTTCCATACTTGTTTCCACCAATAGCTCTGCTCCCAAGGGTGATCAGGAAGATCAGGTTAGAAGGGGTCCCAGTGATATTAATCGCTCCAGATTGGCCACGTCGCTCATGGTACGCGGAGCTGGTACAATTGCTCGCCGACGCACCCTGGCGACTGCCAGAGCGCGCGGACCTTCTCTCTCAAGGTCCAGTTTACCACCAGAACTCAGCGGTCCTGTGTTTGACGGCTTGGCCGTTGAATCTTGGATCCTGACCAGGGCTGGATTCTCTAAAAAGGTCGCCGCAACGATGGCTAGCGCCCGAAAGCCTGTCTCGGCTCGCATCTACCATGGGACTTGGAAGGTCTTTTTTGCTTGGTGCAGGGAACATGGTTGTTCCCGCTTCGGTTTTCAATTCCAAACATTCTGTCATTTCTCCAGGCAGGCCTAGATTCAGGTCTAGCGCCAAGTACGCTTAGACGGCAGATATCAGCCTTATCAGTGCTTTTTCAGCGAAGGATTGCGTCTAATTTTCAGGTTAGGACCTTTATTCAGGGGGTTGTACATTTAGTTCCCCCCTACAAGGCTCCCTTAGACGTTTGGGATCTCAATCTAGTCTTGGGAGTCCTGCAGGAGTCTCCTTTTGAACCTTTGCAGGAGGTTTCTCTGTCATTTCTTTCCTGGAAGGTGGTGTTTTTGGTAGCCATAACTTCCATAAGGCGGGTTTCGGAGCTGGCCGCACTGTCTTGTCGAGCTCCGTACTTGCTTTTCCATCAGGATAAGGTGGTGCTCAGACCAACACCACCTTTTTTGCCTAAAGTCGTGTCCTCTTTTCATATTAATGGGGACATTGTCTTGCCCTCTTTTTGCCCAGCTCCGACGCACCGAGTGGAGAAGGCTCTCCATACGCTGGATCTGGTGAGAGCTCTCAGGAGATATGTATCTCGGACGGCGTCTTTTCGACAGACGGACACGCTGTTTGTCCTCCCTGAAGGTCGCAGGAAGGGACTCGCTGCCTCTAAATCTACCTTGGCTAGGTGGATTCGGTTAGCCATTCAGGAAGCTTACCGCATCAGAGGCGCGGTGGTTCCCGCAGGAATCAAGGCTCACTCCACCAGAGCGGTGGGTGCCTCCTGGGCCCTTCGGCATCAGGCTTCGGTGGAACAGGTTTGTAAGGCAGCAACCTGGTCCAGTCTGCATACCTTTTCTAAGCATTATAATATCCATACCCAGGTTTCTGCGGATGCCAGTCTGGGTAGAAAGATTCTTCAGGGTGCGGTTGCGCACCTATAAGCAATGCTTAATTATAAATTACACTGTGGAGTCGTTTCCCACCCAAGGGACTGCTTTGGGACGTCCCACAGTCCTGTGTCCCTCAATGAGACGAAGGAGAATTACGGATTTTTGTGTTATTCACCGTAAAATCCTTTTCTCCGAGACGCTCATTGGGGGACACAGCACCCTCCCTAATAGCCGGATGGCTTTGTTTTGAGTTAACTATATTCTCTGATTAATCTGTATCAGCAGTTTTTTTCTTCTGGATATGCTGTATCTGTGTTAACTCTGATTTATTTTAGCCTCCTACTGCTTTTTGCACTAAACTGGATTTGCCTGCGGCCAGTGCTGAGGTGTATACGGCGGAGGAGGAGCTAACCTTTTTTATGTTTACTTAGTGTCAGCCTCCTAGTGGCAGTAGCATACACCCACAGTCCTGTGTCCCCCAATGAGCGTCTCGGAGAAAAGGATTTTACGGTGAGTAACACAAAAATCCATATTTCCTAGCAATCTGTAGCATCGCTTGGAAAACTGATTGACAGGTTGGTAACACGAGTCAAACATAGTGTTTGACAAGTGTGACCAACTTTTTACTATTGATGCCGCCTATGCCGCATCAATAGTAAAAAGATCTAATGTAAAAATAATTAAAAAAATAATAAATCGTGCTATTCTCACCTTCCGGCGTCCCCCGCAGCTTTCCCGCCTCTCATAGAATCATAGAATGGTAGAGTTGGAAGGGACCTCCTGGGCCTTCTGGTCCAACCCCCTGCTCAAAGCAGGATTCTCTAAATCATCCCAGACAGATGTCTGTCCAGCCTCTGTTTGAAGACTTCCATTGAAGGAGAACTCACCACCTCTCGTGGCAGCCTGTTCCGCTCATTGATCACCCTAACTGTCAAAAAGTTTTTTCTAATATCTAATCTGTGTCTCCTCCTATTCAGTTTCATCCCATTGCTTCTAGTCTTTCCTTGTGCAAATGAGAATAAAGATGATCCTTCTACAATGTGACAGAACTAGAGATATTTGTAGACAGCTATTAAGTCTCCTCTCAGTCTTGTTTTTTGCAAGCTAAACATTCCCAAATCCTGCAACCGTTCCTCATAGGACATTGTTTGCAGACCGGTCACCATTCTGGTGGCTTTTCTCTGAACTTGGTCCAGTTTGTTGATGTCTTTTTTAAAATGTGGTGCCCAAAACTGGACACAGTATTCCAGATGAGGTCTGACCAAAGAGGAGTAGAGGGCAATAATGACCTCACGTGATCTAGACTGCTTCTGTTGATACATCCTGGAATTGCATTTGCCTTTTTTGCTGCCGCATCACACTGTTGACTTATGTTAAGTCTGTGATCAATTAGTATACCCAAGTCTTTTTCACATGTGCTGTTACTTAGCCCTATTCCTCCCATTTTGTATGTTTTTTCATTTTTATTGCCCAGATGTAGTACTTTGCATTTTTCCCTGTTAAAAACCATGGTGGACCGGGGACAGGTGAATATTGCAGGTTCCGGGGCCTGCATTTTTCCCTGTTAAAATCCATTCTGTTAGTTGCTGCCCACTGCTCCAGTTTATTTATATCTTTTTGAATCCTCTCTCTCTCTTCTCTAGTATTAGCTACCCCTCCTAGCTTTGTGTCATCAGCAAATTTGATCAGTTTACCCTCAATTCCTTCATCTAAATCATTGATAAAGATGTTGAACAATACAAGGCCCAAAACAGAGCCTTGTGGTACCCCACTTGAGACATTCTTCCAACTGGATGTGCAGCCATTTACGACCACTCTTTGGGTCCGATCACTAAGCCAGTTATGAATTCACCTAACAGTTGCCTTGTCCATTCCATACTTAGTCATTTTTTCAATAAGGATTGTGTGAGATAATTTGTCAAATGCTTTGCTGAAGTCAAGATATACTATATCTACAGCATTTCCCTGATCCACCCAGTCAGTGATTCTGTCATAGAAGGAAATTAAGTTAGTCTGACATGACTTATTAGTTACAAACCCATGCTGACTCTGTTTAATCACTTCATTCTTATCCATGTACTTGCATACATGTTCTTTAATAATTTGTTCAAAGATCTTTCCTGGTATAGAAGTCAGACTCACCGGCCTGTAGTTCCCTGGGTCCACCTTCTTCCCCTTTTTGAAGATAGGAACAACATTTGCTCTTCTCCAGTCTTCTGGGACTTCTCCTGTTCTCCAAGAATTTTCAAAGATTATGGACAGTGGTTCAAAGCTCCCGGCCAATCCCGTTCCCAAGGATGCATTGCGACAGACCCCAGATGACGTAGCATCACGCGAGACCGCTACGTCATCTGGGGTGATTCTCGCAATGCATTACTGGGAACGGGATTGGCCGGGAGCGTCGCTGAGAGGTGGGAAGGCTTCGGGGGCCGCCGGGAGGTGAGAATATCATTATTTTTTATTTTAATTATTGTTTTACCAGGGATATGGTACCCAGGGCCTGGAGGAGAGTCTCCTCTCCTCCAGACCCTGGGTACCATCCGCACATGAACCGCTTACATTGCGCATGGTGGGCATAGCCACATGCGGAAACTAAGCGGTTCAATTCATTCCTATGGCGGCGGAATCGCCGCGATTACACGAAATTAATGAACATGTTGCTTTTTTTTCCGCAAATCGTTTTTTTCGCGTAAAAAAAACGCTGCATGTGCACAAAAATTGCGGAATCCATTTAAATGAATAGGATGCTTAATGCTTGCGTTTTTTTCGTGTTTTTGCCGCGGGAAAAAAACGCGAAAAAAAACGCGAAAATTCCTGACGTGTGCACTTAGCCTAAATATTCCAGCATATTTTCTCCTTCGTCTCATTGGGGGACACAGGACTGTGGGTGTATGCTACTTCCGCTAGGAGGCTGACACTAAGTAAACATAAAAAAGGTTAGCTCCTCCTCCGCCGTATACACCTCAGCACTGGCCGCAGGCAAACCCAGTTCTTGCTTAGTGTCTGATGGAGGCACACGTCTGGTTCTTTTTCCAGACCATTTTTTTTTTTGTCTTTCCCACGAAGACGAGATAGGGGCGACGGACCCTTTTGAAGGGGTCCGATCTCCCCAAACCATCAACGGGCGAGCACGTGGAGTGAAGCCTCCACGTATCCTTTACAACAACGTGGGACATGATGGCGGACTCAGCCCTGACCACCCTAGAGTATTGAAACCCTAGGCTGTACAGTGGCAGGAGATAGTCCGTGCGGCCCCCACTGCACCACCAATGCTAGACTGCGGTGCTGCAAGGAGGCGGACGGTCCCTCTCCTCACCCCCTGAAGGGGTGATGGAGTTAGGGTGCCTGCACCGTCCTTCTGTCATTTCACAGGCCCCCCTCCAATCTGAAGCTAAGTGGGGCCAGAAAAAGGACCCTCTGCGAACCCACCTTAAGGACGTCGTGGAGGAGGACCGGAAAGCTATGAACGGAGGTTGCTGGTAGCGTTGGAGCAGGGGAAAGGATACTCGTTTTCAGCCTGGCTTCAGTAAGACAGGCAAGTTCCTGGTTTGGGCCCCGCCCCCTTGGGGGCATCATCTTCCGGCGGTCCGCCCCTTGTCTCCTGGACGGCCGCCGCCTAAAATTTAGGCCCCGGCTTCGGCCGGTGTTAGGCCTCAAATAAATTTAGTCCCCGACTCCGGCTGGGGACCAGGCCGCGGCCTGCAATTTAGCGCCCGGCTTAGGCCGGAGAGGGGCCCGCGGTCTCAGGCCCCGCCTCCGGTGGCGTCATCTTCCGGCGGGCCCGCCCACGACTCTCGGGCGGCCACCGCCGGAAATTTAGGCCGTGGTTTTCTCCGGCGCTGGGCCGCGACCGCAAATTTAGTCCCCGGCTTCGGCCGGGGACTAGGCCGCGGCCAGAAGTGGTGTCTCCGGCATCTGACGGCGCTAGGCCGCGCCTCTCGACCCCATCCCCTGTGGTCAGCTATATGAGCCACGCCTCCCTGACAGGGAGCGCTTTTTTGAAAAGTCTGGAGCCTTTGCTCGTTTCTTTTGCGCTATCAACGCTGTTTAAGGACGTCCGGGGATACAGGACTAGGGTAAGTGCCACTACCTCCAGCCCGGCTCTCCACTTCGCTGCGCTCCGCTACCGCACCTCCGCATCGTCACAGCCAGATTGTTAAAGCAGGGGGAAAGAGGCTCTGGACAGATACAGTATGTCCAGAAGAACTAAGGCTCACACGGTGCTGTATACCGCATGCATTGCCTGTAGATCCCCTTTTCCGCACGCCCTGTCTAATCGGGTCTGGGAAGCCTGTGACTCCGAACGGGCTCAGGAGCCCTCACCTATAGCCCAGCCCAGTGCGTCAGGTCCCCCGGAGTGGGCCCTATCTCTGTCTCAATCTATGGCGTCATTAACAAGAGCAATCGAGTCCCTTCAAGCTCCCGATAGGAGCAGGGACAGTGGTTCACCCGTCTTGGCGACGTCTCAGGAACCTCCGGCCTGCAGGGGCCGCGCTCTCACCAGGCAGACGCAGGGGAAGCGAACCCACACTGCGTCGCCTATGCCGTCCAGGGCTTCGGCATCCTTCAGTTCAGCTTCTCGCTCTCCCTCACCTTTAAGAGGCAAGTGATCAATATTCGGATTCCGATACTGAAGGGTCCCTTAATTTGGAAGCTCCAGGTTGTCAGGAGACAATTGACAGTCTGATTGAAGCTGTCAATCAATCTCTGGGGGTAGACGATGAATCCACCTTGGCCTCTGGTCATAAGGTGTCTTTCAAACGAGCCAGACAGACCCATAAGGTTTTTGGTGCTCATCCTGAGTTTGAGGAGCTAGTGCAGCGCCACCGGGAAAAGCCGGACAAGCGCTTCGCAGGACAAAAAGCCCTTAATACCAGATATCCTTTTGTCCCTGAACTTCTCTCTCTTCCCAACGGTTCCTCGATTAAGGATCCAACGGATCGTCTGATTGAAAGTTTGGCCCGCTCGGTGTTTGAGGCATCAGGTTCTGCTCTCTCCCCTTCTTTTGCAGCGACTTGGGTTGCTAAGACCATGA
Source organism: Oophaga sylvatica (assembly GCA_033576555.1). Taxonomy (NCBI): domain Eukaryota; kingdom Metazoa; phylum Chordata; class Amphibia; order Anura; family Dendrobatidae; genus Oophaga; species Oophaga sylvatica. Next base: position 776,205,496 of record JARQOD010000001.1, on the reverse strand, counting down.
TATCCTGGTCGGAGTCTCTAAATAGAGCTCTTCACGGTATAGAGGTGCCGTCTGAGGTAACCGAGATCTCTAATCAGATAGCTCTTGCAGGAGACTTCTTAATTAATGCGTCCATGGATGCGGCAAATTGCGCAGCACTAGCTGCTGCTAATGCAATTGCTATCAGAAGATCCTTGTGGCTGAGAACCTGGCGAGCGGACTCAACCTCAAAGAAATCGCTTACATCCTTTCCATATCAGAGTGGTCGGTTATTTGGCGAAAGGCTGGATCAGCTCATATCTGATGCGACGGGAGGGAAGAGCAGTTTCCTTCCTCAGCAAAAAATTAGACAGCCTTTTCGTCGACAGCTTCAGCCTCGCTTTAGGGCCTTTCGTAACCCAGGTTGGGCCGCGCCAGCCACCTCCAGCGGCTCAGGTCGACCTAATCAGGCCAGAGATCGCCAGGTCTCCTACAGGACCAACCCTCTGGGAAGAGGGCGATCTCAACAGCCAAGATCTAGAGGGTCTAAACCCCAAAGATATTCGGACAAATGACTGGAGTCAGAATCCGGTCAATTTATCCAGAGTAGGCGGCCGCTTACTCTGGTTTCGCCCCATTTGGCTATCGATTACTCACGACGAGTGGGTCAGGGAGTTAGTCTCCTCGGGGTACAAAATAGAATTTACCAGCCTTCCCTCAAATCGATTTTTTTCCTCGCGCCTTCCCAAGGAGGAGTCTCGGGTTCGCGCCTTATTCAAGGCGGTCGAGTCTCTTCGGCACAGCGGGGTTGTCGTACCTGTACCGGAGGTCGAAAGAGGTCAGGGGTTTTATTCCAACCTGTTCATTGTACCCAAGAAGGACGGTACCGTAAGGCCCATTCTGGATCTAAAGTGACTGAACGGTTTGTCAGAATTCGACATTTCCGAATGGAGTCTCTCCGCTCGGTCATTGCAGCCATGGAAAAAGGGGAATTTCTAGCATCAATAGACATCCAGGATGCCTATCTTCACATCCCCATATTTCCCCCTCATCAAAGATTTCTTCGGTTTGCCATCGGCAAACTTCATCTTCAGTTCGCAGCCTTGCCATTCGGGCTAGCCACAGCCCCCAGGGTGTTCACAAAGGTCATGGCTGCTGTTGTGTCCATTCTGCACTCCAGGGGGATAGTCATCCTGCCTTACTTAGACGACCTCCTCATCAAGGGTCCGTCTTTTCAAACCTGCGAGGAAAGTGTCAGCATTACGTTAGACACCCTTGCTCGCCTGGGGTGGCTGGTGAATATGAAGAAATCATCTCCCGTGCCATCTCGGAAGATCACCTTTTTAGGGATGAATTTCGACACCGCTCAGGGGTTGATAATCCTTCCTCAGGACAAGGCCTTAGTTCTCCGTCAAGAGGTACAGATCCTTCGCCAACCGATTCCTCACACCATCCGGTTTTGCATGAGGGTCCTAGGAAGGATGGTGGCAGCAATCGAGCTATTCCATTTGCCCAGTTTCATCTTCGCCCCCTTCAGCATGCACTCTTGGCAGTATGGGACGGGAGCCCTTACTCCCTCATCTTCGGTGCCGTCTGTCCCTGCAGGTCAGACAGACTCTTACGTGGTGGACGAAGAGCACCACTCTTCAACAAGGTCGTTTGTTTCCTCCAAATTTCTGGATGGTAGTCACAACGGACGCCAGCCTGCTCGGATGGGGAGCAGTGTTTCGTCACCACACAGCCCAGGGAACTTGGTCTCAGCAGGAATCGACCCTCCCGATCAATATTTTAGAGATCCGAGCTGTTCGGCTGGCTCTGAGGCATTTTCACCAGCATCTGGCGGGCCGCCCAGTCCGAATACAATCGGACAATGCCACGCCGGTGGCATACATAAACCATCAGGGAGGTACCCGCAGCAGGGCGGCCATGCACGAGGTAAAACAGATTCTGACCTGGGCAGAGGTAAATCACTCTGTGATTTCAGCGTCCACATTCCGGGCGAGGAAAACTGGGCAGCGGATTTTCTCAGCCGTCACGGCATAGCGTCATGGGAATGGTCGCTACATCCCGAGATTTTTCAGCAGATATGCCGACGCTGGGGAACCCCAGATGTGGACCTGATGGCTTCCAGGATAAATGCCAAGGTGCCCAACTTCGTCTCCCGGTATCGGGATCCGCAGGCAATTGCAGTAGACGCCCTGGTTCTACCGTGGAATCAGTTTCATCTTCCATACTTGTTTCCACCAATAGCTCTGCTCCCAAGGGTGATCAGAAAGATCAGGTTAGAAGGGGTCCCAGCGATATTAATCGCTCCGGATTGGCCGCGTCGCTCATGGTACGCGGAGCTGGTACAGTTGCTCGCCGACGCACCCTGGCGACTGCCAGAGCGCGCGGACTTCTCTCCCAGGGCCCAGTTTACCACCAGAACTCAGCGGTCCTGTGTTTGACGGCCTGGCCGTTGAATCTTGGATCCTGACCAGGGCTGGATTCTCTAAAAAGGTCGCCGCGACGATGACTAGCGCCCGAAAGCCCGTCTCGGCTCGCATCTACCACGGTACTTGGAAAGTCTTTTTTGCTTGGTGCAGGGAACATGGTTGTTCCCCGCTTCTGTTTTCAATTCCAAACATTCTGTCATTTCTTCAAGCGGGCCTAGATTCAGGTCTAGCGCCAAGTACGCTTAGACGGCAGATATCAGCCTTGTAGGTTCTTTTTCAGCGAAGGATCGCGTCTAATTTTCAGGTTAGGACCTTTATTCAGGGGGTTGTCCATATAGTTCCCCCCTACAAGGCTCCCTTAGATGTTTGGGATCTCAATCTAGTCCTGGGAGTCCTGCAGGAATCTCCATTTGAACCTCTGCAGGAGGTTTCTCTGACATTCCTTTCCTGGAAAGTGGTGTTTTTGGTAGCCATAACATCCATAAGGCGGGTTTCGGAGCTGGCAGCACTGTCTTGTCGAGCTCCGTACTTACTTTTCCATCAGGATAAGGTAGTGCTCAGGCCAACACCACCTTTTTTGCTTAAAGTCGTGTCCTCATTTCATATCAATGAGGACATTGTTCTACCTTCTTTTTGCCCAGCTCCTACGCACCGGGTTGAGAAGGCTCTCCATACGCTAGATCTGGTGAGAGCACTCAGGAGATATGTATCTCGGACGGCGTCCTTTCGGCAGACGGACACGCTGTTTGTCCTCCTGAGGGTCGCAGGAAGGGACTCGCTGCCTCTAAATCAACCTTGGCTAGGTGGATTCGGTTAGCCATTCAGGAGGCTTACCGCATCAGAGGAGCGGTGGTTCCCGCAGGGATCAAGGCTCACTCCACCAGAGCGGTGGGTGCCTCCTGGGCCCTTCGGCATCAGGCTTCGGTGGAACAGGTTTGTAAGGCGGCAACCTGGTCCAGTCTGCATACCTTTTCCAAGCATTATAATGTCCATACGCTTCTGCAGATGCCAGTCTGGGTAATAGGATTCTTCAGGGCGCAGTTGCGCACCTATAAGCAATGCTTGGTTATAAATTACACTGTGAAGTCGGTTTCCCACCCAAGGGACTGCTTTGGGACGTCCCACAGTCCTGTGTCCCCCAATGAGACGAAGGAGAAATACGGATTTTTGTGTTACTCACCGTAAAATCCTTTTCTCCGAGACGCTCATTGGGGGACACAGCACCCTCCCTATTAGCCGAGATGGCTTCGATTTCTAAGTTAATTTTATTTGCTTGGGTCTATATCAGTAGATTTACTTCTGGATATATTGTACCTGTATTAACATTAATTTATTCTCTAGCCTCCTACTGCTTTTTGCACTAAACTGGGTTTGCCTGCAGCCAGTGCTGAGGTGTATACGGCGGAGGAGGAGCTAACCTTTTTTATGTTTACTTAGTGTCAGCCTCCTAGCGGCAGTAGCATACACCCACAGTCCTGTGTCCCCCAATGAGTGTCTCGGAGAAAAGGATTTTACGGTGAGTAACACAAAAATCCGTATTTCCATTCAAAAAGTCAAATGGCGCTCCTTCCCTTCTGAGCCCTGCCGTGCGCCCAAACAGTGGTTTATGACCACATATGAGTAGTGTTGAGCGATACTGCCCAATATCCTAAAATATCGGATCGGATTGGATCGGCCCGATAGTCAAAAAGTATCGGGTATCGCAGATCCGATACCGGAAACACAATGTCAATGGGACAGAAATATCGGAACTAAAAAAACCCCTTTCTTTCCTTGTAAACACTAAATATACACACATAGAATACATATATATATATATATATATATATATATATATATATATATATATACATGTCATTGTGACATATATATATATACATATATTTATAGTTCATACACTTCTACATAGTAAAATAGCCTGTGATTCAATTGCCGGGTAATGCCGGCTTTTGTGAAAATATAGAAGCACCCGACATGAAATGACACATGGTTTACATAGAGTTAACCATGTCTTTTCATGTAGTTTGATATCTGGTTTTCACAAACAATTACATGAGTGTATGTGTGCAAAATTTCACACCTGTAGGGGTTAATTAAAGGTGTAAATTCGTTGTAAAAAAAAACGGACTTTTTTGATACGAATTTACACCTTTAATTAACCCCTACATGTGTCAAATTATGCACACATACGCTCATGTAATTGTTAGTGAAAACAATATATCAAACAACATGAAATGACATGGTTAACTCTATGTAAACCATGTGTCATTTCATGTCGGCTTCTGTATTTTCACAAAAGCCGGCAATTGAATTTGCGGCTATTATACTATGTAGAAGTGTATTAACTATAAATATAAATATATATATATACATATATGTCACAATTTCAATGACATATATATATATATATATGAGGTGTAAAATTGTTGAAAAAAAATGCGTGGGCTCCCGCCCTATTTTCTCAACCAGACAGACAAAGCCAGCGAGTGGGGGCAGATAATAGCCCAGAGAAGGACCATTATTTTTGCCTCCCCCCCCCCCCCCCCGGCTACTAACATCTGCCCCCAGACACCCCAGAAAAGGCAAATCTATAATTGGATTCGCCCTTTCTGGCACTTTGCCCGTCTATTCCCATTGCCCTGTAGTGGTGGCGAATGGGTTAATAAGGGGTTAAAGCCACCTTGCTATTGAAAGGTGAGTTTAAGCCAGGTTAATAATTGAAAGCTGTCAATTAGATAACTATCAATTATTAATCCTATTGTATGAAATAAAAATAAAACACACACTTTAATAAAAAAAATCATTTTTAATGAAATAAACACACAGTTTTTGACAATATTTTACTTTACTGCCATTCCTTGCGAAGCCCTTGTTCACCTGTAATAAAAATAAAATAATAAAGCAACATTATTCTTACCTATCCGATGTTCAGTCAGGTCCCCCAATGTAATCCTTCTGAAAGGGTTAATGTTTACTGCAGAGTTTCAGCTAATGCTGATAGTCTCACAGTAAACCCCTGAATGAATGAGCTCCTCTCCTGGCTGACAGGAGAGGAAGTAGTTAGCATAATTGATTGCTTTCCACTTTCACTTCAGGTCAGCCAGGGACACCCACAGCATCAGTGACATCAGAGGGAATCCCGGCTGACCTGAAGTGAACTGATTAACAAAAATAGGGGATCTCCTCTAAAAAAAAAATGGCGTGGGGTCCCCCCTATTTTTGTTAACCAGCCTGATAAAGCAGACTACTGAGGCCTGGTTTTTCAGGCTGTTAAAAGGAGCCAATATCCATGGACCTTGCAAGCCTGATAATACCAGGCCACAGCAGTATGCTTATCTTGGCTGGTTAACAAAAATAGGAGATCCCCTCGAAAAAAAATGGCGTGGGGTCCCCCCTATTTTTGTTAACCAGCCAGATGAAGCAGACTGCTGAGGCCTGGTTTTTCAGGCTGGTAAGGATCCAATATCCATTTACCTTGCAAGCCTGATAATACCAGGCCACAGCAGTCTGCTTACCTTGGCTGGTTAACAAAAATAGGGGATCCCCTCGAAAAAAAAAAATGGCATGGGGATCCCCCTATTTTTGTTAACCAGCCAAGTAAAATGCAGACTGCTGCCGCCTGGTATTAAAAGACTGTCAAGGCCCATGGATTTTGGCCCTCAACAGCCTAAAAATACCAGGCTGCAGCAGCCCCACAAATGGCGCAATCCAAAGATGCGCCAATTGTGGCACTTTACCCGGCTCTTCCCACTTGCCCTGTAGCGTTGGCAAGCGGGGTAATAAGGGGTTATTGTCACCTTTGATTGATCAGTGACAATAAGCCCGGTTAATAATAGAGAGGCGTCAATAAGGCACCGATCCATTATTAATCATAGTTTGTAAATTTAAAAAAAAAAACACAGCAAGAAAAAAGTCTTTTAATGAAATAAAACACCACGCAGTTTTCATTAATTTTATTACACTCTCATTCCTGCGACACCATCGATCTCCTGTAAAAAAACAAAAATAATAAACCAATACAAATACTCCCTGTCCGACGCAGTCCAAGATAACGAGTGTCCCACGACGAGTCCAGCTCTGCTACATCTGGATGACAGGCTGAGCCTGACATCCACATACAGCAGAGCTGCTTACCACTGCTGCGTCCCCGGCGGTGACGTAATCCGGACTGGTTTATGGCCAGCTGTCGCGAGAGTACAGCTGGCCGAGATTACCCAGTACCCGGCAGTCACTGCAGTTATCGCGAGATTCTGCACGTGACCACCAGGGACAGGGTAATGGCGGCCATTACGGAGGACGTGACCACCGGGGAAGGCGATCTGCCAGTTAAGTGCGGACTCTGCTGAGTACTGACACCTGACAGACCCGACCGACAGTGACAGTTTCGGGGAGTTCCTGTGTCACGTACTTCGTTCTGTGACACAGGAACTCCCATAGACTCGGTCGGAAAACTCCGATTCCGGTATCCGATATGACAAAAATATCGGAACTCAGAATCGGAAATTCTGATACAGCAAATATCGGCCGATACCCGATATTTGCAGTATCGGAATGCTCAACACTACATATGAGGTATCTGTGTACTCAGGAGAAATTGCCCAACAAATTTTAGGATCCATTTTATCCTGTTGCCCATGTAAAAATGAAAAAATTGATGCTAAAAGAAAATTTTTGTTGGAAAAATTAAAATGTCCATTTTTTCCTTCTACGTTGCTTTAGTTCCTGTGAAGCACCTGAAGGGTTAATAATCTTCTTGAATGTAGTTTTAAGTAGCTTGAGGGGTGCAGTTTTTATAATGGTGTCACTTTTGGGTATTTTCTGCCATATATTATAAACTTTTGTGAAACACTTGGGGGTTCAAAGTGCTCACAACAGATCTAGATAAGTACCTTAGGGGGTCTAGTTTCCAAAATGGTGTCACTTGTGGGGGGTTTCCACTGTTTAGGCGCATCAGAGGTTCTCCAAGCGCGACATGGCGTCCAATCTCAACTCCAGCCAATTTTAGTTTGAAAAAGTCAAACGGCGCTCCTTCCCTTACGAGCTCTGTCGTGTGCCCAAACAGTGGTTTTCCCCCACATATGGGGTATTGGCGTACTCAGGAGAAATTGCATAACAACCTTATCTGTCCATTTTCTCCTTTTACCCTTGTGAAAATAAAAAAAAAGTTTGTAAAAGATCATTTTTGTGGCTAAAAAGTTAAATATTCATTTTTTCCTTCCACGTTGCTTTAGTTCCTGTGAAGCACCTGAAGGGTTAATAAACTTCTTGAATGTGGTTTTGAGTACCTTGAGGGGTGCAGTTTTTAGAATGGTGTCACTTTTGGGTATTTTCTGTCATGTAGACCCCTCAAAGTGACTTCAAATGTGAGGTGGTCCCTAAAAAAATGGTTTTGTAAATTTTGCTGTAAAAATGAGATATCGCTGGTCAACTTTTAACCCTTATAACTTCCTAACAAACTTAAAAAAAAATTTGTTTCCAAAATTGTGCTGATGTAAAGTAGACATGTGGGAAATGATATTAATTAACTATTTTGTGTCACATAACTCTCTGGTTTAATAGAATAAAAATTCAAAATTTGAAAATTGCGAAATTTTCAAAATTTTCGCCAAATTTCCATTTTTTTCACAAATAAACGCAAAAATTATCAACCTAAATTTACCACTAACATGAAGCCCAATATGTCACGAAAAAACAGTCTCAGAATCACTAGGATCCGTTGAAGCATTCCTGAGTTATTACCTCATAAAGGGACACTGGTCAGAATTGCAAAAAATGGCAAGGTCTTTAAGGTCAAAATAGGCTGGGTCATGAAGGGGTTAAGAGGCACCACTAACCAAACACCACCATGAAGACCAAGGAGATCTCCAAACAAGTTAGGGACAGAGCTGTTGAGAAGTGCAAGTCAGGGTTGGGTTATAAAAAAAATATCTCAATCTCTGATGATCCCTCAGAGCACAATCAAATCCATTATCATCAAATGGAAAGAACATAGGACCACAACAAACATGCCAAGAGAGCTGCCCACCAAGACTCAGCGTGGGCAAGGAATGCATTAATCAGAGAGGCAGCACAGAGACCAAAGATAACCCTGATGGAGCTACAGAGTTCCCAAACTTAGACTAGAGTATCTGTCCATACAACCACAATAAGCTATACACTCCAAAGAGGTGGCCGTTATGGAAGAGGGAGCAGAAAAAAGCTTTTACTTACACACAAAAATTGTAAGGCTTGTTTTGAGTTTACCAAAAGACAAGTGGGTGACTCCCCAAATGTGAGGAAGGTGCTGTGGTCAGATGAGACCAAAATTGAATGTTTTGTCCACCAAGGTAAACGCTATATCTGACACCAAATCAACACAGCTCATTACCCCAAGAACACCATCCCCACAGTGAAACATGGTAGTGGCAGCATCATGCTGTGGGGATGTTTTTCAGCACCAAGGACAGGGAAACTGGTCCGAGTCGAGGGGAAGGTGGATGGTGCGAATATAGTGATATTCTTGAGCAAAATTGGCTTAAGTATGTCAGTGATTTGAGACTGTGACAGAGGTTCACCTTTCAACAAGATAATGACCCAAAGCATACTGCTAAAGCAACACTTGAGTTGTTTAAGGGGAAACGTGTAAGTGTTTTGGAGTGGCCTAGTCAAAGCCCAGACCTTAATCCAATATAGAATCTGTGATCAAACTTGAAGATTGCTGTTCACCAGAGGAAACCATTTAACTTGAAGAAGCTGGAGTAGTTTTGCCTTGAGGAATGGGCAAAAATCCAAGTGCCATGGTGTGGGAAGGTCATAGAAACTTATCCAAAGTGACTTGCAGCTGTAATTGCCACAAAAGGAGGCTCTACATAGTACTGATTTTAGGGAGGTGAATGGTGAATAGCTATGCACACTGACTTTTTCAGTTATTTTGTCCTATTTGTGGTTTGCTTCACAATAAAAAGAAAACCAAATGTTCACAGTTGTAGGCATTACATGAACTGATGGAAACCCTCAAAAAAGCAGAGAAATTCCATTTTGTGAGGTAGCAAAACACCAAGAATGCTGGGACGGTGTTTGGGGTTTCAATACTTTTGTAAGCCACTAATTGTGTGTGTGTATATATATATATATATACACACTGCTCAAAAAAATAAAGGGAACACTTAGTCTAAGTGCACACGTCAGGAATATTCACGTTTTTTTTTTCGCTTTTTTTCCCGCGGCAAAAACGCGAAAAAAACGCAAGCATTAAGCATCCTATTCATTTAAATGTATTCCGCAATTTTTGTGCACATGCAGGGTTTTTTTCTGCGAAAAAATGCTTCGCGGAAAAAAAAGCAACATGTTCATTAATTTCGCGTAATTGCTTCGATTCCGCCACCATAGGAATGCTTTTAACCGCTTACTTTCCGCATGTGGCTATGCCCACCATGCGCAATGTAAGCGGTTCATGTGCGGATGGTACCCAGGGTCTGGAGGAGAGGAGACTCTCCTCCAGACCCTGGGTACCATATCCCTGGTAAAACAATAATTAAAATAAAAAATAATGATATTCTCACCTTCCGGCGGCCCCCGCAGCTTTCCCGCTTCTCAGCGACGCTCCCGGCCAATTCCGTTCCCAGTAATGCATTGCGAGAATCACCCCAGATGATGTAGCGGTCTCGCGTGATGCTACGTCATCTGGGGTCTGTCGCAATGCATCCTTGGGAATGGGATTGGCCGGGAGCGTCGCTGAGAGGTGGGAAAGCTGCGGGGGCCACCGGAAGGTGAGAATATCACGATTTATTATTTTTTTTATTATTTTTACATTAGATCTTTTTACTATTGATGCGGCATAGGCGGCATCAATAGTAAAAAGTTGGTCACACGTGTCAAACACTATGTTTAACTCGTGTGACCAACCTGTCAATCAGTTTTCCAAGCGATGCTACAGATCGCTTGGAAAATGCTAGCATTCTGCAAGCTAATTACGCTTGCAAAACGCTAGTTTCTGGCGGGAATACGCATACCAAAAAAAATGCGTTTTTCCCGCGGCAGAGAAGTGCGGGATTTCCGCGGCAATTCCGCAACGTGTGAACTTAGCCTTAAACAACAGAATATAACTCCAAGTAAATCAAACTTCAGTGAAATCAAACTGTCCACTTAGGAAGCAACGCTGATTGACAATCAATTTCCATGCTGTTGTGCAAATGGAATAAACAACAGATGGAAATTATTGGAAATTATCAAGACACACTCAATAAAGGAGTAGTTCTGCAGATGGGGACCGCAGACCACATATCAGTACCAATGCTTTCTGGCTGATGTTTTGGTCACTTTTGAAAGTTGTGCTTTCACACTCGTGATAGCATGAGACGGACTCTACAACCCACACAAGTGGCAGCTCAGCCAGTATGGCACTTCAATGCGAGCTGTGGCAAGAAGGTTTGCTGTGTCTGTCAGCGTAGTGTCCAGAGGCTGGAGGCACTTCCAGGAGTCAAGCCAGTACACCAGGAGACATGGAGGGAGCCATAGGAGGGCAACAACCCAGCAGCAGGACTGCTACCTCCTCCTTTGTGCAAGAAGGAACAGGAGGAGCACTGCCAGAGCCCTGCAAAATGACCTCCAGCAGGCCACAAATGTGCATGTGTCTGCACAAACGGTTAGAAAACAGGCACAAAAAACAAATGTCCAAAAATAATAAAAAAATTTTTTGCAAAAATTGCATGAAGGTAGTAATAATTATAAGAGTATTTGGTAAACATAATTTTGATCAAAAGAATGTACAAGCCATCCCGCCACGTCAAGGCAACCCTTTGTGGGACAGTCCTACTCTAATATTAAAAACCTTTCCACTTGTCAAGTGACGTTAATGTGAACAAGGCAGAGGGACTGAACCCACCAGTTGAAGCATAGGCCAGACAGGATAGATTTCTCAATTCAGAAACAGGGCGGTCCCACCCTTATATGCACAGAATGCACTCTGAAGTACATAGAAAACTAGATCTGAACTGAAAAAGTAAGTTGATGTGTATGCAAAATGTAAATGCATATTAACACATGACCATTACACAGAAAACAGGCACAAAAAACAAATGTTCAAAAATAATAAAAAAAAATTTTTGCAAAAATTGCATGAAGGTAGTAATAATTATAAGGGTATTTGGTAAACATAATTTTGATCAAAAGAATGTACAAGCCATCCCGCCACGTCAAGGCAACCCTTTGTGGGACAGTCCTACTCTAATATTAAAAACCTTTCCACTTGTCAAGTGACGTAAATGTGAACAAGGCAGAGGGACTGAACCCACCAGTTGAAGCATAGGCCAGACAGGATAGATTTCTCAATTCAGAAACAGGGCGGTCCCACCCTTATATGCACAGAATGCACTCTGAAGTACATAGAAAACTAGATCTGAACTGAAAAAGTAAGTTGATGTGTATGCAAAATGTAAATGCATATTAACACATGACCATTACACAGAAAACAGGCACAAAAAACAAATGTCCAAAAATAATAAAAAAAAATTTTTTGCAAAAATTGCATGAAGGTAGTAATAATTATAAGGGTATTTGGTAAACATAATTTTGATCAAAAGAATGTACAAGCCATCCCGCCACGTCAAGGCAACCCTTTGTGGGACAGTCCTACTCTAATATTAAAAACCTTTCCACTTGTCAAGTGACGTAAATGTGAACAAGGCAGAGGGACTGAACCCACCAGTTGAAGCATAGGCCAGACAGGATAGATTTCTCAATTCAGAAACAGGGCGGTCCCACCCTTATATGCACAGAATGCACTCTGAAGTACATAGAAAACTAGATCTAGAGAGAGAGTAGGACTGTCCACAAAGGGTTGCCTTGACGTGGCGGGATGGCTTGTACATTCTTTTGATCAAAATTATGTTTACCAAATACCCTTATAATTATTACTACCTTCATGCAATTTTTGCAAAAAATTTTTTTTATTATTTTTGGACATTTGTTTTTTGTGCCTGTTTTCTGTGTAATGGTCATGTGTTAATATGCATTTACATTTTGCATACACATCAACTTACTTTTTCAGTTCAGATCTAGTTTTCTACAAACGGTTAGAAGCGACTCCATGAGGATGGTCTGAGTGCCCGACGTCCACAGATGGGGGCTGTGCTCACAGCCCAACACCGTGCAGGATGCTTGGCATTTGCCACAGAACACCAGGATTGGCAAATTCGCTACTAGCGCCCTGTGCTCTTCACAGATGAAAGCAGGTTCACACTGAACACGTGACAGACGTGACAGAGTCTGGAGATGCCGTGGAGAGCGATCTGCTGCCTGCAACGTCCTTCAGCATGACCGATTTGGCAGTGGGTCAGTAATGGTGTGGGGTGGCATTTCTTTGGAGGGCCGCACAGCTCTCCATGTGCTCGCTAGAGGTAGCCTGGCTGCCATTAGGTACCGAGACGAGAGCCTCAGACCCCTTGTGAGACCATATGCTGGTGCGGTTGGCCCTGGTTTCCTTCTAATGCAGGACCTCATGTGCCAGACCTCAGGCCTCAATGCCAGACCTCATGTGGCTGGAGTGTGTCAGCAGTTCCTGCAAGATGAAGGCATTGAAGCTATTGTCACGCTGTATAGCAGATATATATATGTGATGTCAGTAATCTATATCAAAAGGGCAACATACTATATAACATGCGCATAGATATATGATAACATAGATTTTACCTGACAGAATGTCCAGAGGGTCAAAACGGAATCCGTTATACGCTGTCTCCGGCTAGAGGGTGACCGGGGTCTAAGCTGACCCTAAACTGGGGTCCTAACTAAAACCCTCTACCTGGAGGTACTGTTAAAGGTACAGAGGTCCAGGCCACCAGCGTAAACCCTGTCTCCTATCAATCCCTGCCAACTGTAATCTAGTCCTAAGAAGGACCCTGATTACCACCAAAGGGAATGAACAGGTAACGGTTAATGAACAGAAAGACATACAAGAAAGACAAGAAATAAAGTAAATAAAGTCTTACATACAACACTCACACAAAGTAGGAACACCTAAGGTCTCAGAGAAAAACTATAAGCTGTAAGAGTAAAAACAACTAAGGAGCTCTTAGCTTAAATATTCTCAGAACCGATCCAGTCTGCTAAACTACATGAATGCTTTCACCGGCGTCTAACACCCAGACTGGCAGAAATATAAAGGAAACTAATTAGAACATAATCAAAAGCAGCCGGGCGAGGCTGCACCTAGCCTTAGCAAAGAGCTAGGAAAAATTAACTCTCTCATTACCAAAAAACAAAGAAACAGCAGCTCAGCTGTGAGAAGTCAGAATGTGCAATCGCGACGATCTTCATGGCGATGCACCCATGACAGTACCCCCCCTTCTACGAGGGGCCTCCGGACCCTCATGACCAGGTCTGTCCGGGTGAGTTGTGTGAAAGGTCCGAACCAATCGATCTGCGTTAACATCAGACGCAGGGACCCACGTCCCCTCCTCAGGACAATACCCCCTCCACTGAACTAAGTACTGAAGGGATCGGCGACTGAGACGTGAGTCAATGATTTTCGACCCATGAATTTCCACGTTATCATTGACCACCACTGAAGGAGGTAGAGGTGACGGTATGACTGGTGCCACATACTTTTTAAGTAATGACTTGTGAAACACATTATGATTTTAAACGTAGGAGGGAGGTCCAGACGAAATGCCACAGGATTAATTATGGAACTGATCCTGTACGGCCCGATGAATCTGGGACCCAACCTCCAGGAGGAAACTTTACGTTTTATATTCCTGGTAGACAACCAGACCAGATCGTTCACCTTCAGATCTAGACCAGAAACTCTCCTCCTATCAGCCATCCGTTTGTAACGGTTCCCCGTAACCTTCAGTCTTAAGCGATCTGGAACTATCAGTCTCCCTGGAAGTCCCACAGGGGCATCCCCCTGAGCCCCCAATACCTCCCCTCAAGCTCAGAGCATACAGCTGACACTACAACTCCCTCCTGAGGAATAGGAACCGGATCATCCGTCTTCCCGGCCCTTGGGAAAGTACGAGATAAGGCATCAGGAAGCAACTTTATTGAGCAGTCATATGCGCGATAAGGAGGAAACTCTTTACACCCCTCCTCTGAGAACATCTCCCCAAAGTCCTCCAGAAAAGGAGACAAAGTCCTAGGCACAACCGCACCGATGACCGTGCTCATGCAGTTATTCTTGCAAAATTCACCCCACTGGCTTATCTTTCTGGATTGCCAATCAATCACTGGGTTATGTTTAGCCAACCAAGGAAGTCCCAACACAATAGGAGTAGGTAGACCCTCCAACACATAACAAGACAATTGCTCTTTATGTATTGCCCCTACTCGAAGATCTATGTTATGAACAGCTTGTACCAAGCTACCTTGACCAAGAGGTCTAGAATCAATAGAGAGTATAGGGACCGGTTTGGCCAATACACTCAGTTGCATACCATGCACCTGGGCAAACCGAGCGTCCACCAAATTAGCCCCGGACCCACTATCAAGAAAAACAGAAATCCTCTCAGTTCTAGTACCAATCACCACCTCCGCAGGCACGAGAAACTGAGAGGGATTTGGGGACGAAATACACACTCCCAGGTTAACTCCTTGGCTCAAAGAGGTCCGGGATGGACACCCCCCAACAAAATGTCCCTCTCTCCCGCAAAAGAAACACCTTCTAGTCTTGCGGCGCACCGCCGATTCCCTCCTACAAAATGATGTCCCTCCCAACTGCATGGGTTCCTCAGAACAGACCAGGGGAACCTCAGTATAAGGGACTTTAGTAGTAGGTGGAGTCATCATGGGGGGCGGAGTTACCTCGCGTCTTCCCCGAAGTCGTCTATCAATGCGAATAGCGAGGGCCATAGCAGCCTCCAGTGATGGAGGAGAATCATACTGAGCCAACACATCTTTTAATTTGTCAGACAACCCTTGACAAAACTGGCTCCTAAGAGCTGGGTCATTCCACTGAGTATCTGTTGCCCATCTACGGAACTCAGAAGAATATTCCTCCGCTGGACGATTTCCTTGCCGTATTTTACGTAACCTTGTTTCAGCAAGGGAGACTCGATCCGGATCATCATATACCAGACCCAGGGCAGTAAAAAATCGATCCACTGACTGGAGATCTGGGGAGCCTGGAGGAATAGAGAACGCCCAAGATTGAGGGTCCCCTTGTAAGAGCGAGATAACAATTCCCACCCTCTGCTCTTCACTTCCAGATGACCGAGGCCGCAGCCGAAAGTACAATTTACATGCCTCCCGGAAAGTGAAAAATTTGTCCCGCCCACCAGTGAACCTGTCCGGGAGAGCAACCTTAGGTTCAGATCTGGTTTGCTCCGGGAGGGACAAAACCTTGGACTTAATGTCTGCAAATTCCATGGACAACCCCTGCAACTGCCGGGCCAGCTGGGCTACTGGATCCATGACAGCTGGGGAGAATCTTTAGTTGGGCCGGTGAAAATGTCACGCTGTATAGCAGATATATATATGTGATGTCAGTAATCTATATCAAAAGGGCAACATACTATATAACATGCGCATAGATATATGATAACATAGATTTTACCTGACAGAATGTCCAGAGGGTCAAAACGGAATCCGTTATACGCTGTCTCCGGCTAGAGGGTGACCGGGGTCTAAGCTGACCCTAAACTGGGGTCCTAACTAATCCCTCTACCTGGAGGTACTGTTAAAGGTACAGAGGTCCAGGCCACCAGCGTAAACCCTGTCTCCTATCAATCCCTGCCAACTGTAATCTAGTCCTAAGAAGGACCCTGATTACCACCAAAGGGAATGAACAGGTAACGGTTAATGAACAGAAAGACATACAAGAAAGACAAGAAATAAAGTAAATAAAGTCTTACATACAACACTCACACAAAGTAGGAACACCTAAGGTCTCAGAGAAAAACTATAAGCTGTAAGAGTAAAAACAACTAAGGAGCTCTTAGCTTAAATATTCTCAGAACCGATCCAGTCTGCTAAACTACATGAATGCTTTCACCGGCGTCTAACACCCAGACTGGCAGAAATATAAAGGAAACTAATTAGAACATAATCAAAAGCAGCCGGGCGAGGCTGCACCTAGCCTTAGCAAAGAGCTAGGAAAAATTAACTCTCTCATTACCAAAAAACAAAGAAACAGCAGCTCAGCTGTGAGAAGTCAGAATGTGCAATCGCGACGATCTTCATGGCGATGCACCCATGACAGCTATGGACTGGCCCGCACTTTCCCCAGACCTGAATCCGATTGAGCACATCTGGGACATCATGTCTCGCTCCATCCACCAACGTCACATTGCACCACAGACTGTCCAGGAGTTGGCGGATGCTTTAGTCCAGGTCTGGGAGGAGATCCCTCAGGAGACCATCCGCCGCCTCATTAGGAGCATGCCCAGTCGTTGTAGGGATGTCATACAGGCACGTGGAGGCCAAACACACTACTGAGCATCATTTTGACTTGTTTTAAGGACATTACATTCCACTTTAATGTTGTTGACGACTCCAAATCCAGGCCTTCACTGGTTAATAAGTTTGATTTCCATTGATGATTTGTGTGTGATTTTGTTGTAAGCACATTCAACTTTGTACAGAACAAGGTATTCAATGAGAATATTTCATTCATTCAGATCTAAGAAGTGTTATTTGAGTGTTCCCTTTATTTTTTTGAGCAGTGTATATATATATATATATAAATGTGTGTGTGTGTATATATATATATATATATATATATATATATATATATATATATATATATATATAAAGAACAGCAGCACTCTATATGGACCAAGATGTCTGTAAACACTGAAAACATTAAATCTAAACTGTGGCTACTCAGTAGGATGTACTTACAAAAAAATGAAGGTTCTTAGAACATAAATTGACCAATTCATATGTGCCCATCAATCACTGCAAGGTGACACTTCTCTGATGGGTCCTATCCTACTGTACATGCCACTCTTTGGCTATGAGCCTACAGTTAAATGGACTAACATGTCTCTCCTGGGCTATAGTTTTGTTTCAAACATATTGGAGAAGTTACCACAGATCTTTTCTAGGTGTAGGCTTCTGCAATTCCTTCTGTCATTTCATGTAATCCCAGACAGACTCGATGATGTTGAGATCAGGGCTCTGTGTGGGTTATATCATTACTTCCATGACTCCTTGTTCTGCTTTAAGCTGAAGATAGTTGTTAATGGCATGGGCTGTATAGTCGGCGTTCTTTTACTGCAGAATAATTTTGAAACTATTCAAACACCTCCCGGGAGTGGTATTTTATGATGGATAAGTGACTGCCTGTATTTCATAGTGTACAAAACATTAAGAAGTGGGTAATGTCAAAAACTGTATGCAAGTTTACCTAGAAGACTTGATGCTGTTTTGAACAAAAAGGGTGGTCCCAGTATTGATTTGGATTTAGTTCTTGTTCATTCAGTTTACATTTTGTTAACTAATAAAAATAAACTACTACCACGTCTATATTTGGAAGCATTCTTACTTTGTTTCATTTATTCCAGTACTGCTTAAAACATTTAGACAATACTGTGTATTTGTTACCTTTGTGCATTTACCATACCAATCAAATGTTTGGACACACCTGCAGTGGTTTTTCTTGTTCTTATTGGAATGTGCACATTGTAGATTCATGCTGAAAGCAGTAAAGCAACAAGAAGCACATAAGGGAAAAAGGAGTAAAGAAACCAGAATATATCTCTTTTACTCTGATGACAGTTTTACACCCCCTTTTATATCTCTTTTACTCTGATGACAGTTTTACACCCCCCTTGTTGGCTGTTTTACCTTCACTCTGCAGTTCAACTCATCCCAAACCATCTCAATTGAGTTGAGGTAGTGTGATTGTTGAGGTCATATTAGCGCAGCACTACATCCATTTCCTTTTGGTGTGTTTTGGGTTATTGTTCAGTTGCAACACAAATGAGTGTCATACTATGTGCAAACTACATGGGATGTCATGTCATTGCAGAATGCTATGATAGTGGTCATGCTTGGTAAGTGTGCCTTGAATTTGGAATAAATCCCCAACAGTCTAACCAGTAAAGCACCCCCAAACTATCACACCTTCCTCTCCACGCCTCACAGTGGGCTCTACACATGTAGCAATCCGCTCACATTTTATGCATCTCACCATGAGATGGCGGTTGGTTACTGAAAGTCTCTTAAATTTTTATTAATCAGACCACAGTACAGATCTCCACTGATCTAATCTCCAGTCCTTGTGTTGCTTGGCCCAAATAAGTCTCCTCTTCCTGTTTATAGTCCTCAGTCTTGACGTCTTTGCAGCAATTCAACCATAAAGGGCTGGTTCTCCACAGTATCTGGACAGTTGATGTTAAGAGGTTTGCTACTGGATATCTATGAGCCATTTATGAAGGCTGTTATCTGCGGTACTGTAAATGTTCGGTTTCTGAATCTAGTAACTCTGATGAACTTATCCTCTGCAGCAGAAATAATTCTTGATCTTTCTTTCCTGGGCGGTCCTCATGAGAACCAGTTTCATCATAGTGATTGATGATTTTTATTACTGCCCTTGAGGATATCTTTAAGCCCCTAGCGATTTTCCAGAATTTTGCCTTATTCTGGCTTAGAAAGTTGTGAAATAAGGCTCAGCACTATATGGATCCGTTTACCACCACTGTCTATATAAAACACACCTCAAGATTGCCTACACTTTCTGAGACCAGTAATTTCAGAAATTAACTCTTGACTAGGGAAACCTGTTAATTGCAATCAGTTCCCGGTAACAACCTGCTGAAGCAGCTTGAAAGTATGCCAAGGTTGTTATAAAGCTGTTATAAGAGTTAGAGGGGGGTAATCTGAGTAAATCCTAGATCTAACACACAATGTGTGTTGTTTCACGTGTCTCTTGACTGCTTGTTTCCATATGTGTTCGTTTCTGGTTTTGCTGCCTTTAGTCTGAATCTACAATGCGCGCAATCCAATAAGAACAAGGAACACCATTGCATGAACAAGTGTGTCCAAACTTTTAAAGGGTAATGTATGTTAAGAAAAAATATCTGAATACTGTATACACTCGAGTATAAGCCGACCCGAGAATAAGCTGACCCCCCTAATTTTGCCACAAAAAACTGGGAAAACTTATCGACTCGAGTATAAGCCTAGGGTGGAAAATGAGGCAGCTACTGGTAAATTTCAAAAATAAAAATAGATACCAATAAAAGTAAAATTAAAGTAGGTTAAATGTTTTTGAATAGCCATATTGAATCAGGACCCCATTGCTGCTCCATAGATATGCCATATGCTGCTCCACAGATAAGCCCATATATAATGCCCATATGCTATGCCCCATATGCTGCCCATTTATTATGCCCACAAGATGCTCATAGATTGTGCCCCATATGCTGCACCATGTATTATGCCCCACAAGATGCTCCATAGATTGTGCCCCATATGCTGCACCATGTATTATGCCCCACAAGATGCTCCATAGATTGTGCCCCATATGCTGCCCATGTATTATGCCCCATATGATGCTCCATAGATTATGCCCCATATGCTGCCATGTATTATGCCCCACAAGATGCTCCATAGATTGTGCCCCATATGCTGCCCATGTTTATGCCCGACAAGATGCTCCATAGATTGTGGCCCCATGTATTATGCCCCCATATGATGCTCCATAGATTATGCCCCATATGCTTCCCTATGTATTATGCCCCACAAGATGCTCCATAGATTGTGCCCATATGCTGCCCATGTTTTATGCCCCCATATGCTGCACCATGTATTATGCCCCACAAGATGCTCATAGATTGTGCCCCATATGCTGCACCATGTATTATGCCCCACAAGATGCTCCATAGATTGTGCCCATATGCTGCCCCATGTATTATGCCCCCATATGATGCTCATAGATATGCCCATTGCTGCCCATGTATTATGCCCCACAAGATGCTCCATAGATTATGCCCCATATGCTGCCCCATGTATTATGCCCCACAAGATGCTCCATAGATTGTGCCCCATATGCTGACCATGTATTGTGCCCCATTTGCTGCCCCATGTATTATGCCCCACAAGATGCTCCATAGATTATGCCCCATATGCTGCAATATATTGTGCCCCATATGCTGCCCCATGTATAATGCCCCACAAGATGCTCCATAGATTGTGCCTCATATGCTGCCCCATGTATTATGCCCCATATGATGCTCCATAGATTGTGCCCCATATGCTGCCCCATGTATTATGCCCCACAAGATGCTCCATAGATTGTGCCCCATATGCTACCCCATGTATTATGCCCCACAAGATGCTCCATAGATTGTGCCCCATATGCTGCCCCATGTATTATGCCCCATATGCTGCCCATGTATTGTGCCCCACATGCTGCCCATGTATTATGCCCCAGAAGATGCTCCATAGATTGTACCTCAAATGCTGCCCCATGTATTATACCCCCATATGATTCTCCATAGATTATGCCCCATATGCTGGCCATGTATTATGCCCCATATGCTGCCCCATGTATTATGCCCCACGAGATGCTCCATAGATTGTGCCCCATATGCTGCCCATGTATTATGCCCCATATGCTGCCCCATGTTTTATGCCCCCATATGCTGCCCAAGTATTATGCCCCATATGCTGCCCCACGAGATTCTCCATAGATTATGCCCCCATATGATAGTATAGGTCCCTTATGCTGCTGCTGCAAATGAAAAAAAAAAATGACATACTCGCCTCTCGTCGCCAGGTGCCGGTTGTCCTGAGCCGGCGGGGACACCGGCGCGCTATGGGGGACAGGTGCCGGTGTCACCGCTGGCTCAGGCCCCGGAACCTGCAATATTCACCTGTCCCCGGTCCACCATGGTTTTTAACAGGGAAAAATGCAAAGTACTACATCTGGGCAATAAAAATGAAAAAACATACAAAATGGGAGGAATAGGGCTAAGTAACAGCACATGTGAAAAAGACTTGGGTATGCTAATAGATCACAGACTGAACATGAGTCAACAGTGTATTGCTACAGCAAAAAAGGCAAATACAATTTTAGGATGTATTAACAGAAGCATACAGTCTAGATCACGTGAAGCCATTATTGCTCTCTACTCCTCCTTGGTCAAACCTCATCTGGAATACTGTGTCCAGTTTTGGGCACCACATTTTAAAAAAAGACATCAACAAACTGGAGCAAGTTCAGAAAAGAGCGACTAGAACGGTGACCGGTCTACAAACCATGTGCTATGAGGAACGGTTGCAGGATTTGGGAATGTTTAGCTTGCAAAAGAGAAGACTGAGAGGAGACTTAATAGCTGTATACAAATATCTCAAGGGCTGTCACATTGTAGAAGGATCATCTTTATTCTCATTTGCCCAAGGAAAGACTAGAAGCAATGGGATGAAACTGAATGGGAGGAGACACAGATTAGATATTAGAAAAACTTTTTTGGACACATTTAAGTACTGCCACAAGCACCGCTGCGATCGTTACGTTGCATAAAGAGACGCTAGCGGGATGTTTCTATATCCAAATGCTGCCGCATTAGGATATAGTTGAACGACGCTATCGCTTGGATCTCTTAAGACTTTGCGTACAAAGTACCGCTAAACTAAGAAAAGGTGCCACACAGCGTTAGATATTACCGCGGGATGCCACGAGAATATAGGGTCCGAACGATTCAGGACGACGAGATCACAGCGGACTCTTCGCTGGAAGCGCCAAGAACAATACGCAAGGGATCGCTAAATATGACGTTTTTAGCGACACAGTTAGCGATATTGTTTATGTGCACCCTTTAGGGTGATCAGTGAGTGGAACAGGCTGCCACTAGAGGTGGTGAGTTCTCCTTCAATAGAAGTCTTCAAACAGAGGCTGGACCGATATCTGTCTGGGATTATTTAGTGAATCCTGCTTTGAGCAGGGGGTTGGACCAGATGGCCCAGGAGGTCCCTTCCAACTCTATGATTCTATGACCCCAATTACAGGCGTCACACGCCGGCCATCTTGGACTTTGGTGATGGGCAAGCGGTTGCGGTGGCCAAGTCCCACAAGCCGTCATACTATAGCGTACAGCCTTTCTTTCCTCGAAGAGGAAAATGACTGTCTCAGGGGCACAGCACCTGGGTAAGTGCTGCGCTGACACATTACCCAAAGGCTTCCCCTTTCTAGACAAAGTGCTCTGCTGCACAACTTTGCCCGAGCTATGCTGCCTTGCAACTGCGCTGGTGTATACCTCTAGCATTCCCTGCAGTGTACAAACTACTCTGCTCCGTGACACCTGTGATCCTAAACGCGGCTTGTGATCCCTAATATGCTCAGGAGCCCTCCACTGTCACCGAGTCCGGTGTACCTAGTCCCCTTAAGTGGGCTTCGTCACTGTCACAATTCATGGCCTCTCTGGCTAAAGCGATTGAATCCCTCTGTAGATCGGACAGCTCCCATGACTGAGGTAGATTGATCCTCTGTTACAAAGGAGTCGTCGACTAGCAGGGGCCGCAAGCATTCTAGAAAACGGATCCGTAGTACGCCTACGGAGCTATCATGTGCCTTAGTGTTGTGAATAGGCTGGAAATGAGTTCTGAGCAGAAGCTCCCTCTGGTGGTTACAAACGGTACTGGACTGTCCAGTGAAGATTGTGAGGATTGGGAATCAGGTGTTACTGACTGGTCTTATATAAGGGAGTCGCCTTCCCATCAGGGTTGCCGGTGATCAATTGTTCTGGTCTCCATACTTGATTCCTGTTTCCTTGGTAGCCTGCTGTGTCGTGTCTGAATCTCCTGCTAACAGATAAGACATTTTCTTCTTTTTGTTTTTGTGCTTGATTTTTGCATTTTGTCCTGCACTTCTGTGGGGGCCTTCAGGGTCCCTCTGGGGGCTTTTGCCCTCTCGGTTCAGTTCAGCCACTGATGTTTGTACATTTGCTTTTTCCAGTTTTTTCGGTGGCTGCTGTTTTGTTTTTGGTTACACCAGAGAACTAATTTAGGTGGTAGAGGTCGTGTGATCTCAGGTGTTTTTGAAATTAGTAACGTTGGTGCTTTTCAGGGTTTTTTGGGATTGCAGTAAGTGCCCTTCCTATCCTTTTCTATTTGGTAAGTTTGGGCCCCAACGTTTGCTCATACTATTTTCTGTCTGTGTCAGTGTTTCTTCTTGTCTAGCCGCCATTACATGTTTGGGGGCTTTCTATGTTCTTTGGGAATCTGCTCCGGGGCAGATAGCTTTCCTCTTTCTATCTTTAGGTGTAGTTAGTTTCTCAGGCTGTGACGAGACGTCTAGGACCAACGTAGGAACGCTCCACGGCTGCCTCTAGTTGTGGTGGTTAGTCAGGGTACTGCAATCTCATAGTTTCCAACTGCTCTGGTGTATTTCCTTTTTGCCTGCTCTCCTCAGCTACCAAATCATAACACCTTAGCATCCGTGAGCACCGCTGCTCGCTCGCTCTCACCAGAGGTGTGTAGCGAACATGATTCTGAGTATGATTTGGAGGTTTACTGGATCGGGTTCTGACAGTTTTCCGGAAAACGGTGGATTCACTTATTGAGGCCGTCAACAAATCTCTGTAGGTTTAGAGAACTCCGGCTCCGCTCCGGATCACGCAGTGTCCTTCAAAACGACTAAGCTCCCTCAAAGTACATTTGCATTCGGCCAGACGGGAGCGGCCGGATAAGCGATTCACTCGGCAGAAACCTCCTGAAGCGCGGTATTCTTTTCAGGCAACAGACGTGCACATGGATTGTCGCTTCCATGTAACCTCCCCTGCAACGTGGGATGCCATGCCTGGTCTGGCCTTCAGATCAAAAATCCTTTTACATTTTTCATCGGATGACAGGGGCAACGGATCCTTTCAAGGTTCCGATCTCCCCAAACCAACAACAGGCGAGCAAGAGGAGTGTCGCCTCCACGTATCCTCTCCTGCAACATGGGATGCAATGCCTGGGCTGATTTTTAGGGGTGACGGGTCCCTTAAAGGGCACCTATCTCCCTACACCATAAACAGACGAGCACATAGATGTGCGCCTTTATGTATCCTCTTCTGCAGCCAGGCCATTGCCTGACAACTAGCCCTGTCCACCCGGGGCTTGAACCTCCGTGGATGTACAGAGGCATCCCCTTTTTTGGCGTCCGAGCAGCCCCCACTGCATCACCACTGTTTAGCGGATGATGCAAGGTGGCGGATGGTCCCTCTCCACCTCCATGTTATGGGGATGGTGGATCGAGGGTTCATCACCTTAACTCTGCACCGTCCAAAGACAGCAGTGACAGCAAGAGACTGTTTATCCTGACCTGCTGGATACAACTGCGTATTCCACCACCCAGCAGTTTCTCCGGGTACATGTAAAAAAAAAAAAAGGATCTGAAGGAAGTTTGGGCCGAACCTCCTGTAGTAGACCCTCCAGTATCCCAACTGGGAACAGTAACCTCCTCCCGGAGGCAGCACAATTAGTCAGTTAACTCTCTCGAGCAGGAGACTATGGGTCCACGCCTCTTTGGATGCGACTACTTACGTGGCACTGTCAGCAGCGAATGCCACTACAATCAGAAAGGCATTATGGCTCAGAAAATGGAAAGCGGACTCTGCGTCCAAATCAGTCTACAACATGTCTCCCTTACCAGAGTGGTCGGTTATTCGGTGAAAGTGGGAACCAATCCAGGCTGGCCCTCTACTTCCTCCCAATCAGGGTGTTCCCCACGCAGGGACAAAGGACCGATCTGGGACCTCAAATTTCTAACAAGTTTATTAGGTCTGCCTTTTTGGGATGGAATTTCTCCGTTTGGTTATTACCTCATCGGGAAAAGGTGACGTTTCTGTCATCCATCGTCATTTGGGATGCTTACCTCCACATTCCAATATTTTTTCCCCTCACTGAAGATTTTTCGCTTTCCCATTCGCAAACAGTATTTTTGGTTCACGGCCTTGCACTTCGGCCTTGCTACCGTTCTCAAAGTGTTCACAAGGGTCATGGCAGCTGTCATGTCCATCTTGCACTCTCGGGGCAGGGTCGTCCTGTCCTATCTGGACGATTTTCTAGTCAAGGGACCGTACTTCCAGAACTGCGCGGAGTCTGTATGTATCACTTGAGATACCCTGTCTCGCCTGGGCTGGCTGATAAGCCTAAGCAAGTCTTTCCCATTTCCAGCCCAGCGGTTATCCTTTTTGAGGATGTTCCTGGACACCTCCAGAGGGTTGGTACTTCTCCCTCGAGACAAGGCCTTGGTTCTACAGCAGCGAGCTTGCTCACTGTATCCCTTGTCCCCTCTTTCCATTCAGGTTGCTATGAGGGTTCTGGGAAATATGGTGGCGGCAATAGGAGCAGTCCCCTTCGCTGCTCTTGTCTCTGCGGGTCAGACTGGCTCTCAGTCAGTGGACTTGAGCTCCTCCCTCAACTAGGGGAGATCCTTTTTTTCCGGTCTAATGTTAGTAGCATCTACCGATGCCAGTCTTTACCACAATACTCAAGGCCTCCGGCCAACTCGGGCGCCCACACTCCCAATCAACGTCCTGGAGATCCGAGTGATATGACTAGCCCTACAGCAGTTCCACTGTCTTCTGGCGGGTCACCCCATCCAAATTCCAGTGATCTTGGCAGGGCGCATCCCAGGAGTAGGAAACTGGGCTGCAGACTTCCTCAGCCGTCAGGGTCTCGCCTCAGGTGAGTGGGAATTTCATCCAGAAGTCTTCCAACTAATCTGTCTTCGTTAGGGCACTCGGATGTATATCTGATGGCATCCAGACTGAACGCCAAAGTACTCGACTTCTGACCCAGGCGGGACTCTCACAAGTTGTGAGACTCAAGCATCTAGAAAACGTCAGTTATTCATGGCAGTTAATCAGGGCTGGAATCAGGTACCCACACTTTGCCTTCTTTTTCATTATGTACTTTATCTCTTGCCTCCTGTGTTCCCTTGCCATCCACATTCACCGCCCCATCCTCCCTCCATCACGACTCATACACATCAGCCCCTCTATCCTTCCCTCTCCCATGTACAGCTCCCATGCACTCCTACCTTCCGAAAAACCTCAGCCACGCCCAAACACATCACAGAAAAAACCTACTTACAATTCCAACAACTACTTGCTCTTTATCTTCCTACTCCTACTGATTTCAGGGGACATCTCCCCAACCTGTCCACCATCCCAACTCAATCCCTACCCTATCTCATACCGAAACCATAATAATCTTATTAATATTACTTGCACTCCCTCATCTCCTTCTTTCAATTGTGCCCTCTGGAATCCACGGTCTGCATGCAACAAGCTATCCTTCCTGCACAACTACTTTCTGAACCACTCTCTTAATCTGTTGGCCCTCACTGAAACCTGGATTCAGGATTCCTACACTGTCTCCCCTGCTGCCATTTCCTATGGTGGTTTACAGTTCTCCCATTCCCCGAGACCCACAAACAGACATGGTGGTGGAGTTGGCATACTCCTGTCCCCACAATGCACTTTCAGGTCATCCCCCCAATTCCATCACTCTCATTCCCTTCTTTTGAGGTCCACACCATCAGGCTCTTCCATCCCCTCTCCCTCAGAGTAGCGGTCATATATCGGCCCCCAGGCTCGCCCACCCAGTTCCTTGACCACTTCTCAGCCTGGCTGCCGCACTTCATGTCCTCAGAACTACCAATCCTTATCCTTGGAGACTTCAACATCCCCATTAACAGCCCTACTTCCACATCTGCATCTCAGCTTCTATCACTAACCACTTCTCTAGGCCTCTCACAGCTTTCAACCTCTGAGACACACAAGGATGGCAACAGCCTTGACCTGGTCTTTGTCTGCCTCTGTTCAATCTCCCACCTAAATAACTCACCGCTTCCACTCTCTGACCACAACATTCTCTCCTTCACGCTCACAAATCCTCCACCACCCCAGCGCACTCCTACCTACCACACATTCAGAAATCTACAAGCCATTAACACTCAGACACTTTCAGACTCCCTACACTCATCGCTGTCCCCAATCTCCTCTTTTTCCTGTCCTGATCTGGCTATTCATCACTACAATGACATTCTTAGAAGCACCCTTGACCAAGTAGCACCGCTTACCCTCAGAACCTCCAAACACACAGTAAAACAGCCCTGGCTCACATTGCAAACTCGACTTCTTCAGCGATGCTCTAGGAGTGCTGAACGCCTCTGGAGAAAAACCCGCACACTAGAAGACTTCATCCACTTTAAATTCATGTTAAGAACTTATGATGCTGCCCTTTACTCGCCAAACAGACCTACTTCACCCTAATCTCCTCACTAGCCAACAACCCCAAGAAACTTTTTGACACTTTTCACTCCCTCCTCAGGCCAAAAGCACAAGCCCCTATGACAGACATTTGTGCTGACGACCTGGCCTCCCACTTTATAGAAAAAATAGATACTATCCGTCAGGAAATCTGCTCTCAACCACCAAGTGCTGTGACTCCCATCCCACCCTGCATTTCCCCTGGCTCACTTTCCACATTTGATCCCATCACAGAAGTCGTCTCCAGACTCCTCTCTTCCTCTCGTCCGACTACATGCACTACCGACCCCATCCCCTCACATCTCCTCCAGTCTCTCTCTCCAGTTGTCACAACTCACCTAACTACAATCTTTAATCTCTCACTCTCCTCTGGCATTTTCCCATCCTCCTTCAAACACTCCATCATTACTCCGCTACTAAAGAAACCCGCTCTCGACCCTTCCTGCACAAACAACTACAGACCGGTCTCCAATCTCCCCTTCATCTCTAAACTTTTGGAGCGCCTAGTCTACTCCCACCTTACCCGTTACCTCTCCACTCACTCCCTCCTAGACCCTTCACAGTCCGGCTTCCGCCCCCTACATTCGACTGAAACTGCACTCATCAAAGTGACCAATGACCTTCTGACAGCAAAACGTAACGGCGACCACTCTCTGCTCATTCTTCTCAACCTTTCTGCAGCTTTCGACACTGTTGACCACTGTCTCCTACTGTCTAGGCTCCAGTCACTAGGTATTAAGGACACTGCTCTCTCTTGGCTCTCTTCCTATCTTTCTGACCGCTCCTTCAGTGTTTCGTTCTCTGGCTCCACATCATCTCCTCTTCCTCTCACTGTTGTGTACCCCAGGGCTCAGTCCTTGGCCCCCTTCTCTTCTCTCTCTACACGGCCCCAATTGGACAGACCATCAGCAGATTTGGCTTTCAGTACCATCTTTATGCTGATGACACACAACTATACACGTCATCCCCCAACCTTACCCCCGCTGTTCTACAGAACGCCACCGACTGTCCGCAGTCTCCAACATCATGTCCGCTCTCTATCTGAAACTTAACCTCTCCAAAACTGAACTCCTTCTGCTCCCGCCATCTACTAACCTCCCTAAATCTGACATTTCCCTCTCTGTGGGCAGCACCATAATAACACCCCGGCAGCAGTCTCGCTGTCTGGTGTTATGTTTGACACCAATCTCTCCTTCACTCCCATATACAATCTCTTGCCCGTTCTTGCCGTCTACACCTAAAGAACATCTCTAGAATCCGCCCTTTTCTCACCATGGAAACAACAAAAACCCTCACTGTAGCATTGTTCCACTCCCGCCTGGACTACTGCAACGCTCTATTACTTGGCCTCCCCATTACTCGACTATCCCCTCTCCAGTCCATCCTTAATGCAGCACCCAAAGGTCATCCATCTGGCTAATCGGTACTCGGACGCGTCCGCTCTTCGCCAGTCCTTACACTGGCTGCCCATTCATTATAGGATCCAATTCAAAGTACTGGTTCTCACCCACAAAGCTCTCCACAGTGCAGCACCCCCCTACATCTCCTCCCTCATTTCTATCTATTGGCCTAACCGACTGCTGCGCTCTGCAAACGACTTTCGACTAACCTCTGCACTAATCCGTACCTCCCACTCCAAGACTTCTCCCGCGCTGCGCCAATCCTCTGGAATGCTCTACCCCAAGAAATTAGGACTATCCACAATTTGCATGGTTTCAGGCGCTCCCTCAAAACACATTTGTTCAGAGTGGCCTATCACATTCACTAATCAAAGTCGTTCTATGTTTAAGTGTGTATGTGTAGCCCATTCACTATCTCCATCCATCCCTCACTCCCTCAAGATGGCTGGACCATCATTGTAAATGCACCATTGTATATACACACCTGTACTTTGTATCTCCCCCACCTCATTGTAGATTGTAAGCTCTCACGAGCAGGGTCGGCTTATTTTGCTTTAATTATAGTTTCAGCAGCAGAACGGAAGGAAAGGAGACACACTAGTCATAACTAGTAGGGTAGGCGGAGCCCAGACGAGATAGACACCTCAGATTAAAAAGAGTGTTGACCGGCCCCTCCAGCTCGGGCTCCTCCTACTCAGCTCTCCAGTTTTCAATTTGAGGTCAGAGAAGATAGTCGCTGCTGGAAGCAGCTCCTCAGAAGATTTTATTATTTTTTATCGGACAAGAGACTTGGATCACCTAATGTGGTCTAGAGGTCTCAGGGGTCTCAGCGCTGCTGGACCCCCACCTCTCCCTTGGCGGATCTGTATTACCCTATATGGTGGTCCCTGCAGAACCCTGCCGGCCCGGGGGATGAGGATGGCTTCCCTGGCGGGCACGCAAACCGCGCTGCAGGGGTCACTGCGATCCCCGCCCTGGGGGGAAGCATGGGCAAGCGCCAGAAACCCCTGGGGGTCCCTGTGGCGCTTTCGGCTGGTGAGTACTCCACATTTAATATGTGTTTGAGTGTTTTCAGCGACTGCTGCGGCAGTCGCTGTTACAGTATACATGCGGTGACTGTGTGTTTTTTGTCCGCAGGTGGATGCCTGCAGGACATAGGAACGGGGGAGAGAGGAGCTACGCGCCTTTTTTTTTTTTTATTTGAATTTCGCACCGCTCTGAGCGCGCGCTTTACTGTAGTTCCTTTTCCAGCTTCTCTCATGAAGCACACGGAGGCACAGCGCGGCGGCCATTACTGACAGGCTGAAAGCTCCCTCGGACATCGCTCTCCTCCCCTCTCGGCAGCGCTGCACCGCGACCAGCTGGGTGAGTCGCTTCTTCCCGTCATAGGGCAGAAGCTTAACCCCTTCACCCCCACAGCGCGGGCGCCTTTCTGAGGCACAAATGGGTGGCAGACTGCGCTGCCTGCAGCTGTTATCTCAAAGCTCGCACACCTTTTCAATAAAGAGGTTGTGGGGAGTCTGCGACAGTAATACTGCCACTATACGTTCCTGCTAACGACGACGCATACTATGCGATCGTTTTGTGTGACCATTTTTCATGTCGCTAGTAGCTGCCAATCTGGGCGATCTCACTAACAACGCATAGGCGGTTAGCGATCCCCTTAATGACTTTGGCGGTCATTGCGATTTACAAACAGCGCAATTTTTTAGCGATCTTGTGAACGTTTTCTTGTTAAGTGTGGCATAGCTGTCCTATAGCTGCTGCCTTAAGAGGCACTTGGGGCTCGCACACCCTTTTCATTATTAAGGTTGTGGGGAGTCTGCGACTTTAACCCCTTCTTAGGCGGTTAACTCTTAATGGGGGACAGCTGGGGTAGCTCTCTCCTTAAGAGCTTTAACCCTTCAGCGTTTCTTTTTTCTTTAAGAAACCAGTGCATCCGTCTCCCAGATCCGCTACAGGATCAGTCTCGCGTATCGGACGCGCAGACCTGGACGACGTCAAGCGCAGCGGTCGGAGGTTTCCAGTGGTGTCAGAATGGAGGCTCCTCGCTAGTTTCTATTGATGGCCTGTCTGATTTTCTATATTGAGTGTCAGCTAGATCCTCTCATGTCAGGAAGCGACACAAGCCGGTGCCTTCCTTCCCGCGTAACGAAAATGTCCGATTCGGACAAGGAGGATCGGCAGGGACACTCTGCCTCTCTTTTGGGCCGTAAAGAGGTTTTTATTGGAGGCGTTACAGTTACCGGAGGAGGTATCTGGACGTCCTGGTAAGTCGGCCCGGTTTTTTTCAATCACGATCAAGCTTTACCATCACTGGATGAGCTTAATGGGGCAGTGGAGAAGGAGCGCCTGTGTCCAGAAAATTGAGACACCGTTTCCGTGTTCTACGGAGTTAATGATAATTGGATCCTTCTCCTGAAGTGGATGTCCTTTATCCCAGCTTAGCAAAATCCTTCTGTTAAGGGGAAGGCGAGTCTGCAGGACCCGCTGGACAAAAAACGTAGATGGCAGAAAAATCCATCTGCGAGGCCGCGGATCATGGATTCAGTATTAAGAATCCATGTGTGTTTGTAAAGTTTACCTGAGCCGGTTGGATCGTCTACGGACGGCGTGGCAAGGTGAATCTCCTCTATCGAGGTAGATGGGCTTTTCCAGTTTTTGGAGGATACTGCATCACTGCTATCCAGGGCGCAATCCTCGGCAGTTACAGTCAGAAGAGCACTGTGCCTTAGACAGTGGA
This sequence comes from Oophaga sylvatica, assembly GCA_033576555.1. Classification (NCBI taxonomy): domain Eukaryota; kingdom Metazoa; phylum Chordata; class Amphibia; order Anura; family Dendrobatidae; genus Oophaga; species Oophaga sylvatica. The sequence goes on along the minus strand of JARQOD010000001.1, from coordinate 776,173,776 downwards.
CGCAGTTTCCAAACAGGGTTTGCTAGCTTGCAAGGTGGTCAGCTATTTGGACCTGACCTCACGGAGCTGATTGCCAAGGTAAAGGCAAAAGAAACAGCTTTACCGCAGCGCAGAGCTGTGACTTCTGCGTCTGGCAGGACTTGTGCCGGTAGTTGTCGGCGGTCCTTTCGGTCCAGGGGATGATCCAGTCAGCCCTCTGGGGTTCGGGTCGTCCCTCTCTTTTTAAAAAAAAAGAAAAAAAAAAAAAGTGGGAAACCAGAATTCGTTCAACACAGCTGGAAAACGAACTTACCCGTTCACTCGAGCTACTGGTGGGGGTGCATTATTAAACCGCTAAGGCTGTCCCGCTGTGGCGCACTGGTGATCACTGGTGTGTTGGCAGGTCGTCTAATCTATTTCTGAACCGACTTTGAAGCTCCGCTGTCGTCAGCGACCGGCTTGTTTGCCGGCTCTTATAGAAGTCCTTCTCGACAAGAGTTTTGTTGTCAACTGCGGTTGTAGCCGAGCTTTTGCCGCTGATGGCGGGAGGGTATCCTCTCGAAGGTTGTGATGCGTTCCCGAGGCGGAAGAGGGTTTTATTCTAACCTCTTTGTGGTCCCCAAAAAAGAGGACAAATTTCGGCCCATTCTGGATCTCAAAAGATTGAATTGGCATGTCCACGCCAGGAAATTCCGCATGGAGTCGCTTCGCTCCGTTTTGGCGGCCCTGTCGCAGAACGCTTTTTTGGTGTCAATCGACATTCGCGACGCTTATTTGCACTTTCCAATCGGAAGGGCCCACCAATGCTTCCTTCGTTTTGCCATAAGTCAGGACCATTACCAGTTTGTGGCTCTGCCATTCGGGTTGGCCTCAGCGCCCAGAGTTTTACAAAAATTCTGGCGCTTCTCATGGCGATTCTTCGAAGGCAGGGGGTTACGATTCTTCCCTACCTGGACGACCTTCTGATTGTGGCGTCTTCGAAGGAGGAGGCGGTAACTGCTCGCAATCTATCCCTTCAGCTCCTGGAGGACTTCGGGTGGCTGGTCAATTGGGAGGAGTCGTCTCTGGAACGGTCGCAGTCAATCCTGTTTTTGGGGATGCATTTCGACATGGTGCGACCAGTGGTGTCCCTGCCTCCAGACAAGCAAGCATGTCTCCTTCGACATGCACGGGTTATGAAGTCTTCGACAGCAATGTCCCTGCGAAGCTGTATGCGTCTTCTGGGGTTGATGGTGGCGTCCATGGAAGCACTTCCGTTTGCCCGGTTTCATTCCAGGGCCCTCCAAAGGTTCATTCTGAGCCGTTGGGATCGATCGCAGGTTTCACTGGATTACAGTGTCATCATCCCCCACAGGGTACGAGAGTCTCTAGGATGGTGGATACGTCCGAAAGAGTTATCCCTGGGAAAGTCCTTCCTCCCTCCGAAGTGGTCGGTCATAACCACCGATGCCAGCCTGACAGGCTGGGGGGGGTGTCTGGAACGATCTCTGGACTCAGGGAGTATGGTCGTCGGAAGAGTCTGTCTTGCCGATCAACATCCTCGAATTGAGGGTGATTTTCCTTTGCCTCCAACACTGAACGGTCCCTTTAAGCGGTCTGCCTCTCGAGTGCAGACAGACAATGCGACGGCGGTCGCATATATCAATTACTAAGGCGGGACAAGGAGTTCCAGACTCATGGTGGAGGTATCTCGGATCCTGATATGGGCAGAGAACAGAGTTCCAGCCATCTCTGCGATCCACATTCCAGGAGTTCAGAATATCACGGCGGACTTTCTAAGTCGCAAAAATTTTTGCACTACTGTGCTCCCATTGGGGAACTCCTCAAGTGGATTTGATGGCATCCAGGTTCAATGCCAAGTTACCTACAAGAGAAAAAGTAGCACACTGTAGCGCTATAGCTTGCAAACACGAAATATGAAAAATATGAAAAATGAATTGCATCATTACCTTAGAAATATGAAAAATTGAGAAGTCTTAGCGCATAAGATGGCCAAATTATGTGAGCCTGATAGCCACGTCAAGGCTCTTCTCGTATATCAGGTCCTAACTAATGCCTATCCTCGCTTAGAAAAGTCTGTCTGCATGGGAACGTATGAATCCTCTCTTCAGACTAAAATCTACATCTCTGTGGAGGGGTGATGAACCTGTTGTAATTAAAAAGCCTGTGACCACCAGGTGGAGTGCTCAGGTAGAAGATAAATGAATACATATCAAAAAACTGACCGGCACATCCAAACATAGATTCAGTGTGAACAGGTGCTAAACCTAGAGTCACCAACTCATATACATACAAGAGAAAAAGGTAGCACACTGTAGCGCTATAGCTTGCAAACACGAAATATGAAAAATATGAAAAATGAATTGCATCATTACCTTAGAAATATGAAAAATTGAGAAGTCTTAGCGCATAAGATGGCCAAATTATGTGAGCCTGATAGCCAAGTCAAGGCTCTTCTCGTATATCAGGTCCTAACTAATGCCTATCCTCGCTTAGAAAAGTCTGTCTGCATGGGAACGTATGAATCCTCTCTTCAGACTAAAATCTACATCTCTGTGGAGGGGTGATGAACCTGTTGCAATTAAAAAGCCTGTGACCACCAGGTGGAGTGCTCAGGTAGAAGGTAAATGAATACATATCAAAAAACTGACCGGCACATCCAAACATAGATTCAGTGTGAACAGGTGCTAAACCTAGAGTCACCAACTCATATACATACAAGAGAAAAAGGTAGCACACTGTTGCGCTATAGCTTGCAAACACGAAATATGAAAAATATGAAAAATGAATTGCATCATTACCTTAGAAATATGAAAAATTGAGAAGTCTTAGCGCATAAGATGGCCAAATTATGTGAGCCTGATAGCCACGTCAAGGCTCTTCTCGTATATCAGGTCCTAACTAATGCCTATCCTCGCTTAGAAAAGTCTGTCTGCATGGGAACGTATGAATCCTCTCTTCAGACTAAAATCTACATCTCTGTGGAGGGGTGATGAACCTGTTGTAATTAAAAAGCCTGTGACCACCAGGTGGAGTGCTCAGGTAGAAGATAAATGAATACATATCAAAAAACTGACCGGCACATCCAAACATAGATTCAGTGTGAATAGGTGCTAAACCTAGAGTCACCAACTCATATACATACAAGAGAAAAAGGTAGCACACTGTAGCGCTATAGCTTGCAAACACAAAATATGAAAAAATGAAAAATGAATTGCTTTCATTTACCTTACCAGTGTGCTACCTTTTTCTCTTGTATGTATATGAGTTGGTGACTCTAGGTTTAGCACCTGTTCACACTGAATCTATGTTTGGATGTGCCGGTCAGTTTTTTGATATATAAACAATGCCAAGTTACCGACATTCATGTCCAGGTACAAGGATCCGAAGGCTGTAGCGGTGGATGCTCTAGTGGCTCCGTTGGACCGATTCACACTAATCTATGTGTTCCCGCCGATTTCTTTGCTACCTCTGGTACTCCGTCGGATCAGACTAGAGAGAATCTCTGCTATAGTGATAGCCTCAGATTGGCCAAGGAGAACGTGGTTCTCGACACTGGTGTCACTCCTGGCGGCACCGCCATTTCCACTTCCTCTTTGCCCGGACCTGTTAACCCAAGGGCCCGTTCGTCATCCGGACCTGAAGTCTCTGCGTTTGAAGGCGTGGCTCTTGAGACCGAAATATTGACTCGTCGAGGTTTTTCAGCCGAAGTCATTGCCACCTTGCGAGCTGCCAGAGGTCCGGCTACTATTAGAATTTACCACAAGACTTGGGAAGCCTTCTTTTCGTGGTGTTCGGGTTCTTTAAGGAACCCGAGGATTTTTTCCATTCCCAATTTGTTGGCCTTCCTGCAATTCGGGCTGGACAAGGGTTTGGCAGTGAGCACCCTGAGGGGTCAGGTTTCTGCTCTGTCCTTGCTGTTCCGAAAGGCTATCGCCTCGTGTAAGGACGTGCGTTCCTTTTTTCGTGGAGTAACCTGCCAGTTTCCACCGCGGAAGGCGTCTGTGTCTCCTTGGCGTCCCAACCTTGTTTTGGAGGCTCTTCAACATGGGTCTTTTTGAGCCTATGGACTCTGTTAGTCTTTCTTTGCTCTCTTGGAAGGTTGCCTTCCTATAGTGGCGGTCACCTCTTTGAGAAGGGTTTCTGAGTTGGCGGCTCTTTCTTGCTCGCCTCCCTTCCTGGAGTTTTCACCCGGATCGTGTAGTGCTACGCACACGGAGCGACTTCCTACCTAAGGTGGTGTAGCAATTTCATGTTAACCAGGATATTGTGTTGCCCTCTCTTTGTCCGAGGCCAAGGAATGCGAAGGAACGGGCCTTGCACGCATTGGATTTGGTGCGGGCTTTGAAGTTCTATTTGACTGTTACTCAAGGTTTTTCGGAAGTCAAACTCTCTGTTTGTGATTCCAGCAGGTCGTTGGCGTGGTAAACGAGCTTCCAAGGACTCTATAGCTCGTTGGATTCGGTCTGCCTTTTGGAGGCTTACCGACTTAAAAGCGAACCTTGCCCGTTTAAGATTCGAGCTCACTCCACGAGGGCTGTGGCTTCCTCGTGGGCCTTTCATCAAGGGGCCTCGGCAGCTCAGCTCTGCTGAGCGGCGACCTGGCGTTCTGTCCACACGTTTATAAAGTTTTATAAGGTGGACGTCAGTGCTTCCGCTGATGCGGCCTTAGGACGTAGGGTCCTGCAGGCGGCCGTAGTTTAAAGTTCTAGTTAACTTGTATTTGGCGCCTGTTGCGCATTTATCTAGGTTGTTGGGATTCTGCCTCTTTTGTTTTTTTTCCCACCCTAGTTTTTGGACTGCTTTGGGACGTCCCACTAGTTATGACTAGTGTGTCTCCTTTCCTTCCGTTCTGCTGCTGAAAGACGGATTTTGGTAAGAACTTACCTGTAAAATCCTTTTCAGCGAAGGAAGGAAAGGAGACACAGGTCCCTCCCATGGCAGAAGTGTGTTGATGTGTTTTCAGATGCGGCGTGACCCTCTTCTGATAGCGATTATCTGGGCTGAGGTCGACGCGCTAGGGCTCTATTCCAGCATTGCCAGCTCATCGCAGTGGTCAGGTCCAGTGAGTAATACCTGGAACTGTGTGGTTTTTGCCTACATGCATGCATAACCTGTATTCTTGTGTTTTTTCCTCTGAAGTCCTTCAGAAGGGGTTATGTTGCTCCGCTGGTGATATTGCTCTTCCTTAAGCTTGTGTACAACTGGAGAGCTGAGTAGGAGGAGCCCAAGCTGGAGGGGCCGGTCAACACTCTTTTTAATCTGAGGTGTCTATCTCGTCTGGGCTCCGCCTACCCTACTAGTTATGACTAGTGTGTCTCCTTTCCTTCCTTCGCTGAAAAGGATTTTTCAGGTAAGTTCTTACCAAAATCCGTCTATTGTTAACGTTGTTACTTATGACTTATATTTTGAAACTGTTAAACTGTAAAGCGCTGCGGAATATGTTGGCGCTATATAAATAAAGATTATTATTATTATTATTGTGAGCGACTGTTGATGTAAGGCCGCCTCAGCACACATTTCGTGGGAAATGGCGGTGGTGCAGCCAAAGTCATCCTCATGACGAGCAAAGACTTTCCAATATCGGCCCAGTAGGGCCTCGACCGGTTGGACTTGTGACAGAGTGAGGTCGGACTGCTCAGCCCGCATCCAGGGTTCACAGATAGCACCCCCTTCTTTTCCTTCATAACAGTTTGGTTTCAGGCCTGGCGCTCAGTTCACTGAAAATCCAGATTTTGGCCTTATCGGTTTTCTTGCAACAAATCTGCAAGTAAGGTCTTTCACGCAGGTAGTATCTCATTTGTTTCTTCCCTATCAGATACCGTTAGATTTTTTGTTTGAGACCTTAACTGCTCCTGGGGTTCTCACAGGAAACTCCTTTTTTTTGATCCAGACTGACTTACGGTCATGGAAGGTCGCACTTTTATCCTCTGCAGTCACGTCATTTAGGCGACTTTTCGAACGTCCCGCTCTGTCTTTTCAGACACCTTTCCTTATGTTCATCAAGGCAAGGTTGTCCTCAGGCAGCTCTGTTTTTTCAGACAACTTTCCTTATTTCCATCAAGGCAAGGCTGTACTCAGACCGTTCTCGCCCCTTGTTGCCAAGGTGGTATCATACTTGCACAAAATGGAACGGGTTTTCCATACTCTGAACGAAGTGAGAGCTCTCAGAAGGTACGTATCGAGTACGGCATCCTTCCGAAGGTCGGACGGTTTATTCAGGCATCCTGATTGCCACAGGAAGGGTTTAGCCGCTTTATTGACTATGATCACCAGGTGGATTCGTTCCACCTTCAGGGAGTCCTTCTGCATCAGAGGTCAGCCTATCCCAGCCGGGTCGGGGCATACTCTACTCGGTCGATAGGGGTTGCTTGTGCCATTAGGCACCAGGTGTCGGCACAGCAGACCGGCAAGACTGCGGTTTCGTCCAGTCCGCACACATTCTTGAAGCTCGATAATATTCACATCCAGATTTCCGCAGATGTGAGTGTTGGAAGGCGGACTCTACAGGCCGCGGTAGCGCACTTTTAGGCAGCGGTTCTGCTGGGCCTGATCTGTTATGTTGCCCCCACCCAGGGACTGCTTTGGGACGTCCCATGGTCTGTGTCCCCATTGAGGCGAAGGAGAAATAGGGTTTTTTGTGTCCCCACGTAAAATTCTTTTCCCGAGTCAATCATTGGGGGACACAGCACCCACCCTGTTAATGGCTTTGTGCTTGTCCTGTAAATTGACATGTTTTACTTTTATGTGTATACTGCAGAGGAGGAGCTAGCTTTCTTTGTATTACTTAGCGCCCGCCTCCTGGTGGCAGCAGCATAACACCCATGGTCTGTGTCCACCAATGATTGGCTCGGAGAATAGGATTTTACGGTGAGTACGCAAAAATCCCTAGTTTGTTTTCCCTTTATTAGTGTCAAATGAAAAAAAAAGTCAAAATTACAAAAATAAAGAGCATGGCAACAAAATCCATGTAGAAGGCATAGTGTAGATCTACTTATTTCAGGTGTTTAACACCCTTAAGGGCCCGTCTCACATAGCGATATCGCTTTCGAGATCGGTGCTGAGTCACTAGTTTTGTGACGCAGCAGCGAGCTCACCAGCGATATCGCTGTGTGTGACATTCAGCGACGATCAGCCCCCCTGCCGGGTATCGCTGATCGTCGCTGCAATGTCTGGACATTTTTTTGCTCGCTGGTCTCCCGCTGACAGGCACGCATCGCTGCGTGTGACAGGCAGGAGACCAGCGATCCGCTGGTAACCAAGGTACACAGCGGGTTTCCAGGCGCGGGGCTGTGCCTAGAAACCCGCTGTGTACCTTGGATACCAGCGCCCTGCTGCAGGGAGCTGGTAACCAAGGTACACAGCGGGTTTCCAGGCACCGCGCAGCGCCTGGAAACCCGACGTGTACCTTGGTTACCAGCTCCCTGCATCAGGGCGCTGGTATCCAAGGTACACTGCGGGTAACTAGCGATGTTTACCCGCAGTGTCCTTGTGCTGATCGCTGCCTGAGCTGCCTGTTTGGCAGCTCAGCAGCGATAATATAGCGATACACCAGCGATCCTGATCGTTGTCGGGATCGCTGGTGTATCGCTATGTGAGACCCAGCCTTTAGTCATAATAATAGCTGACCATTGCTGGTGCATTTATATAGTGGTTAGATCCAGTCTGCCTGCTATTGGTATAAGATACCTACTGATTTTGCACACGTCCAGGCTGGTATCTGTGGACATGACAACATCGGTGGGGCTTACCTCCCAATGTGATAGTGAGTGGTATTGGAATACCCCTTTAAAGGGAATCTGTCACCAGGAAATTACAGTCCAAAATGCAGGCTTCATGTTATAGAACAGGGGGGTGGAGTAGATTGCTATAAAATCTATTGAGAAAATATTCAGTATAACCTCTTTGTTAATTGTATAAATCTTGTGACCTTTCCAGGATTTTGGGTCCAGTAGTCGGTCCTATCAGTGACTGACAGCTATCTCAGTATGCACACTTATACAAAGGAAGCTGTCAGTCTCTGATAGGACCTCCTACTGGACCGAAAATCCTGGAAAGAGCAAAGGATTAAATTATGAAAATTCAGTTGATACTGAATCTTTTCTCACAAAAATATATATCAATGTGTTCTGCTAACTTTGCTTTATAACATGGAGCTTGCACATTGGACTGCATTTTCCTGGTGACAGCTTCCCTTTAAGATAATTTATATAGAAATTTCTGAGACATATTTTAATCAGATGTTTTTCTTGCAGGTAGAATCTGTCAGCAAAAAGGAGAAAGTGAAGCAGAGACCTCAGGCATTAAACACAGTGGAAATGTTGAGAGTAGCCAGTTCAGCTTTGGGTATGTGGAATGTGTAAAGTATTTTTTTTAAAACATAGTATAGACCATGCATTGGATATTGGCCAGCTAATACCCCAGATGACTGAACCATTACTTTGCTCATGGGATAAAAGACAGGGTAAATAAGACTTCGGGACTTTGCTAAAGTTGTTGCTGTGGCAAAAAGCCCTGGTTGTATTAAAGATTTTCATGATAATTATCTTCTCAGTGTGATATATAATTTTCTAATGGAATTTCAGGTATGGGTCCTCAACATACAATGCAGATTGCGGAGCGATTATATACCCAAGGCTACATCAGCTATCCTCGCACAGAGACCACACACTATCCTGAGAACTTTGATCTGAAAGGAACCCTGAGGCAGCAGGCTAACAATCCATTCTGGGGCGATACGGTGAGTAAAACAAAAAGTAATAGTTTTTTATGTTTAGGTACTGTTCACACATTGGTTTCTGTGTTCTAAGCCTGTTATTGGATTAGGTCTCCATGACTGATGCATGATACTGGCATGCACAATACTAAGCGTCTGCTGGAGTTATGTAAAGCACTACTTCATTCTCAGGATAAGAGGAAGAGCATGTCACCATCTGGACAGTCTGAAAGACAAATCTTGGCTAAGCTCCTTAGTTTCAAAGAAATTTTAAAGCTATTCCATATAGTCTTGTGTGCGCTCAACCTTATGGCAATTATGTGGACTACCACTTCTATTTCACCATGACTATTTACTCCTGTGCACAGTAAGGTCAATTAGACAACAATTGACTTCAGATGAATTGAACTAGAACTTAGTTACACTGTTCTGCATATTTTCAAAAGTTGTCAGGTTCAGTTATGAAATGAGCCATTTCTTAATAATAATAATCTTTATTTATATAGCGCCAACATATTCCGCAGCGCTTTACATTTTAACAGTTTCAAAACACAAGTCATAGGTAACAACGTTAACAATACAATAATTAAAGCAAAATAAGCCGACCCTGCTCGTGAGAGCTTACAATCTACAATGAGGTGGGGGAGATACAAAGTACAGGTGTGTATATACAATGGTGCATTTACAATGATGGTCCAGCCATCTTGAGGAGTGAGGCATGGATGGAGATAGTGAATGGGCTACACATACACACTTAAACATAGAACGACTTTGGTTAGTGAATGTGATAGGCCACTCTGAACAAATGTGTTTTGAGGGAGCTCCTGAAACCATGCAAATTGTGGATAGTCCTAATTTCTTGGGGTAGAGAATTCCAGAGGATTGGCGCAGCGCGGGAGAAGTCTTGGAGTCGGGAGTGGGAGGTACGGATTAGTGCAGAGGTTAGTCGAAAGTCGTTTGCAGAGCGCAGCAGTCGGTTAGGCCAATAGATAGAAATGAGGGAGGAGATGTAGGGGGGGTGCTGCACTGTGGAGAGCTTTGTGGGTGAGAACCAGTACTTTGAATTGGATCCTATAATGAATGGGCAGCCAGTGTAAGGACTGGCGAAGAGCGGACGCGTCCGAGTACCGATTAGCCAGATGGATGACCCTGGCTGCTGCATTAAGGATGGACTGGAGAGGGGATAGTCGAGTAATGGGGAGGCCAAGTAATAGAGCGTTGCAGTAGTCCAGGCGGGAGTGGATCAATGCTACAGTGAGGGTTTTTGTTGTTTCCATGGTGAGAAAAGGGCGGATTCTAGAGATGTTCTTTAGGTGTAGACGGCAAGAGCGGGCAAGAGATTGTATATGGGAGGTGAAGGAGAGATTGGTGTCAAACATAACACCCAGACAGCGAGCCTGCTGCCGGGGTGTTATTATGGTGCCGCCCACAGAGAGGGAAATGTCAGATTTAGGGAGGTTAGTAGACGGCGGGAGCAGAAGGAGTTCAGTCTTGGAGAGGTTAAGTTTCAGATAGAGAGCGGACATGATGTTGGAGACTGCGGACAGACAGTCGGTGGCGTTCTGTAGAACAGCGGGGGTAAGGTCGGGGGATGACGTGTATAGTTGTGTGTCATCGGCATAAAGATGGTACTGAAAGCCAAATCTGCTGATGGTCTGTCCAATTGGGGCCGTGTAGAGAGAGAAGGGGGCCAAGGACTGAGCCCTGGGGTACACCGACAGTGAGAGGAAGAGGAGATGACGTGGAGCCAGAGAACGAAACACTGAAGGAGCGGTCAGAAAGATAGGAGGAGAACCAGGAGAGAACAGTGTCCTTAATACCTAGTGACTGGAGCCTAGACAGTAGGAGACAGTGGTCAACAGTGTCGAAAGCTGCAGAAAGGTCGAGTAGAATGAGCAGAGAGTGGTCGCCGTTACGTTTTGCTGTCAGAAGGTCATTGGTCACTTTGATGAGTGCAGTTTCAGTCGAATGTAGGGGGCGGAAGCCGGACTGTGAAGGGTCTAGGAGGGAGTAAGTGGAGAGGTAACGGGTGAGGCGGGAGTAGACTAGGCGCTCCAAAAGTTTAGAGATGAAGGGAAGATTGGAGACCGGTCTGTAGTTGTTTGTGCAGGAAGGGTCAAGAGCGTGTTTCTTTAGTAATGGAGTAATGATGGAGTGTTTGAAGGAGGATGGGAAAATGCCAGAGGAGAGTGAGAGATTAAAGATTGTATTTAGGTGAGTTGTGACAACTGGAGAGAGAGACTGGAGGAGATGTGAGGGGATGGGGTCGGTAGTGCATGTAGTCGGACGAGAGGAAGAGAGGAGTCTGGAGACTTCTTCTTCTGTGATGGGATCAAATGTGGAAAGTGAGCCAGGGGAAATGCAGGGTGGGATGGGAGTCACAGCACTTGGTGGTTGAGAGCAGATTTCCTGACGGATAGTATCTATTTTTTCTATAAAGTGGGAGGCCAGGTCGTCAGCACAAATGTCTGTGATAGGGGCTTGTGCTTTTGGCCTGAGGAGGGAGTGAAAAGTGTCAAAAAGTTTCTTGGGGTTGTTGGCTAGTGAGGAGATCAGTGTGGTGAAGTAGGTCTGTTTGGCGAGGTGAAGGGCAGCATTATAAGTTCTTAACATGAATTTAAAGTGGATGAAGTCTTCTGGTGTGCGGGTTTTTCTCCAGAGGCGTTCAGCACTGCTAGAGCATCGCTGAAGAAGTCGAGTTTGCAATGTGAGCCAGGGCTGTTTTACTGTGTGTTTGGAGGTTCTGAGGGTGAGCGGTGCTACTTGGTCAAGGGTGCTTCTAAGAATGTCATTGTAGTGATGAACAGCCAGATTAGGACAGGAAAAAGAGGAGATTGGGGACAGCGATGAGTGTAGGGAGTCTGAAAGTGTCTGAGCGTTAACGGCTTGTAGATTTCTGAATGTGTGGTAGGTAGGAGTGCGCTGGGGTGGTGGAGGATTTGTGAGCGTGAAGGAGAGAATGTTGTGGTCAGAGAGTGGAAGCGGTGAGTTATTTAGGTGGGAGATTGAACAGAGGCGGACAAAGACCAGGTCAAGGGTGTTGCCATCCTTGTGTGTCTCAGAGGTTGAAAGCTGTGAGAGGCCTAGAGAAGTGGTTAGTGATAGAAGCTGAGATGCAGATGTGGAAGTAGGGCTGTTAATGGGGATGTTGAAGTCTCCAAGGATAAGGGTTGGTAGTTCTGAGGACATGAAGTCCTCTTCTTAATGATATTGACGTCCTGAATTCAAATCTGACAATAAATTTTTTAGTTGGCTCTTGTTTCTATAATATTCAAGAGTTTTCCTTTCACTGCTGCATATAATTAATGCATAAAAATTTCAGTACTTTGAAACATTATTATTTTTTTTAAATATAAAGATGCAGAATATTTTATTATGCCAATTTACTTATTATTCTGTCCCCGGGGCCTGTGGCTGTAACTATGGCTCTGTGAGATGCCGGATCTCTTTCACCTTACTTACAATTGGCGACGATCGCAGATAGCTTAACTCAGCTGCCGGCACACATGTTATGAAGAATCCAGAAGAGACTTTGATTTCTTTAAGAATTCTTGTTGAATGCATACAAACAGCAGCAGGTAAAAAAGACTTTCTTCAGACAGACTGAAAACACATGTGATTCTGATAAAATCAAGATGGAGAATGAAACACAGGAGAAAGAAGAAGGAAATGACATCACACCAGAAGAGGGAGACAGAGAAACAGAAGGGACAAACTTGATGTAAAGGGAGGATTTCAGCTATGCAAACACAGGGACACATAGCAACAGTAAACAATATGAGAGACTGCAATACAGCATGTAAATACACAGGACAGTCTGTAAAATGTCTCATTCATGGGACATAACACTTATATTTATTTAGAGGAAACTTAGCAACCATTCAAATAACTAAAACATGTCATCAATATTGTGAATTTTAAAAAGTTACAGAAATTGCGCTATGAAATTTGGTCCTCACTCAGTGGTGACAACTCCTTTTTTGCTTGCCTTTTGTACACCTGCACGGATCATCTCTTAAAATTCTCCAGCAGTAATCTGCAAACATTAATGTATTCTATTTTCCTTGATATCTTTTCTCCATAACCACATATGTTATATCTTGGTGAAATCTCTCACCGTGCTTGTCTCTCACATTTTGGTGGAAAAAAAATCTAGATGCGAATGTAAGAAATTAATCCTTAAAGCGAACAGCGCCAACCTGACAGTATCTGCCCTTACCAAAATCTCTAATGACCTATTAACAAATAAATCTAATGGCCACTACTTCCTGCTGATTCTCCTGGATCTCTCTGCCCATTGCCACTATGGATCACCAACTCCTCCTCACAATGCTCCAATCTGTCGGCCTCAAGGACATCATTCTCTCCTGGTTCTCCTCCTACTTCTCTGCCTGCCTCTTCACTGTATTTTTTGCCGGCTTTTACTCCTCTCCTCTTCCCCTTACTATCGGGTTCCTCAAGGCTCAGTCTTAGGCCCCCTACTTTTCTCTTTATACACAGCCCCAATTGGACAAACCATCAGCAGATTTGGTTTCCAGTATCATCTCTATTCTGATGACACCTAATTATACACCTCTACTGACAACACTCCCACCTTAATACAAAATACCAGGGATTGTCTGTCCACAATCGCTAACATCATGTCCTCCCTCTATCTGAAACTGAATCTCTCCAAAACTGAACTCACGTTTCCTCCCTCTAAAAAGCTACCTATACCCGATATTGCAATTTCCTTGGGTGGTTCAACCATAACTCCCCAGCAGCACACTCTCTATCTTGGGGTCATATATGACACATAACTTTACTATGTTCCCTATATCCAATCACTCACTCTCTCATGTCACCTGCATCTAAAACATCTCCAGAATCCGACTGTTTCTCACCTTGGAAAATGCAAAAACATTTGCTGTCGCTCTTATTCATTCTTGTCTGGACTTTCTCCTTTCCAATCCATCCTGAATGCGA
>JARQOD010000001.1:776095257-776160016 GCA_033576555.1 Oophaga sylvatica | reverse complement strand
TTTAGGTGTAGAGGTCGTGTGATCTCAGGTGTTTTTGTAATTAGTAGAGTTGGTACTTTTCAGGGTTTTTTTTGGGGTTGCAGTAAGGCCTTTCCTATCCTCTTCTATCTAGACAGATTGGGCCCCAGCGTTTGCTCATTCTATTTCTGTCTGTGTCTGTATTTCCTCTTGTCTAACCGCCATTACATGTTTGGGGGCTTCCTATGTTCTTTGGGGATCTGCTCCGGGGCAGATAGTTTTTCCTTTTTCTATCTTTAGGTGTAGTTAGCTTCTCAGGCTGTGATGAGGCGTCTAGGACCAACGTGGGAACGCTCCACGGCTGCCTTTAGTTGGTGGTTAGTCAGGGTACTGCAATCCCATAGATTCCAACCTCTCTGGTGTATTGCTTTTTTTTTTTTTTTTTTGCCTGCTCTCTCAGCTACCAAATCAAACACTTATGTAATTGAATTGGTCAAAAACTAATGTCCATTCTCAAGTTTTTCTCCTCACTGCCAGATTTGATGATCCTGTCCAAGAGCCCCAGATGACATCAACCTCTGGGGTAACTAGAGGAAAGCCTGTTTGAATCCACGTATCGCATTGCAAGGAAGCTCCCTACCAGGAGAGACACCTAAGCCATGAAGGATGTCGTGGATGCTCTGACTGACCAGACAGATTACCAGATGACCTACCTGATGATTCAAGGCCAGAGACCAAGTTAAAGCAGGATTTGAGTCACTATTGCCACTAGTAACTATAAACAAAAATGTTGATTGGATAAATTACATCTATTATAACCAGCAGAGATTTGTTAACTTCACCATAGATGCTGTAAAAGTTTTTGGCAGCACAGTTAGCCCCACTTCCATTATGGCATTCCAGAATAGAATGGCTTTGGATATGATTCTACTGAGAAAGGAGGTGTTTACAAAATGATCAAGACACCTGTTGCACCTACATCCCAGACAACACTGGCCCAAATGGTAAAGTCACAATGGCAATACAGAAACTTACTGAGTTATCAGAGGAACTGAAACAGAACTCAGGTGTCACTAAACCCCATGGATCGATACTTTGGGTGGATGAGTGGGTGGCAGAAAATGTTGGCACAGGTTGGGACAGCCATTATGGGGGTTTCTCATTTTTGCATTAATTACTGGTTGCTGTGTTATTCCTTGTATCCGCAGGATAATGTAAAAAACTGTTCAGGAGACAACCAATTTGATGCCACTCCCCATCTTGGACCTCGCACCAGTCCGGATGGAACTGCCTGGCTTGACCAGATCTCCGACTACCTCCAGACTGAGAATACACATCCTTGATGAAACATCATATCAACTATGAGATTATGATTGCAAACACATAAACCCCCGACAGGGACAGTCCTCCTGACCGCCCATTTTGCGAAAAGTCTGTATTCGGTGGGGGAGGCATGTACTAGGGGTGTCTCAACTCACCGGCAGCACAAAAGAGTTGCAGCGCTTTGGGCCAGGAGCAGGTTTTAGGGCAAGTGTATCTAAGGGGGGACTGTCATGGAAATATATATGTATTCCATATATTCAAAGTATATTCACATATATGTATTCACAGTTCACAGTTAGATAGATTTCACTTGCTAAAAAACCTTGTGCTCACATATTTCTAGGCCAATAAATCAGTCGTTTTTAAAGAAATCTGGCCTCCATAAGACCTTCGTAAAGAACAAATGCATGAAGTACAAAATGTCCTATTAGATATCTGTTGTTTACATTATAGTTATGCAAGGCAACTAGGTCACAAGAATATAAAACAATAATTCTGCAACTTCAGCTCTTTTAATCAAATTATCATATTTACACTAGAACAGCCAATAATCTAGCACTTTTTAATTGTATGTTAATTGACTAACCAGCCCCTTTTTGTAAACGTATAAAACCTTGAAACAATAAAAATGTATGTCTTTGACGAACTGTTATACTGACACTTGCGTGTGGACAGTCCTCATTTCGTTCTGAGCGCTCAAAAAGACATTATATAGAGATTTGGACATGGCAAGCAGCAAACACAGGATATTTTTTCCTAATTAAATTTCCATATCAATAGTCTACGCATGGTCTCAGAGATCCATCTTTCTTCTCTACAAAGAAGATGGGTGCACCCTGCAGGAGATGAAGAGGGGCGTATGAAGCCCTTGGCTAGATTTTCATCTATGTAATCCTTTAAAGCCTTTAGCTCGGGCCCCGCCAGGGGGAGATCTTACCAAAAGGTATCTCTGCTCCAGGCAATAATTCAATTGGACAATCATATGGACGGTGAGGAGGAAGCTGGTCAGCGTTCTTCTTGTCACATAAATCCACATAGTCCTGGTATACAGCTGGTAGTTCAGGGACTGACATGATTCCTTTAGGAACAGAGCAAGCTGAAACTTTTGGACTCATCTGTTTCTCTGGAAAGTGTAATTCCTTGGTCTCCCAGTTAATGGTAGGATTCTGAGCCTGCAGCCATGGTACCCTAGAATAATGGGAAAGTGGGGAGAAGAGATAAGCATAAAGGACAGTTTCTCTTGATGATCTTTACCCATAAGAACCCTCAAAGGCTCTGTTTCCTGATCCACTGGTCAGAGGTCAGAAGGGAGCCATCCACAGTTTCCATCTGTACTGGAGTAGCCTTCTCACTGAACGATTCCCTGTTTCAGAGCAAAGGAGACATCCATAAAATTTCCACTTGCCCCTGAGTCGATCATAGCAGAGCTAGACACCCAAGCTGAGTCAACCCAGAGTTTGATGGAAAGAAAGCAATGAGAATTGTTTTTCTTACAACTCAGCTGGGACACCGCTGAGGAAACTTGAAAAATGGCAGCGTTTACACAGTCAACGTCCTCAGAGGTACGGAGTTTAAGTCCGAGAAATCAAGATCTGTTGCTGCAGATCTCTCTGGAGCCTGAGGCTCGGACCTGACAGATCCCCTCTCGCAACACTCACAATGAATGAGTGCTGCAGTAGTCTTACGAGAACGGCTGGGGCAGTTTATAATGAAGTGCCCTGACTTACCACAATAGAAACATAGATTCTCCTTAAAAACGATGTTCCTTGCATGCATCACTAACCCGTCGTTGTAAAGAGTCTACCTGCATGGGTTCAGGTCAGGTTCCCGTGTAATCCTACTCAAAGGTTCCTTAGCTGAGAGGAAGGTAGGAAAAGGTTAGTACGATTGCTTTCGAACCATCTCTCTTGCCTGCGTTCAGTCAGACGAGTATCAATACGGATGCATAGTTAATAAAGTCACCTAACGCAGTGGGAGGGTCGGCACGAGCAAGTTCATCCTTAATCAGTGGAGATAACCCCTTTCGAAAAATAGATTTTTTGGCGGAACTGTCCCAGGTGGTATCAAGGGCCCATCTCCTGAAATCCAAGGCATATTCAGCTACCGAGTGCTTACCTTGGCGCAAAGCTAACATGGCTGCTTCAGCTGTTGCACCTCGATTGGGGTCATCAAACACCTGCCCCATGGCTGAAATAAAATCATCAAGGTGATTCAAACAATCATCCTCAGTCTCAATCAGGGGTTTGCCCACATCAAAGCCTTGTTGGTAAGCAACATAATTATAGTAAGCACCTTAGATCGTTCAGTGGGAAATTGTGAAGCATGTGCAGAAAAAAAAAGATTGCATTGATTAATAAATCCCCTGAATTTCTCACGTTCACCGCCAAAACGAAAAGGGGGCAACTTGGGAATCCCAGCACTCGGGGCTACGGCAGGAGCCTGGACTCGCCCCTCTAGAACCTCAATCCTGGCTCGCAAATCCTGGTAGTCTGTCCAACCACTTGCAAATTGTGATTATTGAGGTCCTGTAGATTTGTAAAACGGGTCTTTATATTCTGCAAATCTGCAAGGATATTATCAGTCACTCCGCAAAGTTCCTTTATGCGGGCCTCCATTTTCCAGATCTTTAAGACAGGATTACTGGAAGAAGAGGAGAGAAAAAAAAACAATAGTGTTCACCTGTGGCAACACTGCAGAGAGAAAAAAAAAATTAAGGGAACTGCTCACCTGGAATGGTTGTGAGAAGTCACAACCACTATCATCACAGAAAGTTTCAACCAGACATCTGATATCCAGAGTTACAGCAGACAAAAAAGAGAAAAGAAAGGAAAAAAAAAAAAAACAATAGTGTTTACCTGTGGTAACACTGCAAAAAGAAAAAACTTAAGGGAATCGCTCACCTGGAATGGTTGTGAGAAGTCACAACCACTGTCATCACAGAAAGTACAACCGGACGTCTGATATCCACAGTACAGCAGACACAGCCTTCCAGACCCAGCAGACACTAACGTTTTGGCTTCAGAATCTTGTAATGTATGTAGTACAGTTCATATAGCGTCTTGTGCTTGGGTGCGATGAACATACATGAGACACAGGTTTGATATAGAAAAGTCCTGTATTACTTCATACAAGTTGGCAGAAATAGTCACACAGTTTGCAGACACAGAAACAGGAGACACAGCAGGCCAGAGCAATCCAAGCTCAGCAATCACTCTCCAATACAGATTCAGGATCTTCTTCTCTGTTACCGTAAGTCCATGCAAACGTGGTCTTTCAAAGAGCAGGGTTCAGAGTCCACAAGTGCTTCAGAGTTCCTCAGTAGGAATAGCTGGAGTACAAGGTCCAAGGCTTACAGGAGTCAAGTCACAGGTTCACTGCAGGCTAGATTCTGAAGCACTGATTGCTCAGCTGTGGCTGCTTAAGAAGCAAAGGAGAGAATCAGGGGGGAACATGCAAGCTGGAAACTCCATTTTGACTGAGGGCAAGATAGCTGCAGCAAGACAGAAAGTAAAATGGCTGACGAACAAACTGAGTTTCAGGAATATATACATAGAACCTTACAATAGCACACGTTCGCTCTGCCAGCACTATTATAGTCTATAGCCCCGTCGGCGCATACGTCCAAATCCCGTTTTGGGGGGTGATGATAAGCGCAATGTGAAAGCACCCTAGGGTCCATTTGGAATTAAAAAATAGTCATGAACAAGCGTTTCACAATAATCCTACTGTGTAAAAACAGGCTGCCAAATACATGATGATCGAGCAAAGCGATCATTCCTCTGGTAAAATTATCAAAGTGAAATATGGTCTGTCAACAGGCTATTAAACGACCTCAGATAGGTTAATATTTACAGATTAGTGGTAGTTTAAGGGTATGTTCCCACGGTCAGTAAACGCTGCGGGTTGAACGCAACGTACATCCACAGCGTCCAATCCGCAGAGGCCAGATGTTGCAGCATAGTCGATGGGATTTCAAGAAATCCCATGCCCACTATGCGTGCTGAGATGCCTCCGCTCACCTGTGGAGATGGGACATGTGGCGCGTCTTTCCAGACCGCAACATGTCTATTTATGTAGCGGAGACACTATGTCTCCGCTGCGTAAATTACCTATACGCTTTCATTAGATGCAGTAAAACCGCCTTATCTTCCTTGGTCTCATGCATATTAAGTGCGGGAACGGAGCTTACTACGCATGTGTATTAATTTAAATAATGGTGTACCTTGTTTTAGCCGAAGTTCATGTACACTGCAATTCTCGTGATCAGCTGATGGTGAGAACTGCCATGCAGGTGACTGCCGGGGACAGGGCTATCTCCGGTCACTAGCCAAGTTCTCACGATCAGCTGATCGCGAGAACTGCAGTGCACGTGACCGCCGGGGACCGAGTAACCTCCGTGTTATCATCTTCAAGCTCAACTGTGTTCTGGATGTCAGGCTGAACGGTGGCATAATGGAACCGTTCAGCCAAAGGCATCCAGATGTAGCAGAGCTGGCCTTGTCGCGGGACAGTATGTCCCAGTATGTATCTTATTGGCAGACAGGTTAGAATATTGTTGCTTTTTTATTTTAATTCTCTTCCAGGAGACAAGGGCATCGGTGGAATAGGCGATGCAGTAAGTATGGTTTTATATAAGATCTATTAATGGAGTTTGTGTCATTATTTCAATTAAAATACTTCATTCTGGCTGTGTCTATTTACCATGTAACGATAGGATTAGTAATGGATGGGTGTCTTATAGAAGCTTCTCCATTACTAAGCCGTGGGCTTGATGTCACCTGGCAATACAAAGGTGACATGAACCCCACTTGCCACTGCTACAGGGCAAGTGGGAAGAGCCGGGTAAAGTGCCACAATTGGCGCATCTTTGGATGTGTCAATTGTGGGGCAACGGGGGCTGCTATTTTTAAGCTGGTGAGGGCCAAAATCCATGGGCCTCCCCAGCCTGAGAATACCAGGCCGCAGCTGTCTGCTTTTTCCTGTTTAACAGAAATAGGGGGACCCCATGCTATTTTTTTGGGGGAGGAGATCCCACTATTTTTGCTAACCATCCAAGGCAAGCAGACTGCTGCGGCCTTGTGTTATCAAGCTGGTAAGTTTCATGGATATTGGATCCTTACCAACCTGAAATACAAGTCCCAGTAGTCTGCTTCACTCTGGCTGGTTAACAAATATAGGGGGACCCTACGCTATTATTTTAAAATTATTAGTTATTAAAGGGAATCTGTCACCCTAAATTGGCGGATATTTAAATGATGGCAGTCAGGTCAGATGGGCGTGTTTTGGGTACTTGCCTTAACATGTTGTTCGCCGCTGTCTCCATTACTTCTGGAATTGTAGTCGTTGCCCTCCATATAACGCGCCTGCGCATTGCAATCTGCGGGCAAAGCATACTGCGCGTGCGCAATTCAAGATTGCAATGTGCAGGCGCGTTATATGGAGGGCAACGACTACAATTCCCAGAAATAATGGAGACAGCGGCGAACAACACCGCCCATCTGACCTGACTGCCATCATTTAAATATCCCGCCAATTTAGGGTGACAGATTCCCTTTAAAAAAAGGGGACCGCTCTCTCTGCTTTCCTCCACTTCCTGTGTCATGTACTTCTGGCTGTTTCACAAGATTCACCATTATTTAAATTAGTACACATGCGTGGTAAGCTGCGTTCCAGCACTTAATACGCATGTGATTAGGAAGATAATGTGGTTTTACCGCAACTAAAGAAAATGTATGGATAATTTACACAGAGGAGACTGAGAATCTCCACTACATAAATTGACATGCTGCGGTCTGGAAAGACGTGCCGCACGTCCGTCTCTGTGGGTGAGCCGCGGGCATCGGTGCACGCATAGTGGGCATGGGATTTCTTGAAATCCATCCACTATGCTGTAACATCTTGGCACTGCGGGTTGGACGTTGCACAAGTATGCAGCGTCTAACCCGCTTCGTTTACTGACTGCACATACCCCAATATATCTGCAAACAGAGAATTCCTATTTTTTTTCCTTCCTCAAAGCCAGCTTTCAATTAGCTTTATTTAGAGTGACAAAAAAGCGCATGCAATCAAAAACGCATGCGGAAAAACGCACGTGACCTGCCAGTGACCTCAGATGCAGATTTGGTGCAGATTTCACCTGCGTCAAATCCTGAACAAACACTGAGCCATTCCTGATCATGTGCATACATCCTAATGCCACTGTTCAGTTTGTGTAAACAAACGTTTAGTTGTTTCTGTATATTAACTTAATCCAAATCCACTGAAAAACTGCATGTATGATTACAGCCTCGATAGATTCTGGACAGTAATATGATTCCTCAAATCTTGTTAGCAGTCCAAAATAGGAACCGATGCATTGTGAGTGACAATGCAAGAGAGTCCTGCCCACTTTGACTCAGCAGCTCTACATTGAATCAAGCTGAACTGGTTGGATTCCTCTCCATTATAAAGTCATTGTAAGCTTTTCAGGGATATAGCTCTGGGATCGCCGTCCGGGTAGACGGAGTGGCACGGAAACAGTTCATTCACAGACAGCAGTTCTGGTAAAAACTGGCCGCAACCAGTTTTATTAAAGTCCACAGCAAACAGAACATAATCAAAACCAAATCATAAACATAAGCCCTGGTCTTGTCCAGCCACTTACTACACTTAGATAGATTTCCCTCTCTATCCGGGTCCAGACTCTAAGGCCGGCGTCACACTGGCGACATAATCGGACGACTGCAATGCGATGAAAAATCGTATTGCAGTCGGACCTATGTTAATCTATGGAGCAGCTCCCAGTATCCGTTATTTTGTGGTCCGTTTTAAACGTCCGTGTACAATCGCAGCATGCTGCGATTGTCACCGATTGTGGGTCGACAATCGCCAATGCAAGTCTATGGGAGCGATGAAAAATCGGATTACAAACGGACCACACTGTGTGACTTGCGATTAAATCGCATCGGTGTCCTTTAGAAAAGCCGGCAATTCATCCCCGGCTATACTGTAAAATCACACTGACAGCTTTAATAAAGACTAGAAAGAATAGGTATACACACATAGAATACATATATATATATATATATATATATATATATATATATATGTAATTGTGACATGTATATATATATACATATATTTATATTTCCTAGACTTCTACATACGTAATAGCCGCAAATTCAATTGCCGGCTTCTGTGAAATCACAGAAGCCGACATGAAATGATACATTGTTTCCACACAGTTAACCATGTCATTTCCTGTATCTTGATATTTGTTTAGAACTTACAATTACATGAGTGTATTTGTGCAAAATTTCAGACATGTAGGGGTTAATTAAAGGTGTAATTTCGTTGAAAAAAAATGCGTGGGCTCCCGCTGTATTTTCTCCACCAGACAGACAAAGCAAAGCGAGTGGGGGCAGATAATAATAGCCTAGGGAGGGTACATTTTTTGTGCCCCCCCTGGCTACTAACATCTGCCCCCAGACACCCCAGAAAGGGCAAATCTATAATTAGATTCGCCCTTTCTGGCACTTTGCCCGTCTATTCCTATTGCCCTGTAGCGGTGGCGAATGGGTTAATAATCTCACCTTACTGTCACCTTAGTATTGAAAGGTGACCTTAAGGCAGGTTAATAATTGAGAGCTGTCAATTAGACAACTATCAATTATTAATCCTATTGAAGTAAATAAAAAAACACACACTTTAAGAATAAATAATTTTAATGAAATAAAACACATATTTTTGACCATTTTTATTTTACACTTAATCCGTGCGAAGCCATTGATCTCCTAAAATAAAGAAAAAAAAATAAAACAACATTATTCTTACCTATTCCGCCGATCTGTCACGTCCCACGCTGTAATCCTTCACAAAGGGTTAACTAGCTTTGAGTCAAGCAGTGCAAGTAATCCTGCATGCTCAGCTCAAAGCTCCTGAATGAATAAGTTCCTCTCCTGGCGACAGGAGAGGATGTGTTTAATGAATGAAGCTTAATTGATTGTGTCCACTTTCCCTTTAGGTCAGGTCACTAAAGTTAAATTGCCAATAAATCAATTAAGCTCCATTCATGAATCTATTCCTCTCCTTTCGCTGGAGAGTAACTTATTCATTCAGGGGAATACAGGTCTGAGACAGCATTATTACTCTCTGCGACCTGTAACCTTAACCCTTTCTGATGGATTACAGCGTGGGACCTGACTGTACTTCGGATTGGTAAGAATCATTTTGCTTTTTTATTTTATTTTTATTACAGCAAATGGTTTTAAGCAGGAAAATAAAATGTTTCAAAAACTGTGTGATTATTTCATTAAACTTCTTTTTTATTAAAGTGTGTGTGTTTGATTTTTCTATCATACAATAGGATTAAAATTGATAGTTGTCTAATTGACAGCTCTCAATTATTAACCTGCCTTAAGGTCACCTTTCAATACTAAGGTGACAGTAAGGTGAGATTATTAACCCATTCGCCACCGCTACAGGGCAATGGGAATAGACGGGCAAAGTGCCAGAAAGGGCGAATCTAATTATAGATTTGCCCTTTCTGGGGTGTCTGGGGGCAGATGTTAGTAGCCAGGGGGGGCACAAAAAATGTACCCTCCCTAGGCTGTTATTATCTGCCCCCACTCGCTTGCTTTGTCTGTCTGGTGGAGAAAATACAGCGGGAGCCCACGCATTTTTTTCAACAAAATTACACCTTTAATTAACCCCTACATGTCTGAAATTTAGCACAAATACACTCATGTAATTGTAAGTTCTAAACAAATATCAAAATACGGAAATGACATAGTTAACTGTGTGGAAACAATGTATCATTTCATGTCGCTTCTGTGATTTCACAGAAGCCGGCAATTGAATTAGCGGCTATAACAGTATGTAGAAGTCTAGGAACTATAAATATATGTATATATACATGTCACAATGACATGTATATATATAATATATATATATATATATATATGTGTTCTATGTGATATATCTATTCTTTTTTTTGTGATTGAAATACTATCTTTTGGATCCATTAAATGTCAGTTTTGCAAGCCTGAGAGAAAATCTCGCAAGTCGGATGAAAATCGGATGTTACAAGGTACACACACATGCGACTAAATCGCATCTTTGAAGAAAATCGGATGCCAGAAGGATGTGTGATGTTTGCATTTGATCCGACAATCGACCGTCTAAAACGGACCGATTTTTGTGGTTGTGTGTGACGCCGGCCTAACACCTGTCCCCAAAACAACACATATGTTCAGCATTTACCAGCAAGGCGTTTCACAGAGTCTCCTCCTTGTGTCTGAAGGCATATCCAACGTCCAGACTTGAGAGAGCTCCCCTCCTATTCAGCAGCTATCCGCATGGATTCTCACAGAGACTACTCCTGTGTCCGGGGTACATCGAGCACCCAGACTGAGACAGCTCATACTCCTGGAGACTCCTTCTTGTGCCTGGACTCCTTGTCCAGACTAAGCGAGCTCTCTGTCTGTGTTTCGCAGACACCTACTTCTGGTCTCCTAATTAACAGCTGAGTGTTTCAGGCCTGAGCTGCAAGTGTGTACTGAATGTAAGGTGTAGTGACCTTTCTCTACCACTAGTTTACAAAGCCATACATTTCCTTATACCAGTCAGCAAAGTATCTAGGTGAAATGTACACCCCATTCAACACACATACTCTCACTGTCTCACATATCCCCCCCCCTCTTCTCCAGACTGGAGGGCTGGTCATCCAGACCGGAGGGCTGGTCAACAATCCAAAAGAGACAGTGAACTCTGGACCAGTCATGGCCCTCATCAGCTTCATCTTCACTACTGTCATCTGTATCTTCACCTGAGCCATAGCCAACATCAGCTTTCTCTTCATCTGAAGCATCCGCACTACCCTGTACCCTCCCAGGCCTATGCTCTCTGCGGGCCTCGGGTATCCTGCACGGTTTCATCTTGACCTTAGGGCCGGGCTCAGTTTCGATATAGTGCCTGGCCAGAGAAGTACGACCCGGCACATCAGAACACTTCTGCTGACTCTTCCTCAGAAACTCACGTACCTCCTGTCCCTGGTGCACTGACCATGTGTCACCAACTATCACAGAAGGTATAGGGGGTTTTTCACTTTTCTCTAGTTCCCCTTGAACCCTCTTTAGCACATCTATTTTCTTGAATATCGGTTGACTCATAAAGTCTATTTCACAGACCTTAAGCTCCTCTGCCATGGTCTCTGACCATTTTAAGCTACACTGTTCAAATGATT
Organism: Oophaga sylvatica; assembly: GCA_033576555.1. NCBI lineage: Eukaryota > Metazoa > Chordata > Amphibia > Anura > Dendrobatidae > Oophaga > Oophaga sylvatica. The sequence goes on along the minus strand of JARQOD010000001.1, from coordinate 776,148,513 downwards.
GGGACTGTAGAAGGAGCTGATCGTTTTTTCTTTGCAGTACACATAATCATCCGCTAAGTCTCCAGGTGAATTGTAATGTTTTATACCGTAACAACAGCATTCTTATATAGAGCCTTAGACTTATTGAGCAGCATTTGCTCTTGCAACAAAGAGATTCCTGTATCCTTCCTTTTACTTCATTGACCTTCTCACGAAGATGCGCATGGCTTTCATCACACTCCTTCATCACAGTTTGGAGTTTTTTCTGAGAAGTCATCAATTCATCTGGTACCTGTTGGACGTCTTTTATGTCTTCGGCCCCTTCTTCAGGCTCTTCTGGTAGAACATGCTCAGAAGCCCTACCGTCAGTCTTACATTCTACCTCTTCAGTCACATCATTATGGTCTCCAATATTTCCATTTATTCCGGCTTTCAAGTTCTCCTTGATAGCTGCATCTGTATACTCAGAACCCGCAGGATTCTTCTCTTCCACCACGTTCTGCATCCCATCTGAGCTCCCGTGTGTCTGCAGCGGCAACGGAGTGACACATCGCTTTTTCCCATTTGTTGGAATGTGGCTCCGATGTAGACTCCATGAAAGTGCGCTTGAGCTCACCAACGCCAGCCTGATGTCTCAAAATCTCATCTTGTGACTTATCCAGATCCTTGGTGTCACTCGGGAACACCGCTGGGGCTCCGGGCGCCGAACTTCCAGCCTGAGCTTCACGAGTTGCAGCTACTGATCCGAACCGCAACCCGTCCACGCCGCTGTCTTCGGCAGAAACAGATTCCTGACAGAGTCAGTCCCTATATCTTCAGTCTTGTTCCTCACAGCTTCACTTGAGACCTCAGCTTCTGATGAGGCATCTGGCTTGGTGACTACCACTTCTTTGGCTTTTTCACCTCTGCAGCATCTCCCTCAGAGTCCTTGGCACGATACAGATCCACAACCATACCTTGGTAACTTCACATTTCCAACAGCATCTACTTTGGCTGTGTTCAGTTTCAGAGTCCTGCCTTTAAAGCTCAGCTCTCCTCCTTTCACCTTAGTCTTCGCCAGGGAACCGGCCAACTGTAAAACAATCTTCAGATGCCATCTTCTGTCCGACTGCAAGTTCAGCATCAGCCTTCCTCTCAGGACTCTCAACCTCCTCTGCTACCATGCCTTCCTCATTTGCACTGGTTGCTTGATTGTCATCAGATGATTCACTATCACTACCACTATCCCTGTCTGACCCCTTTTTCCTCAGCCACATCTGGCTCACTTTCAGGTTATACACTTCATTTTCATTCACATCCTGCTCACTGTCAGGGTTATACACTTCATTCTCATTCACATCCTGCTCACTTTCAGGGTTATACACTTCATTTTCATTCACATCCTGCTCACTGTCAGGGTTATACAATTCATTCTCATTCACATCTTGATCTGGAACCTTAGTTAACATGTCATCCACAACATTAACTTCACCATCTGGTCCCTGGTTTCCCTCAGGTGGTCCCTCAAGTATGTGACTATGTGACAACCCCAGCACTATACTTCCATATAGCTCAGGTACTAGGAGCTGGCTCACGACCTCTCCCTGGACTTCAGTGTCCCTATACAACAGGTGAGTGTTTATGGCAACATGAGGAAACCTCTCCTCAGAGCCAGGCTCTTGGGAAACCTCATTTAGAACATTTATATTTTCCTGGGCCGTTTTAAGAGAGGGGTCTCGCCACTGCTCACTCTCAAAATTGTCACAGGACACAGGTAAGTCAGGGACACTCGTTCCCGAGAAACCACCATCCTCGTCTCCCAACATCACCTGCAAAGGAATTTCATCACTATCACAGTCATCATTATTATCAATATCATGATTATGATCAGTATCATCATCACTATCATGATCATCATCATTATCAGCATCATTATCATGGTCATCATCATTATCATGATCATCATCATCATTATCATCATCATCATCATTATCACATAAGTTTAACGGCCCACTAGCATTGTGTTCCGCCCCTCGGACTGCGCACCCTCAATAGGAGCTTCATCACACTGTCCATCAGAAACATTTTTCCCCAGAGATCCTTAGACCGGGGAAAGTCATTACCCAATATGACGGGGGGCACCAGGTTCTTCACTACCCCCACTTCACATGAAACCTCCCCGCGTTTGGGGATCAAGTCCACGACAGTCTCTGGGTAGACTTTGGTGTCTCCATGGACGCACACCACACTCAGTGTTTTTCAGGGATAAAGTCCCTATCAATCAGGCTGTCCCATACGGAAGTCACTGGACTCTCGAGTCCAAGAGGGCCTGTGCTGGGCAGTCATTTACAACCACCGGGGACCCCTGTGGTCCAGTCTCTTCGGCTGAGGTGGACACACACACAGGCTCTGCGCAGGGAGAGAGGGATCCGCCAACATCACAACACATAGGCTCCCCCTCTATTGGACAGTTGGCTGCAATTTCACGACATCTCCAACACTGTCCATCACACTCTCCCACCCACACGACCCCCAACAGCTGGAATGCTCTTACTGGGAGAGTTCGGCGTCCAGAACTCTGAAGTGACGACCTCTCAGACGGCTGGTCACGGAGGCATCTTTGGTGGCGAAGGCCCTCTCCATCAGGCTGACCAGACGATTGGGGTCCTGGTGGTCTCCTTGTCCGACCTCTGGCTGTACCTCAGGAGGACGTGCTTGGGTGTAGCGGTCCACTATCACCTTTTCAACTCCATAATCAGGTTTGCTGACTGCAGACTCCCAACTGCATCTCCAGTCATGAACTCCCCTGGCACGGGCTGTCACCGTAACACCCAGCCGGGTAAGAATCTCCGCTTTCAGCTTGGCATAGTCTTGGCTGTCCTGCTCGCTCAGGTCAGCATAGGCCCTTTGGGGTTCTCCAATCAGATAGGGTGCGACCATCATGGCCCATTCAGATAGGGGCAGATTCTCCTTCTCTGCCCGTCCCTCAACCTAGTGAGATATACCTCCACATCGTCACGAGGTGTCATCTTTTTCAGGACCGTTCTTACCGCCTTCTTTAAAAGCGGACAATGCAGGTGACTTTGCAACATTACTTTGGGACGATGCGCTGCAAGTCTTTTGTAGTGCTGCAACCTGCTCAAAAAACAACCGGTTATTCTCCTGCTGCTGCTGCAGGAATTGCTGCTGGGCCTGCTGCATGCGCTGCTGGTGCTGCAGGCGCTGCCGCTCCATGCTCTGCTGCATGCTCCGCTGGGCCTGGACCAGGTACTCAACGAGCTCCTCCATACTGCCGGACTTATCTGTCTCAACCACGGCAGTCTTATGTTGCACATTAACTTGCGCCATTTGTTCAAACAGCGCCTCCATGCTGTCATCCATGCTGTCAGACTTCTCTGTCTCAACAACGGCAGTCTTCACTCAAGACATACACACTCCACAGTCCTTTCCACAGAAAATTCAGCCTTGCTGTGCAGACACTTTTTTTTTTTTTTTTTCTCTGCAAACTCTATTAGGGCCACTGTCTCTTTAAGACTGCTCCAACAGACGTTTCTCCTTTATTGACACACTTTTTTTTTCTTTTTTTTTTCTTTGCAAAGTCTATTAGGGCTACTGTCTCTTTAAGACTGCTCCAATCAGACGTTTTTTGCTGACACACTTTTTTTTTCTCTGCTGCTGCTTCAACAGACTTCTCTCCTTTATTGCTGTCTCTGAGCCACTGTGCTGCCCGCATTCTCCACCAATTGTAAGCTTTTCAGGGGATATAGCTCTGGGATCGCCGTCCGGGTAGACGGAGTGGCACGGAAACAGTTCATTCACAGACAGCAGTTCTGGTAAAAACTGGCCGCAACCAGTTTTATTAAAGTCCTCAGCAAACAGAACATAATCAAAACCAAATCATAAACATAAGCCCTGGGCTTGTCCAGCCACTTACTACACTTAGATAGATTTCCCTCTCTATCTGGGTCCAGACTCTAACAGCCTGTCCCCAAAACAACATATATGTTCAGCATTTACCAGCATGGAGTTTCACAGAGTCTCCTCCTTGTGTCTGAAGGCATATCCAACGTCCAGACTTGAGAGAGCTCCCCTCCTATTCAGCAGCTATCCGCATGGATTCTCACAGAGACTACTCCTGTGTCCGGGGTACATCGAGCACCCAGACTGAGACAGCTCATACTCCTGGAGACTCCTTCTTGTGCCTGGACTCCTTGTCCAGACTAAGCGAGCTCTCTGTCTGTGTTCGCAGACACCTACTTCTGGTCTCCTAATTAACAGCTGAGTGGTTTCAGGCCTGAGCTGCAAGTGTGTACTGAATGTAAGGTGTAGTGACCTTTCTCTACCACTAGGTTTACAAAGCCATACATTTCCCTTATACCGGTCAGCAAAGTATCTAGGTGAAATGTACACCCCATTCAACACACATACTCTCACTGTCTCACATCATATACAAACTAATTAACTGACATCCTTAACCGCTTCCTGTCACATCACTGCCTTTTCAAGTTTTGATACAACGTGTCTATTTTTCTTAAGGACTAGGAATGGGCGAACCCGTACTGTAATGTACTGGACCCGAACACGGGTTTCCATGGGAAACCCGTGTTACAGTTCTGGTGCATGGCCTGTAAAAGCATAAAATTATTAATAAACATTATAATTATACTTACCTGTCCAGCGACTCATCCTCCCGTCCCGCTGTCTCTCGGCCGCATCTGCTTCCAATGCCGCTCATTAACTTCCGGCGGTAATTCACTGCACTCGGCAGTCTTCAGCTTTTTCCGGCAGTGTTCGTGCGATGACGTCAGGGCTCACCCGCATTCATGGCCCGAGCCATGAATTCGGGTGAACCCTGACGTCACAGCACAAACACTGCCGACGCCAGCCGAAAATTGCCGAGCAGTGGAGTGAATAACCCGGAAGTTATGGAAGTAGATGCGACTGGGAGACAGCGAGACTGGAGGATGCGTCGCTGGATCGTATAATTATGTTTATTATTAATTTTATGCTTTGTTTTACAGTCCCTCCTACCCCATCCCATAGCTGTAAATTCCAAGCTCAGAGTTCGGACGCAAGTTCGCGTCATCTCCGGCCCCGAGCTCGAACTTTACAAAAAAACTCGGGCTAACCCGCCGATCCCGATCATCGGGGGTTCGCCCATCGCTATTAAGGACATAAAAATTCAGTGCATCTGATCTTCACCCTGGGATTATGATCCCAAGATTCCACCTCTCTGACCCTACTTACTCCTGGTGTTAGCACAGATACAGCAGTGGAGAATGAGCAACCTCAGTAAGTACAGCAGCTCAAATGCTCTGATGCACGTTACTCAAAACGAACAATTCCGGATGCTCGTTTTGAGTAACGAGTATAATGGTAGTCATTGGGAAATTCCAGCATTTTTCCTCGCTGAATGGAAGGAGAACAGCATGGGGAAGACCCCTGGAAGCATCTCTGACTCCAAGATTGCTGCTGAGAATGATGGTGTAACATTTTTACTCCACTTTAAGGACTGACAATAAAACATTCAAAATCAAACAGAAATTGGAGTTTGCAGGAAAAAAAAAGTTAAAAACATTCTTTCCTGTATAATGACTTGCATATGGAAAAATTTAAAAAGGATTAACCCCTTAACCCCCAAGGGTGGTTTGCACGTTAATAACCGGGCCAATTTTTACAATTCTGACCACTGTCTCTTTATGAGGTTATAACTCTGGAACGCTTCAACGGATCGTCGCGATTCTGAGTTTGTTTTCTCGTGACATATTGTACTTCACGTTAGTGGTAAAATTTCTTCGATAAAACTTGCGTTTATTTTTGAAAAAAACGCAAATATGGCGAAAATTTAGCAAGTTTCAAACTTTGAATTTTTCCCTTAAAACAGAGAAATATGTCACACAAAATAGTTAATAAATAACATTTCCGACATGTCTACTTTACATCAGCACAATTTTGGAACCAAAATTTTTTTTTGTTAGGAAGTTATAAGGGTTAAAAGTTGAACAGCGATTTCTCATTTTTACAACAAAATTTACAAAGCCATTTTTTTTACGGACCACCTCACATTTGAAGTCACTTTGAGGGGTCTATATGGCAGAAAATACCCAAAAGTGACACCATTCTTAAAACTGCAACCCTTCAAGCTACTCAAAACCACATTCAAGAAGTTTATTAACCCTTCAGGTGCTTCACAGGAGCTGAAGCAACGTGGAAGGAAAAAATGAACATTTAACTTTTTAGTCACAAAAATTATCTTTTACAAACATGTTTTTATTTTCACAAGGGTAAAAGGAGAAAATGGACAGATAAAGTTGTTGTACAATTTCTCCTGAGTACGCCAATACCCCACAAGTGGGGGAAAACAACTGTTTGTGCGCACGGCAGAGCTCGTAAGGGAAGGAGCGCCATTTGACTTTTTCAAACCAAAATTGGCTGGAATTGAGATTGGATGCCATGTCGCGTTGGGAGAGCCCCTGATGTGCCTAAACAGTGGAAACCCCCCACAAGTGATACCATTTTGGAAACTAGACCCACTATGGAACTTATCTAGATCTGTTGTGAGCACTTTGAACCCCCAAGTGTTTCACTAAAGTTTATAATGCCTGGGTGTGGAAAAAAAAAACAATTTTCCAAAAAAAACTTTTTTAGTCCCCAATTTTTGATTTTTCCCAAGAAAATTGGACCCCAAAAGTTGTTGTCCAATTTGTCCTGAGTACGCTGATACCCCATATGTGGGGGGGGGGAAGCTGTTTGGGCGCACGGCAGGGCATGGAAAGGAAGTAATAACGTTTTGGAATGCAGACTTTGATGGGTGTCATGTTCCGTTTGCAGTGCCCCAGATGTGCCTAAACAGTGGAAACCCCCCACAAGTGACCCCATTTTGGAAACTAGACCCCCTAAGGAACTTATCTAGATCTGTGGAGAGCACTTTGAACCCCAAGTGCTTCACACAAGTGTATAATGCCCGGCATGAAAATAAAAAATCCTATTTTTTTCCCTCAAAAATTATCTTTTAGTCACCAATTTTTTATTTTCCCAAGGGTAACAAAAGAAATAGGACCACAAAAGTTATTGTCCAATTTGTCCTGAGTACGCTGATACTCCATATGTGGGGGGGAACCACTGTTTGGGCGCACAGCAGAGCTCGGAATGAAAGGAGCGCCATTTGACTTTTTCCAACCAAAATTGGCTGGAATTGAGATTGGACGTCATGTTGCATTTGGATAGCCCCTGATGTGCCTAAACAGTGGAAACCCCTCACAAGTGACCCCATTTTGGAAACTAGACCCCTAAGGAACTTATCTAGATCTGTGGAGAGCACTTTGAACCCCCAAGTGCTTCACACAAGTTTATAATGTAGAGCCGTAAAATTAAAAAATCATATTTTTTCCACAAAAATGATCTTTTCACCCCAACTTTTATTTTCCCAAGGGTAACAAGGCCCCAAAAGTTATTGTGCAATTTGTCCTGAGTATGCTGATACCCCATATGTAGGGGTAAACCACTGTTTGGGTGCATGGCAAAGCTCGGAAGGGAAGGAGCGCCTTTTGACTGTTTCAAAGCAGAAACAGTGGAAACCTCCCACAAATGACACCATTTTGGAAACTAATCCCCTCAAAGAACTTATCTAGATGTGTGGTGAGAACTTTGAACCCTAGGTGTTTCACTAAAGTTTATAATGCCCGAGCATGAAAATAAAAAAATCATATTTTTTCCACAAACATGATCTTTTAGTGCCCAACTTTTTATTTTCCCCAAGGGTAACAGGAGAAATTGGACCCCAAAAGTTGTTGTCCAATTTGTACCGAGTACGCTGATACCCTATATGTGGGAGAAAACTACTGTATGGGCACATGTCGGGGCTCGGAAGGGAAGTAGTGACGTTTTGGATTGTAGACTTTGATATAATGGTCTGCGGGCGTCATGTCGCATTTGGAGAGCCCCTGATGTGCCTAAACAGTGGAAACCTCCCACAAGTGACCCCATTTTGGAAAATAGACCCCCCCCAAGGAACTTATCTAGATGAGAACTTTGAACCCCCAAGTGCTTCACAGAAGTTTATAACGTAGTTCCATAAAAATAAAAAATCAGAATTTTTTTCCACAAAAATGATATTTTCGCCCCCAATTTTTTATTTTCCCAAGGGTAGCAGGAGAAATTGGACCCCAAAAGTTGTCCAATTTGTCCTGAGTACGCTGATACCCAATATGTGGGAGAAAACTACTGTTGTGCACACGTCGGGGCTCAGAAGGGAAGTAGTGACGTTTTGGATTGCAGACTGTGATGGAATGGTCTGCAGGCGTCAAGTCGCATTTGGAAAGCCCCTGATGTGCCTAAACAGTGCCTCAAGTGACCCCATTTTGGAAAATAGACCCCCCAAGGAACTTATCTAGATGTGTGGTGAGCGCTATGAACCCCCAAGTGCATCACAGAAGTTTATAACGTACAGCCGTAAAAACAAAAAAATCATTTTTTTTTTTACAGAAATTATTTTTTCACCCCCAATATTTTATTTTTACAAGGGTAACAGATGAAATTGGACCCCAAAAGTTGTTGTAATTTGTCCTGAGTACGCTGATACCCGATATGTGGGAGAAAATTACTGCATGGGCACACGTCGGGGCTCGGAAGGGAAGTAGTAACGTTTTGGATTGCAGACTTTGATGGAATGGTTTGCGGGTGTCATGTTGTGTTTGGAGAGCCCCTGATGTGCCTAAACATTGGAAACCCACCACAAATGACCCCATTTTGGAAACTAGACCACCCAAGGAACCTATCTAGATGTGTGGGAAGAGCTATGAACTCCCAAGCGCTTCACAGAAATTTATAACGTAGAGCCATAAAAATAAAAAATCATAATTTTTTTCCACAAAAATGATATTTTCGCCCTCAATTTTTTATTTTCCCAAGGGTACCGGAAGAAATTAGACCCCAATAGTTATTTTGCAATTTGTCCTGAGTACCTGATACCACATATGTGGGGGTAAACTACTGTTTGGGCTCATGGCAGAGCTCAGAAGGGAAGGAGCACCGCTTGACTTTTTTCAACGCAGAATTGGCTGGAATTGAGATCAGACGCCATGTCACATTTGGAGAGCCCCTGATGTGCCTAAACAGTGGAAACCCCCCAATTCTAACTCCAACCCTAACCCCAACACCCCTAAACCTAATCCCAACCCTAATCATAACCCTAACCACAAACCTAACCCTAACACAAAGCAAACTTCTCATCTCTCATATCCTCCCTGTCTCACAACCCTAAACAGCTCTTCAACACTTTCAATTCTCTTTCTCCTTCCCCCACCACCTCCCCCCTCTCATCTCATTACTGCTGAAGATTTTACCTCCTTTTTCAAGCAGAAGATTGATACGATCAGGGAAAGCTTTGGCCCACAGCCCCCAATGCCCCTCTTAGCTGTTCAGCCCTGTTCCTCCAAAACCAACTTCTCCACCATGACAGAAGATCAGCTCTCCACCCTCCTTTCAAGATCACACCTCACCACTTGCACACTTGACCCGCTCCCGTCCCACCTCATCCCTAACCTCGCCACAGTCTTCATCCCTACTCTAACACACCTCTTCAACCTCTCACTTACAAATGTTGTGTTCCCCTCATCCTTCAAACATGCCTCAATCACACCCATCCTCAAAAAGTCCTCCCTTGACCCATCCTCTCCGTCTAGCTATCGCCCGATATCTCTTCTCCCTTATGCCTCAAAACTACTGGAACAGCATGTATATCTCGAACTGTCCTCCCACCTCTCCTCCTGCTCCCTCTTTGACCGCTTGCAATCAGGCTTCCGACTGCATCACTCAACTGAAACTGCCCTAACTAAAGTCACCAACGACCTACTAACCGCCAAGAGCAAGCGACACTACTCTGTCCTCCTCCTGGACCTGAGTTCTACCTTCGACACTGTGGACTGATGACACAAAGCTAGGAGGGGTAGCTAATACTAGAGAAGAGAGAGAGAGGATTCAAAAAGATATACATAAACTGGAGCAGTGGGCAGCAACTAACAGAATGGATTTTAACAGGGAAAAATGCAAAGTACTACATCTGGGCAATAAAAATGAAAAAAGCATATACAAAATGGGAGGAATAGGGCTAAGTAACAGCACATGTGAAAAAGACTTGGGTATACTAATTGATCACAGACTTAACATGAGTCAACAGTGTGATGCAGCAGCAAAAAAGGCAAATGCAATTCTAGGATGTATCAACAGAAGCATACAGTCTAGATCACGTGAGGTCATTATTGCCCTCTACTCCTCTTTGGTCAGACCTCATCTGGAATACTGTGTCCAGTTTTGGGCACCACATTTTAAAAAAGACATCAACAAACTGGAGCAAGTTCAGAGAAGAGCCACCAGAATGGTGACCGTCTGCAAACCATGTCCTATGAGGAACGGTTGCAGGATTTGGGAATGTTTAGCTTGCAAAAAGAAGACTGAGAGGAGACTTAATAGCTGTCTACAAATATCTCAAGGGCTGTCACATTGTAGAAGGATCATCTTTATTCTCATTTGCACAAGGAAAGACTAGAAGCAATGGGATGAAACTGAATGGGAGGAGACACAGATTAGATATTAGAAAAAACTTTTTGACAGTTAGGGTGATCAATGAGTGGAACAGGCTGCCACAAGAGGTGGTGAGTTCTCCTTCAATGGAAGTCTTCAAACAGAGGCTGGATAGACATCTGTCTGGGATGATTTAGAGAATCCTGCTTTGAGCAGGGGGTTGGACCAGAAGGCCCAGGAGGTCCCTTCCAACTCTACCATTCTATGATTCTATGATTCTATGACCACTCCCTCCTGCTCCAGAGTCTCTCATCTCTGGGCATCACAGGCTTGGCCCTATCCTGGATCTCATATCTAACAGATCAAATATTCAGTGTCTCCCTCTCCCACACCACCTCCTCACCTCGCCCCCTCTCAGTCGGGGTTCCTCAAGGCTCACTTCTAGGACCCCTAATCTTCTCCATCTACACCCTCGGCCTGGGACAGCTCATAGAATCCCACGGTTTGCAGTATCATCTCTATGCCGATGACACGCAGATCTACCTATCTGGACCTGACCTCACTTCCTTACTGACAAAAATCCCACACTGTCTGTTCGCTATTTCAGCTTTCCTTTCTGCTCGCTTTCTAAAACTGAACATGGACAAAACAGAATTCATCATCTTCCCCCCATCTCACTCTATACCTCCACCAAACCTATCCCTCAATGTCAACGGCTGCTCACTTTCCCCAGTCCCGCATGCTCGGTGCCTCGGGGTGATCCTCAAATCTGCCCTTTCTTTCAAGCCACATATCCAAACCCTAGCCTCCTCCTGCCGTCTCAAACTCAAAAATATTTCCTGGATCCGTGCTTTCCTTGACCACGATGTGTCGACCCGCCACCACAATTGTGGGTTACCAGGGCAATGGGGTACTCAGAGCCGAGCCCATGGAAGTCTATGGGAGTTGTCACAGGTAGCTGTGGCTCGGTCTGTGGCCCTGGCGGTCTGGCGTATGATGGGGATATATTTACAGGGGATAGATTTATATACAGTTCGTGACGCCACCTGTAGTATTCTGGTAATTTGTACCAGCGCTGCTGTAGATCTCTGAGGGGATGGTGAGGCAGCTAGATGTCGGGTCCCCTACAGGTGGGACTCTTCCCTCAGGTCGGTAGTTAGGTAGGGATTGTGCAGGCATGCAATAATAACTCAGTCTCACACGGTCAGCGTCTTTCCATACCTTTACTTGCAAGATGTTCAGGCAGGTCCCAGGGAGGCTGATCCAAGGAGAGTGTATCTTGAGACAGCAGCTGGACAAGTTAGGGGCCTCCTTTACTTTCCACACAATGAGTACAACCAGCCTGAAGCGTAGTTCCCTCAATAACTCCAGCTAATCCATAGCTGTACTGCCCAGTCAGTTTTGTGTTAGGAGCCTTCCAATTGATGAAACTAGGTTCTTGCTTTTGTCTGCGCTTGACTCAAAGTCCCTATTCCACCTGACTCCAGTTACGTACTGACTATATGGGGCTTGTTTGCCGCGACCTAGGGTCCGGTAAATTCCTGGTTTTCTTACCACTATGCTTGAAGCTAATAGTGATCCTTCGGTCCCCAGTGACCGGTTGCAATGTGCAGGACTTCTTCAATCCGTAAGCACTATTCCAATAAACCACTGTGCCTTTCGCCTTGTCCTCGCTGGTAGCATAAGCACTCACACTAGCATAAAGTCGAGTAGTCACTTCCTTCTTTTCCTTCACTTTAAAGTTAGTTGCAGATTCTCAGTTATCAATAGGCAGGAGCACGTCTCTGAACCTTACACTGTCCTTTAGACAGGCGACTGAAGTCTTTCTGCACTAAGCTTCTTCTTTCCTTCCAATGTATTCTGTTGAGGTACAGCTCTGACTAGGCTGAGGTGAATTAAACCACCTGTACTAGACTCCACTTTCCGAACTGATGATAGAGCAATCTGGACTGCTTCCTCCCTCCAGCTAGGCTCCAGACGTCCTCTCTGTCCGAAGACAGGAACTGAACTCCTTCCCTCTCATATCACTCAACACACATACACCTTGACCACTCCCTTAAAGTAAACTACACTACCCCAAGGGTGTGTCTAGTGTATGTTGAGTGAATGGATATTTAGCATTAAACTGCTGTCTCGCCACACACTCTCCAGGGTACTGCGTGTGCCTAACACCAGGGCTACACATTCCCCCATGGTAAAAGACAGCACTCCCGGGCTGTAAAATACAAAAGAGACAGTTTGTTTATGCATCTAACATCAACTATAACATTAATTCGTCCCATCCGGGAGGTGAGGATATCTTGAACGTTGCAAACATTATAGAAAAATACAAATATTAAATAGCATTCAATAAATATACAGTATTCTTGTGAAGGACCCGCACCAAACCTTCAACGTGGGTCCTGGGTGGGCTGCAGGACATCCAAATGCAGACCTCACTCAGTGCCACACCACACGGGTTTTTGGTTCAGAGGTAAGTCAAGGTTTCATGTGAAACCATTAAAAAGGCACCTTAGTGCAACTATTTACAGGATACAGTTTTTGGGCTGGCTCAGTCCTCAGCCTCTGAGTCCATTGTAAAACCAAAGACACAAATATAATATCACATTATTATACTAAAGTGCAAAACTTTTTCTAGTTACCCAGCCGGGCATTCTACGGTTAGAAATATATATAAATGTATTATACTCTTCAACTTGTGCAAAATTTTATAAAACATTTCTGAAACTTTCTACAATATTACTTATGGTAGACCCTATAGGGATCTCACCAATTCTTCTTTTCTATTTATTCATTTACTTCAAACACACTTTCCACCCCGGGGGCTGGAACAATACAATGGGCCCTAGATCCCAGGACCAGCAAATCATGCGCTGCGATTAGGGTCTGGGTCACCACAGTTCTCGTGCGAACCTCTAGGGGCGCAACGGGTACATTCTCCTCACGAGACACCGATTGCGTTTCAATCACAGTTAACGATATGGACCGTGTCATGGATTGCGATTGAGACTGGGTCGCATATTGCGATGAAGAGGTGGCTTGAATTTGCGATGAATTTGCAGGGGGCGATGCTGGGGCACGGCCGGATACTGCTTGAGCTGGAGACGGGGACGCTACGGTAGTGGTGACGTTACCTGCGTCGGGGACGGGGTCACGGACGATGGTGACGTTAAGGGCATACCATCCCTTCATTCCCCAATGCCGTGTGTACGTGACAATGTCTCCATTAACTAAGTCCCTCCCGGGATGGCCTTGCGGTAGGTGGGATTCTACGTCCCTGCGACTAACAAAGACCCCTGGGTAGAGGCCCGGTTCACGGATGAAGCCCCAGCCCTTCCGGAGCTGGAACTCAGTCACACACCCCTGCCGCCGCGGTTCCCTCAGGGTACCTTTCTCTCTCCGGACACTCTCTTTGTCCGCGATCAGCTCTGCATGTTGTCGCTGACGGTTCCGCTGAGCTTCCCGCTCTTCCTCCTGCTGGCGTTTCTGCTTCTCCTCACGACGCTGCCACTCATGTTCCCACTGGGCGGTATAGGCGACGTCATCCAGGCACGCCATCTCGTCCCAGTCAACGTCTGGTAACGACGGACAGGACCCCTCCGGTGTCCCTGTCGGGGACCGATCATCTGCTGCGGCCTCCTGGCCGGGCGGGCGTTCCGGAACTGGCGGTACCTCCTCAACCTCCTTCGCCTCCACCGCTTCACCGGTGGGATCAGGATCGGTACTTTCGGGGGCAGCCTCCGGTTGCTCCTTCGCCTTGGGCAGCAGAATCTTCGGTAACTGGAATCGTGGGGGGTCGTTGAGGGAGAGATCACCGTGTCCCACAGCCTCCGCTGCTCCAGGGTACGCCGGCGTCTCTCGATCTCTTCAAATCCAGGTTGGTGCTGGACCATCTTCTTCAGGCGTGCATTTTCTTCTTTTGTTTCTAGCAACGCCTGCTGCAGGTGCAGGATCACGGACAACTCCGGTGCTGGTGGCAGCTTGGCTGGGGCACGGGGCCTGCCTTCCTCCGCTTCCCTGCTCAGCTGCACACGTCCTGCTTCCATGATGTTCCAGAAGATTCTTTCTTCTTCCTCCAGAGACATCCGGTCTCTTCCGTGGAGGCGGGGTTTGCGTCTCCTCCTCCTCGCAGGGAAGGTGAAGAGGAGGCGGACCTCCTTTGCTGTAGGGCAGGATCGCATGTTGTAATAGCACTTTGAGAGGGCAGGCATTTTCTTCGCGCCACAGGGGGGTAGACGCCCACGAAGGTACACCCACCTTCTTCTCCAGCGCCTGAGGGCGCGAATATGGCGACAAAAATGGCGATTTTGGCGCCAAAAGTGAAAACAGTCCTTTTTCACAAAAACAAGTCCTTAGGCACACAGGGCTCGCAATTCTGCGAGTTTCGCATCCTGTTCGTGACGCCAAGTTGTGTCGACCCGCCACCACAATTGTGGGTTACCAGGGCAATGGGGTACTCAGAGCCGAGCCCATGGAAGTCTATGGGAGTTGTCACAGGTAGCTGTGGCTCGGTCTGTGGCCCTGGCGGTCTGGCGTATGATGGGGATATATTTACAGGGGATAGATTTATATACAGTTCGTGACGCCACCTGTAGTATTCTGGTAATTTGTACCAGCGCTGCTGTAGATCTCTGAGGGGATGGTGAGGCAGCTAGATGTCGGGTCCCCTACAGGTGGGACTCTTCCCTCAGGTCGGTAGTTAGGTAGGGATTGTGCAGGCATGCAATAATAACTCAGTCTCACACGGTCAGCGTCTTTCCATACCTTTACTTGCAAGATGTTCAGGCAGGTCCCAGGGAGGCTGATCCAAGGAGAGTGTATCTTGAGACAGCAGCTGGACAAGTTAGGGGCCTCCTTTACTTTCCACACAATGAGTACAACCAGCCTGAAGCGTAGTTCCCTCAATAACTCCAGCTAATCCATAGCTGTACTGCCCAGTCAGTTTTGTGTTAGGAGCCTTCCAATTGATGAAACTAGGTTCTTGCTTTTGTCTGCGCTTGACTCAAAGTCCCTATTCCACCTGACTCCAGTTACGTACTGACTATATGGGGCTTGTTTGCCGCGACCTAGGGTCCGGTAAATTCCTGGTTTTCTTACCACTATGCTTGAAGCTAATAGTGATCCTTCGGTCCCCAGTGACCGGTTGCAATGTGCAGGACTTCTTCAATCCGTAAGCACTATTCCAATAAACCACTGTGCCTTTCGCCTTGTCCTCGCTGGTAGCATAAGCACTCACACTAGCATAAAGTCGAGTAGTCACTTCCTTCTTTTCCTTCACTTTAAAGTTAGTTGCAGATTCTCAGTTATCAATAGGCAGGAGCACGTCTCTGAACCTTACACTGTCCTTTAGACAGGCGACTGAAGTCTTTCTGCACTAAGCTTCTTCTTTCCTTCCAATGTATTCTGTTGAGGTACAGCTCTGACTAGGCTGAGGTGAATTAAACCACCTGTACTAGACTCCACTTTCCGAACTGATGATAGAGCAATCTGGACTGCTTCCTCCCTCCAGCTAGGCTCCAGACGTCCTCTCTGTCCGAAGACAGGAACTGAACTCCTTCCCTCTCATATCACTCAACACACATACACCTTGACCACTCCCTTAAAGTAAACTACACTACCCCAAGGGTGTGTCTAGTGTATGTTGAGTGAATGGATATTTAGCATTAAACTGCTGTCTCGCCACACACTCTCCAGGGTACTGCGTGTGCCTAACACCAGGGCTACACAACGACACCACAAAAACACTAGTGCACGCCCTTATCATCTCCCGCCTTGACTACTGCAACCTCCTACTCTCTGGCCTCCCCTCCAGCACCCTGGCACCACTCCAATCCATCCTACATTCTGCTACCCGACTAATCCACCTGTCTCCCCGTTATTCCCCAGCCTTTTCCCTATGCCAAGCCCTTCATTGGCTTCCTATCGTCCAGAGGCACCAGTTCAAAACCCTAACTATGACATACAAAGCCATCCACAACCCGTCTCCTCCATACATCTGTGACTTAGTCTCCCGTTACTTACCCTCGCGCAACCTTCGATCCTCTCAAGATCTCCTTCTCTACTCTCCCCTTATCTCTTCTTCCCACAACCGCATACAAGACTTCTCCTGTGCCTCCCCCATTCTCTGGAACTCTCTACCCCAACACATCAGACTCACGCCTACCATGGAAACCTTCAAAAAGAACCTGAAGACCTAACTCTTCCGACAAGCCTACAACCAGCAGTGATCCTCAGTCTACTGAACCGCCGCACAACCAGCTCTACCCTCTCCTAGTGTATCCTCACCCATCCCCTATAGATTGTGAGCCTTTGCGGGCAGGGTCCTCTCTCCTTCTGTACTTATGTGTGTCTGTATTGCTCATATTTATTGTACTTGTCTATACTCGGCCCCTCTCACATTTAAAGCGCCATGGAATAAATGGCGCTATAAAAATGAATAATAATAATGAAGGCTATGTACTACGTGCAAAGACTGCCAAAAATTACAAACAAGGTCATCCATACACCCATCAAGGCACTAACTGTAGTACCTCATTCAAATATTGTGAACAAAGTATAGTGGTTGTACTCCTACACTCATAAAAGCTGTCCACACAGTGCAAAGCCTGTAAAACTTTTCAGGCAGGGTCATCCATGCACCCTTCAAGGCACCAACTTAAGTATCTTATTAAAATATTATAAATAAAGTATAGTTGTGGTACTCCTACACTCATAAAAGCTCTACACACAGTGGAAAGCCTGTCAAAAATTACAAACATGGCCATCCATACACCCTTAAAAGCACCAACTGGAGGGCCTAATTAAAATATAAAGAAAGTGTAGTTATGGTACTTCCACACTCTAAGGTTCTGCACACAGTGCAAAGCCAAAAAAAATTCTAAGGAGGGCAACCCATACATCCTTGATGGCAAGAACTGGAGGACCACATTCACATATTGAAGATTAAAACACAGTTTATGTGCTGCTGTCATCTTGTGGGGTGGAAAAGTCGGGCTAATGCAGGATTTGTTCATTATTATCAGTGTGAGCCTGTCAGCATTTTTTGTTGACAGGCGAAAGCGCCTATTTGTTATGACCCCCCTGGCAGCACTAAAACCTGGTTATGCAAGGCCCTAGTGGCAGGCGAGCACAACACCTCCAAGGCATACAGGGAAAGCTCATGCCATGTGTCCAGCTTTGAGACCCAATAGTTAAAGTCGCAAACAAATTAGAGAGTGCACTGGTTTTGTCGTAAGGTATTGCTTAACCATCTTTAACCCCTTCCCGACCTCCGCCGTACTAGTACTGCTCTGCGGGAGCTGCATTTCTGCCCCGAGCAGTACTAGTACGGCGCCACCATTTCCCGGTCACAGCGCTGCATCGCGCGGTGACCTGGTTCCGATGACTGCTGTCCCTGACAGCAGACCATCTCCGTTCGCAGCGCCGGGGGGTTGCACCGCCCCCTCACATCGGCGATCGCTCTGATTGGCTGTTAAAAGTGAAACAGCCAATCATTGCGATCGCCGATGAAATATGGTGAAATATTACAATCCAGCCATGGCCAATGCTGCAATAGCATCGGCCATGGCTGGAGACCGAGATCTGGCCTCCCCCACACTGCGTGACGGCGGTGATCGGCCCCCGCCAACAATAGGTGGCAGAGATCGGTCTCTGCCGTCACTATCTGCTCCCCTCCTCCTTTGCTGTGCTCCCCCTGCCTTACGATGCCCTCCGCTCACCTCCCCCGGTCCTCGGATGTCTGTGTGGCCGTCCCGGAATCCATCCGGGATCCTTCATGGGCGCCGCCATCTTGAAAAATGGCGGGCGCATGCGCAGTGCGCCCGCCGAATCTGCCAGCCGGCAAATTCCATACTTTTATTTTGATCACTGTGATAAACTCTCACAGTGATCAAAATAAAAAGAAAAGTAAATAAACCCCCCCATTATGACCCCCATAGGTAGGGACAAGTAATAAAATAAAGAAAATATATATTTTTTCCATTAGGGTTACCACTAGGTTTAGGGTTAGGGTTAGAACTAGGGTTAGGATTAGAAGTAGGGTTACGATTAGAATTAGGGTTATGGTTGGAATTAGGACTAGGGTTGGAATTAGGGTTAAGGTTGGAATTAGGGTTAGGTTTAGAATTAGGGTTACGATTGGAATTAGGGTTACGGTTGGAATTAGGGTTACGGTTGGAATTAGGGTTAGCGTTCAAATTGGGGTTAGGCTTGTGGTTAGGGTTAGAGTTGGGATTAGGGTTAGGGGTGTGTTGGGGTTAGAGTTGGGATTAGGGTTAGGCTTGTGGTTATGGTTAGGGTTGGGATAAGGGTTAGGGGGGTGTTGGGGTTAGGGTTATGGTTAGGGTTGGGATTAGGATTAGGGGTGTGTTCGGGTTAAGGCTGTGGTTAGGGGTGTGTTGCGCTTAGGGTTAGAGTTAGAATTGAGGGGTTTCCACTATTTAGGCACATCAGTGGTCTCTCAACGCGACATGGCGCCACCATTTGTTCCAGTCAATTTTGCGTTCAAAAAGTCAAACAGTGGTCCCTCCATTCCGAGCCCCGACGTGTGCCCAAACAGTGGTTTACCCCCACATATGGGGTATCAGCGTACTCAGGAAAAATTGCACAACAACTTTGGGGGTCTAATTTCTCCTGTTACCTTTGGGAAAATAAAAAAATTGGGGCCTAAAAAAATGATTTTTGTGAAAAAAAATTATTTTTTATTTTCACGGCTCTGCGTTATAAACTTCTGTGAAGAACTTGGAGATTCAAAGTGCTCACCACACATCTAGAAGCGTTCCTTGGGGATCTAGTTTCCAAATGGGGTCACTTGGGGGGAGTTTCTACTGTTTAGGCATATCACGGGCTCTGCAAACGTAGCATGACGCCCGCAGACCATTCCATCAAGTCGGCATTTCAAAACGTCATTACTTCCCTTCCGAGCCCCGACGTGCGACCAAACAGTGATTCCCCCTACATATAGGGTACCAGTGTACTCAGGACAAACAGGACACCAACTTTTATGGTCCAATTTCTCCTGTTACCCTTGTGAAAATAAAAAATTTTTGAGGAAAAAAAATGATTTTTTTTTTCATGGCTCTGGGTTATAAACTTCTGTGAAGCCCTTGGGGGTTCAAAGTGCTCACAACACATCTAGATAAGTTCGTTGGGGGTCTAGTTTCCAAAATGGGGTCACTTGTGGCGAGTTTCTACTGTTTAGGCCCATCAGGGGCTCTGGAAACGTAACATGACCATTCCATCAAAGTCGGCATTTCAAAGCGTCACTACTTCCCTTCCGAGCCCCGACGTGCGCCCGAACAGTGGTTCCCCCCCACATATGGGGTACTCAGGACAAACTGTACAACAACTTTCGGGGTCCAATTTCTCCTGTAACCATTGTGAAAATAAAAAAATAGGGGGCTAAAAATCATTTTTTGAGGAAAAAAAATTATTTTTTATTTTCACAGCTCTGCATTATAAACTTCTGTGAAGCACCTGGGGGTTCAAAGTGCTCACCACACATCTAGATAAGTTCTTTAAGGGGTCTAGTTTCCAAAATGGTGTCACTTGTGGTTTTTTTTCACTGTTTAGGCACACAGGGGCTCTCCAAACTCGTCATGGTGTCCGCTAACGATTGGAGCTTATTTTCCATTCAAAAAGTCAAATGGCGCTCCTTCCCTTCTGGGCCCTGCCTTGCACTCAAACAGTGGTTTATGACCACATATGAGGTATCTGTGCACTCAGGAGAAATTGCCCAACAAATTTTAGGATCCATTTTATCCTGTTGTCCATGTGAAAATGAAAAAACTGAGGCTAAAAGAAAATTTTTGTGAAAAAAAAGTACTTTCTTTTTTTTTACGGAACGATTTGTGAAGCACCTGGGGGTTCAAAGTGCTCACTATTCATCTAGATAAGTTCCTTGGGGGGTCTAGTTTCCAAAATGGGGTCACTTGTGGGGGAGCTCCAATGTTAAGGCACACAGGGACTCTCCAAATGCGACATGGCAACCGCTAAATATTCCAGCATATTTTCCATTCAAAAAGTCAAATGGCGCTCCTTCCCTTCTGAGCCCTCAGGAGAAATTGCCCAACAAATTTTAGGATCCATTTTATCCTGTTGCCCATGTAAAAATGAAAAAATTGATGCTAAAAGAAAATTTTTGTTGGAAAAATGAAAATGTCCATTTTTTCCTTCCACGTTGCTTTAGTTCCTGTGAAGCACCTGAAGGGTTAATATTCTTCTTGAATGTAGTTTTGAGTAGCTTGAGGGGTGCAGTTTTTATAATGGTGTCACTTTGGGGTATTTTCTGCCATATAGACCCCTCAAAGTGACTTCAAATGTGAGGTGGTCCCTAAAAAAAATGGTTTTGTAAATTTTGCTGTAAAAATGAGATATCGCTGGTCAACTTTTAACCCTTATAATTCCTAACAAAAAAAAAATTTGTTTCCAAAATTGTGCTGATGTAAAGTAGACATGTGGGAAATGTTATTTATTAACTATTTTGTGTCACATAACTCTCTGGTTTAACAATAAAAATTAAAAATTTGAAAATTGAAAATTGCGAAATTTTCCAAATTTTCGCCAAATTTCCATTTTTTTTTCACAAATAAACTCAAAAATTATCGACCTAAATTTACCACTAACATGAAGCCCAATATGTCGCGAAAAAATAATCTGAGGTTCGCTAGGATCCGTTGAAGCGTTCCTGAGTTATTACCTCATAAAGGGACACTGGTCAGAATTGCAAAAAATAGCAAGGTCTTTAAGGTCAAAATAGGCTGGGTCATGAAGGGGTTAAAAAACTTTTCCCTTCTGGTCAAAAATATCCGGTCATCAGGGCCTGGATGCTGGACAGTGTCATGAAATTGGCACAGGCCTTTGACAGTGTACCTGTCACAGGTTTACCGCAACAGCGAGGGTCTAGAAGACCACGGTGTCTGATTCCACGTACTCATGCACTGATTGGAAGCACTTCACCCTCATATTAAACGGTGCAGGTTTTTGCTAGCAGTGCAGGGGTTAAATCTGTTCTGTTGAGAGTCTCTGAAGCTTTCCTGCTTTGATGATCTCAACTGTTCAGTGTTGGCCACTGCCCTCTGTTATATATACTTGCTTCTGGAAATCAGAATTGTCAGCGTTAGTTTTATACTGCCTGGTGTGGAGCTGAAGGTATTCCACTCTGTTATCTGTGAGTGCATATTTGTATTATTGGTATTTTTATTTATCCCTGTCCGTCATTTCTTGTCAGTTTAGTTTGTGTATTCTTATATACAACTACTCCCCACTTCCCTGGGTGACCTGTCAGAAGCCATACACATGAATACCTAAGCAGAGCGCCACATGAAGACCCCCTCACAAGCCGCCCCAAAGCACGAGCATATCATTAACTCAAAACTGAAAATAAAGATTAAACAACAACCACAAGATGGATTTCAACAGCGCCAACCTGACACTGTCTGTAGGTTACTCAGCACAAGCCTGCTGACAGGTTCCCTTTAACAACAACTTAACTTATTGGCGACTGTGTCTCACCATCATCTACTTCCTTAGACAAAATTTGCCGTTTCCCACCGTCATCTTCTTGTGATTGTGGCTGCTCTAAGTTTTGTGCATCACTAAACAACATGTCCTCCTGTCCCACTTGGAACATGCAAGGTGAGAGGCCACAATCAAATGTTTATGTAAGGAGCTCCTCGGAGTGTCCTAGTGTAGGATCACTCGTCTTCTGGGACTCTTATTCCTAAAACTGTGCACACAGTCCTGGACAATAACTCTTTCCTCCAATAAGAACTTTCCCTGAGCTGTGCAATGGCATCAGTGTGGCGGTGCCAGTCCTTTTATAACCTCTGATGAGATAATACGGCCAGCCAATTACAGTAATGCCACTACCAATATGGCTATGGCATTACAGTGACTGGTAGGCATGCTCATTCGCGGTTTAACAGGCACCAAACATGCGGGGCAGGGATTCAAGCATTCAATCCGAGCACCAGCCAATGCTTGACGAGTCTCGAGCATATCCGATCACACAGATAGTCAAGTAATATCTGAGCACGTTCACACATCACTAGTTGCTGTATTAACCCAAGTCCTAAAAATGACCTGTGGATTTGCCATTGAACAATAATTTAAAGCACCACTTCAGCGGTTTTCTTTAATTGCAGTACTGGAGTGATGCTTGTAAACTAAATTCCCTGCTCATACTTTCATACCAACACTTCGCCATCTTTACCTTCTATCGCCACTGCTCCCGTCATTCTTGCAGTTTGTGACCTCCTGAATTGCTCCAGTGTTTGCTGGAGGGAGATGGAGGTCAGTTTTTAATGTAAGTCTATGTGACTTTCGTTCTAGCTCTCATAGACTTGCACTGAGCGCTTGTGACCATTACTTATGAATTCCGGCCAGTCAGAATTTGCGGTCACAAGATGTCAACACATGACTGGAGTGGTGCCAATAAAAGGTGAAAAGAGCAGCGGGTAAGTATAATACTATGGTCAGGGACAGTATCATAGCTACAGAGGGGCTCACCGGAGCTACGCTACTGCAACTGTATCGGCGTGCGCAATGCACTCATACAGTTACCCTCTGTCTCTGCTCGATCTCCCTGCACAGTCACCTGGACGCTGTGGGGCCTGTGACCTGGGGGTGGGATCCGATGCCAGCTTTGAGCCCCCCGCCCGTAATCGCAAGTTCATCTGTATCAGCTGGATGCCAATACAGTTGAAAACAGTAATGAGACATCATTCCCCGCTGTACTGAGATGAATAGGTGCTCGGAGCTGTATAGAAACGAGGAGGAGAGGTGAATATTGCATTTTTTAATGGGGAGTGCATTATACTATATGGAGGCCTATGTGGAATGCATCTTATACTTAACTTGTAATGTCTTCACATCCTGTTCCGTCCAGATGTGTCCGGATCCCAGAATCCCAAGCGACGGAAGTTCACCGCCCGCCATATTGAGACACCCAAGTGATGGGTGTCTCAATGGAAACTGCTGGCGGTACCAGCCTCTTGCACGGTACCACCAGCGGAACACCATCGCACCACACACTCACACTGTATACGCCGAACGTACCACACACACACACACACACACACACTATATGCTGTATGCACCCCACACACAGTATACTCCGTACACACCACACACACACTGTATACGCTGTATGAACCACACACACACATTGTATACGCCGTACGCACCACACACACACACTGTATATGCCATACACACCACACACACTGTGTACGCCGTACGCACTTCACACACACTGTATACGCCGTACGCACCACACACACATTCTGTATACGCCGTATGCACCACACACACACTGTATACGCCGTACGCACAACACACACACACTGTATACGCTGTACGCACCACACACACACTGTATACGCCGTATGCACCACACACACACTCTGTATATACCGTACGCACCACACACACACTGTATATGCCATACGCAGCCTCTTGCGCGGTACCACCAGACATCAGACAAGGTGGATAGCACCTAAGGTAGACAGGTCAAAGAAGAGAGCACAGACGGGAGAAATCAGCACATGGGGAAAGAGAGAGTGGATAGGTGGGTGAGCACATGGGGGGAGAGCTTCTCAACGCTGCAAAGCATGCCCCCATCATGACATTACCGCCCTCCCGATGCGATAGCATCGGACCTCTATCCAGTATATACATAAACACATAATCCGTTTCTAAATAATATCCAATATTATTTTAGATACATAGATGATTTATTATTGGTTTGGAAAGGAGATACTGATTGTATTTCTCCTTTCATTGATTATCTCAACTCCAATTCTATTAATCTTACTTTTACTCACAGTTTTGATAAACAAACTATTTGTTTTTGGATCTTTCTTTGGAAGGCATTCCCCTGAATATTATCACCACCTCAACATACCGCAAGAAGCTGGTAACATAATTCTACATGCGGATAGTTTTCACCCTGCCCATACTATTAAGTCTATCCCAGTGGGGGAACTCACTCGGGCTAAACGAAATTGTAGTGTTGAATCTTCTTTTGAACAAGAAAGCAAACGCATTTGTAATAGATTAAAAAAACGCAATTACCCTGTTTGGAGCTTGAATCGAGCACAGAGAATAGTTGACAATAAATCGCGTACCGCTTTATTGGACATAGATCGATCTGTCCCTAAAAATAAATCCCAGAACAATTGCCCCACTTTGGTCCTTACCTATAGTGCTTATTTTAAATCTATTTCTAACATTGTTAAACGCAACATCGATATTCTGAGATGCGATCATATAATGGTTAAAATTTTAGGAGAGGGCATTAAAATTGTTTCCAGAAGAGCTCCCACTCTCGGCAATTTTTTGTCACCTAGTTTTTTTCGTTCCAAATGTAAATCAGGCAATGCCAATTGGTTATCGTTTAAAGGTTTTTTCGTTGTGAACAATTTCCGTGCAAGACTTGTTCACATTCATCAAAAACTGTCAGTTTCTCTAATCTCATTTCAAATAAAATTGTTAATATTAATGAATTTTTGAACTGTAATGTGGATCATGTTGTTTATATTATTGAATGTAAGCATTGCCATTTAAAATATGTAGGTTCTACTATCAGAAGATTAAAAGATCGCATACGCGAACATCTCTATGATATTGTGCATCCTACAACCCGTAATATATCCAATGTATCAAAACACTTCATTATGGTTCATAACAGAGATACTTCTTTAATACTTTTGCAATAGAACATATTTCCAAACCTCCACGTGGAGGTAATCGTGAAAGACTTTTACGTGATAGGGAAGCTCTATGGATTCTTTTGTTGGATTCCAGGGTACCCATGGGGTTAAATCTAAAAAGAGAGTTCCTGTTATATTATTAATTGTTTTTATTCTGTCTATTTGTCTTTGTATTTTTGTTCAATCTTTATCATTAATTGGCTTGTAATCAACATCTCCTGTGTCATGTGCTTTTATACTCACCTTCTATTTGCTAGAGACATACTGAAGTCTAAGAACACTTGTTCGAAACGCGTTCAGTCTCTCACTAGCAACCTCTCCTCTGGGCACTCCGGTCGGGTATTTTTATTCTGTTACTTGGATTTTGAATAAAGCTTTTGGATCTCATCTTCTTGAGCTGGATCGTTTTTGTCAAGGGAATGTATTATACTATATGGAGGCCTATGGAGAAAGCATTATACTATATAGAGGCCTGTGGGGAGTGCATTATACTATATGGAGGCCTATGGGGAGTGAATTATACTATATAGAGGCCTATGAGGAGTGCATTGTACTATATGGAGGCCTATGGGGAGTGAATTATACTATATAGAGGCCTATGAGGAGTGCATTGTACTATATGGAGGACTACAGGGTGCATTATACTATATGGAGGCTATTTAGTCACCATCATACAATAACGGGGCCATCATGCAGTGTGGAGATCACAGTGAGGGAGCCATCATACAGTGTGGGAGATAATGTGGTGTGTTTGTACAGTGTTGGGGCCATCCTAAAGTGTTGGGGGCTACTAAGGGTCAGTATACAGTTTGGGGGCATTATACTGTGTATAGGGGAGCATTATACTGTGTAGAGGGAACTGTATGCGGGAGACTCGGAGCATTATTAAATGTTAAGTGGGCACTTATTGTTAAAGGGGAACTATGGTTATTGTGACTGTCAAACTGATACATAGAGGGCATTATTATTTTTTAGGGGACAAAATGTTGGCATTCTGTTATCTAAGGCAGTTGCACAGGGATTATTAAATGCTAGAGGTTTGTTTTACCATGTAGAGGGCACACCATACCAAATAGTAGGTGCAATAATAGGGCCACATATGGCAGCAGCGTCTCTGTATTGGGTATTAGCAGGCAGAGGTGTTTGTGCAGGTTGGGGTTAGATGGAGACGTTGCCTGAATTGTGAGAAGTCAGATATGTCTTTGTTGCAATCTCTGCAGCTGAGTCCTGGCTGGAGAAGTTGTCATGTTGGTCTGGGCCAGATGGAAAATATGGGAAAAATGAATGACTCAATCAGAAAGAATGTCACTATTTGTAACTGTACTGTAATCTATTACATGTTCTACAGCACTGGTATCCTCCACTATATGGTCACCATATGGCTGTAAAATCAGTGCTGGTCTTTCTATAGAGATTTTTTTTAGTAACAGCATGGTCATCTGCTGAGGTTCTCCTACATCCACTATTAGAATACGCCAACATAGTTGTAATCACGGTTACTTCGTTAGTGACCCACTCAGAAGTTTTGTTCCCCCCTGAACCAAAACCTTAGCTACGCCTCTGGTCAGGGACCTTAGATTAGAAGCACCACTCCAGTGCTGAAAAAACAACATGTTGGAGTGGTTCTTTAACCTACACTGTGAATGGTAAAAAAAAACTGTAGTCCGACGTGACCTCGTTGCCAGTTTCTCTCTACATTGTCCAAAGTGATTGACAGGTAACTCCATGCAGTATTTGGTGAGTATTTTACCTCAGTAGCTAGTGGTGACGTGTTTCTTTTATACTTTTCCTCTAATTGTTCCACTCTTAATTTTGCAAATATTGAGTTAAACAAACTCATCATATGCACATGGCTGCAGTTTTCTCTGAAGTGTTGTGGAGATTCAGAGTAAGGCCTCTTTCATACGTCAGTGTGTCCCATACGTGTGGTGACAGTTTTCACATGTACCGGTGACACACACGTAGATTCATTCAAGTGAATGGGTCTGTGCACATGTCAGTCTGTTTCAACAGACCATGTGTCCGCGGGCAAAATATGCTGACATGTCCGTTTTTAAAAACAGCACGGGCCGTAAAGCGCCACGCACACGTGCACACTCATGACTCACAGATGACATCCATGTATCATTGTGACATGTACTGGCACCTGGGAAGCAGCGGTAAAGTTAGGGCTGCTCTCCAGCGCTGGGCGCTGAAGACTGGTCATCATTCTAATCTGCTCTGCCAGCGATCAGGGCAATGGATGTGCCTTTTCTGGGCAGCTGCAATTTTTAGGCTGGTTGGGCCAATATCTATGGCCCCTTACCAGCCTGAGAATATGAGCTGTCAGCTTTAGCTTGGCTAGTTGTCAAAAATGGGGGAAACCCCACACCGTGTTTTAAAACATTTCTTTAAATAAAAAAAACTGTGAGGACCCTTTTGTTCTTGATAAACAGCGCTGCTGAAGCTGACAGCTGAGTATTGCATCCCACAGCTGTCAGTTTTGCCTGGCTGGTTGTCAAAAATGCAGGGGAACCCACGCCGTTTTTAAAATTTTTTTTTTCATTTATAGCGCAGGTGGTAGCTGATGAATTACTCCCATAAGCCACCGCCTGCTCTCACTGTTATCATCTGAATACAACGCTCAACATTGTCCCCTGCTAGCGCTGATCACAGCACCAGCAGGGGAGAATTAAGTTAGCTGTCTTCAGTACCCGGCGCCGGAGAACAATAGCGCTACCAGTATGTGTGCTACTGATGTGGCACACGGACTGCACAAGGTTGCTACACGTATGCTACAAGTATTGCACACACGGACTCTGATATCTCCGGTACTGTTTTTTCCGGTACCATAAATATCAGGACGTGTGAAAGAGGCTTAAAACATACCTGTCTGCAGTTGGGCAGACAGTTTCTGATTCATGCTACTTGTGCTTCAGGCAGCATGAATTTAGTGAAAGGTTCAATTTTAGGCCACATTCACACATTCAGTATTTGGTCAGTATTTTACATCATTATTTGGAAGTCAAAACCAGGAGTGGGCGATTAAATACAGTAGTAGTGATGTTACTATTATACTTTTCCTCTGATTGTCACACTCCTGGTTTTGGCTCACAAATACTGAGGTAAAATACTGATCAAATACTGAGTGTGTGAATGTGGCCTTAGTCAAATCCTTAATAAGTTAAAAGGGTTGAACATTTTATATATACAGTATTTTCTTTTTTTGAAATGAAGAAAAATGTAAAACCAAAATCCACCCCCCTTGTCCCTAGTGATCTCTATTCACTTCTGGCAGCTGATCATTTTCTGTCTAATCTTGTGACTGTGCTTATGGTGCATTTACACTGAATATTTAAGTGAATCGATAATCTCTCAGTCTAAATAGGCTGCTGTTCATCCGATGAATAAATACAATGCCCATTCATTGGACATTTTAGCCTATGCTCACTGATCAATCTATTACTGATCGTTCAGTGCACATCATATAGTGCAGTACGCCTGTGTAAACAGGATATTAAATGACCAGTGATTATTAAATATTTTCCAGTTGGTGCCTGTTTAACGTTGTCAAATCGGGTACTGGAAACCCATAATACTGCACATGCTAAGCTAGTAAGCCAAAACTGGCTGGTACCAGAACCGTTAGTATTGGTTATGTTATTTTTTTTATCGCATCCCCTGCCTTTTGGCATTTTGAAAAACAATTGTATGTATAAGAGAACACCTCTAAGATAAGCTATGCTAGCAGGACCTTATCACGGTTCTATGAAATGTGAGGTATTTTTTATTTGCTTACCAGTTTTACTCCATAATCACAAGCACGGATTTGCCATAGGCAAAGCTGCTGTGGATGTTAATACCCAGGTTTCTGATACAGGTTGATCAGCTTATCCCACACAGTTTAGCCCCATTCTTATTAAGTGAAACTAATATATGTCTCTTCGAGTGGAAGCCAAGTAAATAATAAACATGCTGTGAATTTTAAAGTCCACTGAGTATTCATTATTCTTTTTGGATATTTTCCAGTGCATGTGATAAGTGTAAATTACATGATTAACTTGCTTTGGTTGTAGCATGTCAGAAGTTTCTGTCAAGATTTAGATCTGAAATCTTTGCCTAAACCTTGACAATATCTTACGTATGAACATGGCCTTAAGGGTATGCCACACTAAACAATATCGCTAACGGGATCGCTAAAAAACGTCACTATTTAGCGATCCTGTTAGCGATGTTGTTCAGTGCGGCATCTGCCAGCGACGAGCTTCCTGCTGTGATCTCGCTCGTCGCTGGAATCGTTCCGGACCCTATTTTCTCGTCGGCGCTCCCGCTGGGTAAGTATCTAATCGCTGTGTGGCACCTTTTCTTAGCGATTTAGCGGTACTTTTGTACCGCTAAAGTCGTTAAGAAGATCGCTAACGGCGATAGCGTCGTTAACTATATCGCTAAATGTGGCCGCATTTAGCGATATAGAAACAATCCCGCTAGCGATCGCATTAGTATGCGTCGTTATTGTGATCGCTAGCGGGATTGTTTAGTGTGGCAGTACCTTTAGTCACATACTGTACTTCTGACTAAGAGTAAACAGGGCCTATTGTAAGAGGAAGTGACAATACTCTTGAAAACCCTGGGGCTGTGTATCATTGGTGCTGGAAGGCTGCCACCTACTATTCAGACGGGACCATACTGAACTAACCGAACAGGAAGAGTTGCAGGGTGGGACGAGTTTGTATGTAACACCTAGTCAGGTGTCATTGGTGACGGAGTTCCTGAATATACAGAGTTTGTGCACCAAACCGGAGTGAGTTTTGGCGCCAATGAAGAGAGCGGTCCAGACATACTCAGGAGGAAACACTTCAGCTCGAGTGACAAGCCAGGATGAGAAGCAAGTGCCAGCAGGCTGCTGTCCGGTTACATATAGGACCCCAACGGCATCAAGTGAGACTCAAAGACCTGATATGCGCAAGTCAGGACCCAGAATCCCCACTGTGCCAGTTGAGAGCCATAGTCCAGCCAGAACCCAGACAATGCCATTCAAGAGCCATAGCCCAGCCCTCTTTCCCTCAGACCTGGAAGACACCTGATGTCTGTCAAGCAAAGAAGATCAGTAAGAAGACTCCTAGAAGAAGACTCTTTTAGTGATGATCGTGAAACACGAGTGAGGTGGGATGTCGTATCCAGCACCGACATACAGTACGGGGGAGTTGGCCTGGACAGGGGCACGAACAGGGTGAGGGTCAGTTGATGTGAAAGAGGCCCAACGTGCTTTAATAGCCTTTGGCAGGAGGACTTAAGGCCTTTTAGAAGAACCGGAGGCCCCCGCTAGGGTCACTGTTATGGGAGTAGTCTGCACAGTAGCTCCCACCAGAATGTGTATTTAGACAGAAGTATAGTCCTTAAGAAGCTTCTCTAACGTTTAAAGTGAACTTTAAGAACTCATTGTACAGCATGTTCTCTATTGTATCATTTACTTTTGCATCGTGTAAATTGTTATTATAGCTACTTCAAATTTCCCGCCATCTCTGAGGAAATAAATAGCTCATTGATTATTCCCACCTTCTGTTCCACTGCCTGTTGCATTTGACCACCTGCTTACACTATCACCCCCAAAATTCAAATGAAACCACTTATATAGTCATACAGGGGATTTAGCTCCTAGAAAAATCATATCAATAGTATAAATCTCACAATTTTAGTTTTATAATAAAAACTGTTTCATTACCTTTGCAAATGAGGTGTCCTCGGTACATTATTGGTGTGGCTAAGGGCTTATTGCACTTATTCTGCAGTTGGCATCCTCCGCACTTCCCCTTAGCTGGATTGACAAATCTTGCTTGCCCAGAGCTAGCGATGCCTGAAGTGAAGCACCGGACCTTCGGGAGAGAAGAATGACAGTGTGCTTGCACTGACACTTGTGCTCCTGCACTGTGACAGTGCAGATGTATAGGTCCAGAAATTCAATTCTGTCCATGCTCACTCTCGACAAGTGGGCACTTTCAAGTAAGTTGAGGGGAGTAAATGAATATGCTAATTCAGGGAGTTGAATGGTACTCAGTGTTACACCCGGTCCCAGTTCTGGCCCCTCACCCGCTCCTCCCGAGGCTGCCTCTGTACCTCTGCGAAGTCCCTGTCAGGATCTTCGCTCTCTGTCCCTCGATGTCCTGCTGCTGCTGCTCTCCTCTTCTTCTTTGCACACTGCCAGCAGGCCTCCAGGGAGAATGCTTAGGACGCGAGCACATGTCCCTCTGGTCTCTTAAAGGGACAGCACACATTTTTTGAAAATATCAATTAACCAATGGCAGCGAACTGATTACTATTTCTAGCAACTCCGCCATAGGGGGAGTGCCGGAGCAACGAGTATCTACTCTTGCTAAACCCGGTTCTGTTCTTCTTCTGTGCTGTTATAGCATTCCGTTTGGCACTCTGCTTATACTGTTTGTCTCCGCAGAATATCAGTGACCTGTTGTTTGGCTATCCTTGACGACATCAGTATCTATACACTCACTGCCATCCCGTTCCGCCACTCGCCGTCCAAACCTGTGGACAAAGCTAAAGTTGCTGGAGCCAGCTTCCTACCATCTACCCGGAATTTGACGATCTTCGCCAGAGCCAGCTTCACCTCATATATCCAGTGTCCGCCGGTCTGCTCCACAATATCTGTAATACCTGTTTACCCGTTTGTCCCGCTGGGACAGCTGCCACGTGTCCGGGGTCTAACTGGAGGTAGCACCTGTGTCCCCCAGGTATTCCATTCTGGTTCTGTTCGAGGGACCTTACAACAGATACCTGGGGCTCATTAGTTACGCCCCCTTCCGGGCCTTCCGGACTGAGGTCTCGAGATTCCACTCAAAAACTAAAATACAAATGTGAACTTCATCACCTGTGCCTCCGCTTCCATTCGTTACACTTAGAACCCTTGGCCATGCCAAGAATGCACCAAGGAGCCCTCATTTGCAAGGAAATCGAACGGTGCACTGAGCCCTTGGCCATGCCAATAATGCATGTAGGAGCCCTCATTTGCGAGGGAATCGAACTGTGCACTGAGCCTTAGGCCATGTGATGAATGGAGGGAGGAGCCCTCAGCAAAGCGTTTTCAAGTTGCCCTTTCCTCAGTCCCAAAATGTAATTAAGAAATGGCATTTAACAGGAACAGTGGAGGTCATGATAGGGTGTGGAAGTCCAAGCAAAATTTCAGTGAGAGCTGCTCGTATGATTGCTAGAGAGACAAATCAGAACCCCCTCTTGACTGCAAAAGACCTTCAGAAAGATTTAGCAGACATTCAAAAATCCAAGTGCGGTAAAATTGCAAATAAAGTGCAATTCACAATTGATTTTTGCTTTGTTTTTTTACTATGTTCACTAAATGCCAAAACTGACCTGCCATTATGATTCTCCAGGTCATTACGAGTTCATAGACACCAAACATGTCTAGGTTCTTTTTTTATTTAAGTGGTGAAAAAAAATTCAAAGTTTATAAACAAAAAAAATTGCGCCATTTTCCGATACCCGTAGCGTCTCTATTTTTTGTGATCTCGGGTTGGGTGAGGGCTTGTTTTTGTGCATTGAGCTGACATTTTTAATGATACTATTTTAGTGCAGATACGATCTTTTGATCGCCCATTATTGCAATGTTGCGGCCACAAAAAAAATGTAATTCTGGCGTTTTTACTTTTTTTCTTGTTATGTCGTTTAGCAATCAGGTTAATTTTTTTATATTGATAGACCGGGCAATTCTGAACATGGCGATACCAAATATGTGTATGTTTGATTTTTTATTGTTTTATTTTGAATGGGGCAAAAGAGAGGTGATTTGAACTTTTATATTTTTTAAAATATTTTTAAAACTTTTTTTTTTACTTTTGGCATGCTTCAATAGTCTCCATGGTAGACTAGAAGCTGCCATAACCTGATCGCCTCTGCTACATACAGGCGATTATCAGATTGCTGACCACTGGGCGGCGTTCATAGCAATCCAGCAGTGACAACCATAGAGGTCTGCAGGAGACCTCTCATTGTCATGCCAACCCATCAGTGACCCGTGATCACGTGACGGGGGTCACCGATGGGCAGATTTCCGGCCCGCTTGCCGGAAGCGCGTGTTAAATGCTGTCAGAGTTTGACAGCAGCATTTAACGAGTTAATAGCCGTGGGTGGATCACGATTCCACCCACGGCTGTTGGAGGCACATCTCAGCTGGAGCCCACATCAAAGGGAGGGTGTCCGACATTGGTGTATTATTATGCCCGATGTTGTAAAGGGCTTAAGAGTGTAGATTTACATTTTACTGGGTTATTATAGGAGCAATGATACTTTTCTAGAACCTTTATGCTCCTTATTGTTCCATTGATACATGACAGACCTGATTTGGGACTTGGTTCTTTAGGGATAAATTAAGTACAATTTGGGGCTAAATAACATTTTTTGATTCATTTTAATCCTTCACGACATCCGCTGTCCATGTACGGCGCTGCGGGAGGTGTGTTTCTACAAACTGCCGTGCATGTATTGCATGACGATTGCGCTGGCTCGGTCTGAGCGCCAGCATGGAGCTAGCGCTGATTGCGGGTGTTTAAACCCACCGATGCTGCTGTCAGAAGTGACAGCGACATAGATATGCATAACAGAGTGACAGTGATAAGCATAGCAGAGGGAGGGAGCTCCTTCTATGCTACGATCTGCACGACGCGATTGGTGAGCCCAGGCCAAACGATGGCCGCTGGGTCACCAAAGTATGGTGGCCTGTAATCTGTTCAGAGAATAAGCTGACATGCCTCCTCTCTGTGCGAGATGCTGATCTATTAGATCAGCTATTAGGGCAGGGAAAGTTGATGACCCATCTTTTGACAAGGAAGAAAGGTAAACACAAGTTTTAAAAATTGTAAAAATGTAGCAAAAATCACAAACAAAAAAAGGAAAAATATTAATCCAATAAATACATATATTTATGTAAAAACAAAAATAAGCAAATAAAGTACCCATATTTGGTTTTGGCGTGTACGGAATGACGAGCTTATTAAACTGCCCAACTAGTTAACCCCTTCAATGAACATCGTAAAATAAATTAATAAAAAAAGTGGCAAAAAAACTATACTTTGTCATCATACTGCTGATCAAAAAGTGCAAAAAAAACGCTATCAAAAGTCGAATGTAAAAAAAAATGGTGTAGCTAAAAACAGCATCTTGTCCCGCAAAGAACAAGCTGCCATACAGCTCCATCAACTGAAAAATAAAAAAGATATAGCTCTCAGATTAGAGCAATGCAAAAACAATTCTTTTTTCCATAAAATAGTTTTTATTGTGTAAAAGTGCAAAAACATAAAAATAATATGGATTTTGTTAATTCTGGCTCTCAAAAATCAGAATAGAAAGTGATCAAAATTGTTATGTGCCCGAAAATGGTGCGAATAAAAACGTCAGTCCTAACATGACTATGGGGTGTGGGGAGCATCACCAGCAGCCGTTGCTCCATGCACAGCGTTACAGCACTAGTCCCAACCTCAGCTATATAACAGGTAATCAACCTACATGAGTTTTTTGAATGCTTATACCTGTTAATTGGTTCTGGTCACTATGACTGTTGGTATGAGAAACACTACATAACTACTTCAAGCACCCTCTTTTTCATCTTTTTGGACTTGGTCTCCTCCATCCCCTTCCTTAAATGCTGCATTTCAATCTTACTTTTGCCAAATCTCAGTATAACAAGCTATATTTCTGAGTCGCCCGCCAGGGCCTGTGGGGTACTCGGCACCGAGCCCGTTCACTTCAATGGGGATGTCACGGGTAGCACAGCTCGGTCCGTGGCCCTGGGCGCTCACTAAAAGGGGAATATTTACAGGGATTAAAGTATTTACAGTTTGTTCGTGACACCACCTGTGGTACCTGGTCAGGATGACCAGCGCTGCAGGGTAGATCCACTGAGGAGGTTGTTACTGGGCAGCAAGGTGTTAAGTCTTCCACAGGCAAGACTGGGTCCCTCAGGGTAGATGGCGGTGTAGGGGTGCAGGATGGAGAAGGGGCTTTTCAGCCGCAGGAGAAATAATGCAGACACACACACGAAAGTCTCTTTCTGTACCTTTACTGATGGTAGTTGCAGGCACGTCCCGGGAAGCTGGCAGGGTGGAGGATGCACGTCCAGTATTCCCACTGAGTAGGTGTAGGGCCTCCTTACTCCTGTTGTGTGAGTTTCTGACCTGTATGAAATGAAGTCTAACTCTGCCTTCAGTTATACGCCCGGCTGACTTTGTGGTGAGGCCTTCTCTTGGATAGAACAGTGTCTCTGTATGCAGCGTCCTGCTAGACCCCCGTCTTCCTGACCCCAGTTACGTATCAGCACTGCTGGGCCACTGCGACTTGAAGTCCCACAGGGTCTCCGGTATCTCCTACTAGTCGTGTAGATGCTAGCAAGCTCGGACCCGGTGTCCGGTGGTGCAGAGTAAAGGTAAGCTATCAATGCTGTTTCAACCTCCATTACTCTCTTGTTATCTTCCACTCGCCTTTCGTCCTACTCCGACCCTTAACATAAGCACACTAGCAGTAGATAGCTGATTCTTCCTTCTCTTCACCGCTCTCAAAGCGTCGGCACGCTTGCTCGCTGAAACTACACTCAGTTGACTCAGTTCTGACCAGGCTGAAGTGGCTGTCTTTCTCCACTTGTACTAGCCTCCACACATTAAACTAAGCCCAAGCTGTAGTCTTCAGGTTCTCTCAGCTCTCAGCTAGACTAGACTGAACACTCTGTCTCTCTGAGGTAATCTGCTCTCCTCTCGTCTAAGGTGTTCTCTGGTGTTCTGAGGAGATCTGATCTCGTCTCTCAGGCTAATCTGAGGTAACTGCTGTGCGTTCACTACCCTATATATACTGCAAAAGGGCTCCCTCTGGTGGATCTAGGGAATAGTGCAAGCTGTGAATGAATATCAGGTACGTGTGGGTTTACCTTTAGTGCATCCTCCTGTGACATGTGGCTCCAAGCGCAGCTGGGCTACACATTTCTGCAATTGCTGAGTCTACATGCTACTGGCCGTTGTTTTAGGGGTTTAGGAATTGGTGACAATAATTAAGATGATTTTCCTTTGGGGCTTGAAATATATTTCACTGTGCACTTTATTTATCTACTTATGTTGAGTCGCACTTAGTACCAGGGCTATGGGGTACTCGGCACCGAGCCCATGAAAGTCTATGGGATTTGTCACTGGCAGCAGGACTCGGTCCGTGGCCCTGGGCGCTCATACAATGGGGATATATTTACAGGGAATTGAATAATAGATAGTTTGTGACGCCACCTGTGGTATCTGATCAATTGGACCAGCGCTGCTATATAGATTTTCACGGGGGATGTTATGGGGCAGCTAGATGGTAAGTCTCCCACAGGCGAGACTGGTCCCTGGAAGTCTATGGTGGTGCATGGTGTAGGTAATAAAGCAGTCTCACACAAGGCAGTCCCTTTCCATACCTTTACTTGTAGATGTTTCAGGCAGGTTCTCCCCGGAGCACTGTGAGGCGAAGGATGCACCTTCAGACTCCCCCACGGGTAGGTATATGGCCTCCTGTCCTTTGCACTGTGTGATCCAGTCCTGACCTG
The DNA here is from genome assembly GCA_033576555.1 of Oophaga sylvatica. NCBI lineage: Eukaryota > Metazoa > Chordata > Amphibia > Anura > Dendrobatidae > Oophaga > Oophaga sylvatica. Next base: position 776,111,763 of record JARQOD010000001.1, on the reverse strand, counting down.
CATGTAGCTAAGTCTGACTCTGTCTCTGTTCTGTACCTGGCTGAATTGGTGATTGGACCTTCTATTTGGTAGAACAAGTCTTTTCAGGCTGATCGAGCCGACTCCGTCCTCCTGATCCTGTTGCTTAACAGCTCTGTGGTACCCTGGGACTTGTAGTCCTACAGGAACTCCGGTGTTCTCCTAAAGGTTGTAGAAATCCTTAAAGGCTCGGACCCCGATGTCCGGTGACTTGTTAGGGAGAGCTATTAATGCTCCTTTTTCCCTCTGCTTCCACTTGCCTTCGACCCTACCCGGGTCCTGCTCACAACACACATTGGCAGCAGGCAAGCTGCCTCTTCGCCGCTCTCTAAGCGTCGGCACGCTTCTTAGTCAGATTTGCTTCAGATTTAGCTCTGACCAGACTAGGGTGGTTTCAGTACACACCCGTACCAGCCTCCATGTATAGGCTCTAAGCAGCTCTCTTTCTGACAGAGCTGGGGCTCAGAACTGAGCTAAACTTCTCTCCTCTCCTCTGATCTTATCTGAGCTGCTCCGTGAGCTGCTCTGGCAATTCTGAGGCAAAGTGAAACTAAAACTGAGTTTATATGTGCCTGCAACCAGCTCCCTCTACTGGTCTCCTAAGGTGAGCTGGAATGTGTGTGTGCATATTGACCTCTAGTGGGGTCCTCTGTCAGTGCACCCTTCTGGAGATGTGGATTCAGTCGCAGCTGGGCTCCACATTCCCCCTTAGTAGAACTCAGCACTCCGGGGCTGAAATACAAAAACAAAACAGTTAACAGAATAATTAACATTTCAAAACGATTCTTCCTTTACAGGAGGTAAGGCACTTTAACTAAACGTTGCAAGAAAACACTGTCAATATTTACTTCACAGTCCAAGTAAACATATACTTGTGGAGGACCCGCTCCAAACCTCCAACGGTGGTCTTGGGTGGGCTGCAAGACATTTCTGACTTTTCCAGCAGTCCTCACCTTCGCCACACCAAACGGGTTTTAACTTCTGAGGTATTTAAGTGTAACCAAAATGAGGCACAGAAGTGCTAACTATATACAAGGACAGTTTTTGGGCTAAAAGTGTCCATAGCCACCAGTTCATAAAAGCAATATTGAAGGCAATGACATTATATACTATATAAATTACTATACTATATACATTTGTGTACAAAAATGATAAATAACTATGTACGTGTGTTAGGCCCTATTCCCTGTACCTAACAGGTAATTGCCCTCTTGTCATCCTTACTGACCTACGTGGTGTAGTAGTAGGTGATGTATCAGTTACTCTACTATTCCTGCGTGCAGGTAAGCTATAGTATTGCCTTAGCCTCTCCATGGATCTGACAAGTATACTGCGGGCAGGGCGAGCTGGTTCGACTTCCGCAGGGGATCCTTCTATTTGAGGTTCTGCTGGTGGAGGTTCTACTTGTTGAGGCTCTGCTTGAACAGGTTCTGCTTGAACAGGTTTTGCTTGAACAGGTTCCTCCGCAACTGACTCGGTTGGTGCAATTGGTGCAACTGGACGTGGATGTTCTTCTGGTGGTTGGTAGAATTGGAGCACAGGAATTATCACAGCTTCTCCAAATCTGGGCCAGTCTGCAGGTAAATCTCCCAAGTCCGTATGTATGACTGTCTCTTCATGGTTTTCTTGATTAACAACAGGTTCTTCCTCACGAAGCTTTAATGGGTCCGGACACAACTTCAAGTGATCTCTGGACACAGTTGCAGTCGTTCTTCCTCCATCCTTGCTTATGATGCATGTTTTCCTGTTATCAAATCTAGAACTCTGTATGATATAGGGCTCTCTTTCCCACTGATCATCGAGTTTGTGGAACCTCCTCTTTCTTTTCAGTACGATTTCACCTGGTGCGAATGGTTCAGCTGGCGCACTCTTATTGTAGCGGTCTGCTTGCTTCTCTCGTACTCGATTGAGACTTTCCTCAACGCAGGCCTGTACTCTTCTGTACTGTTCCTTTCTGTTGGTGTCCCAGTCCTCAGTAATCATATCTGCTTCTGGTTCCACAACTCCAAACTCTAAATCCATGGGCAGTTTCCCTGGTCTTGCCCGCATGAGATAGGCTGGGGTGCAGTTGGTGGAACTCACCGGTATATGGTTGTACAGATCTACCAGGTCTGGTAGCAGGTCTGGCCACCGATTCCTCTTTTCGAGTGGGATAGTCTTCAACAGGTCAATAACGATGTGATTCATCTTCTCACAGAGTCCGTTAGTTTGGGGATGGTACGGTGTAGTTCTTATCTTCTTACACCCGTACAAGTGACAGAACTCTTTGAATAATTCAGCTTCAAAGGCTGGACCTCGATCAGTGAGCACCTGCTCAGGATATCCGTGTGGTCTGCAGAAATACGCTTGGAACGTTTTTGCTGCTGTCTCTGCCGTCAGATCTTTGACAGGGGCGACCACCAGGAACCTGGAGTAGTGATCCACCATAGTCAAGGCATAGGAATATCCCTTCTGGCTGAATGACAATTTAACATGATCCAAAGCCACGATTTCCAAAGGACGAGTCATCTGGATGGGCTGCAGGGGTGCCCTCTGAGTACTATAGTCTTTCCGTCTGAGGCCACAGGGTCCACACTTCCGGCACCACTTCTCGATGGAGCTGCGCATTCCTACCCAATAGAAACGGCATTTCAACAAGGTCTCCAGCTTTTTCCAGCCAAAGTGGCCCGCTTGATCGTGGTAAGCTTCTAACACCATCTGGATGTCTGCTCTGGGAACTACTATCTGCCAAACCATTTCATGGGTCCTTGGGTTGACATATCTCCTGCACAGCTTCTCACGGTAGATGAACAACCGACTCCGCTCATTCCACAGCTGCTTAGCTTGTTCAGGCGCATCCTTTTCCAATGAGGAACCTTCCTGAGTTATCAGCTTCTTGATACTGCGGACAACGGGATCGCTGTTCTGAGTCTCCCTCCAACTGTGGTGAGGTAAGGGATTTATCATCTTATCACGTGGTCTTCCGCTGGCTTGTTGTTCATAGATCACCCCATTTCGGTGAAAGGCAGGTAGTTCAACCTCTTCCAGATCATCCACTTCTTCAGTGTCTGAGTCATGAGGCATCCTGGACAGGGCATCAGCATTGGCATTCTTGCGGCCCGCCCGGTACTTAACTGTGAATTGATAATTTGACAGTCGAGCCATCCATCGCTGTTCCATAGCTCCCAGCTTGGCTGTTTCAAGATGCGTCAAGGGGTTGTTGTCAGTGTAGGCAGTGAACTTGTTGGAGGCCAAGTAGTGTTTGAACCTCTCTGTGATGGCCCAGACCAGTGCTAGGAACTCCAACTTGAAGCTGCTGTAGTTCTCTGGGTTCCTTTCGGTCGGACGGAGCTTCCTGCTTGCATAGGCGATGACTTTCTCCAGGCCATTTTGTTTCTGACTGAGGACTGCTCCCAATCCTTCGTTGCTGGCATCAGTATACAGCAGGAACGGCTGGCTGTAGTCAGGATAGGCTAGAATTTCATCACCTGTCAGGATCTCCTTCATTTCCTTGAATGCTTCTGCCTGTTCTTTACCCCAGTGGAATTGAGAATTTCTGCTTTTGTGGGACTACCCCACCAGGAGGTCTTGCAGAGGGGCTGCTTTCTTAGTGTAATCTTTTACGAACCTCCGGTAGTATCCTGTCAGACCTAGGAATTGTCGCACTTCCTTGAGATTTTTCGGCTCCGGCCATTTCTGGATGGCGGTGATCTTCTCAGGATCTGGCGCTACTCCTTCCGAGCTGACGATATGTCCCAGATACTGTACTTTTTGTTTGAGCAGATGGCACTTAGAAGGCTTAAGTTTCATCCCATACTTGGACAGTGACTCAAATACCTCTGCCAGGTGCTTCAAGTGATCTTCATACGTTTTGGAGTACACGATGACATCGTCCAAGTACAGCAACACAGTCTCGAAGTTGAGATGTCCCAGGCAGCTCTCCATCACTCTCTGGAATGTCCCAGGGGCACTACTGAGTCCAAACGGCATCCTGTCGAACTCACAGAGTCCCATCGGGGTGGTGAAAGCCGTCTTCTCCCGATCCTCTTCAGCCACAGCTACTTGCCAGTACCCACTAGTGAGGTCGAGGGTGGAGAAATAGTTAGCAGTTTTTAGTGCAGCTAAGGATTCTTCAATGCGTGGCAAAGGGTATGCATCTTTATGTGTAATGCGATTTACTTGTCTGTAATCTACACACATTCGCATGCTTCCATCCTTTTTCCTGACCAAAACTAAAGGTGCTGCCCAAGGACTGCAACTATCCCTTATTACCCCTGCTTCTTTCATATCACGCAACATCTCCTTGGCCTTCTGGTAGTGTGCTGGTGGTATAGGCCTGTACCGTTCTTTAATGGGAGGATGATTGCCTGTGGGGATGTGATGTTGAACCCCTTTTATTGTCCCAAAGTCGAGTGGGTGTTTGCTGAATACCTGAGCGTACTCCTGAACTACTCGGTATACTCCTTGTTTCTGGTGGGTTGGAGTGGTGTCTGTCCCAACATGGAGCTGCTGACACCAATCCTCCACCTGAGTGGTCGGACCGTTATCCTCCACTGGTTGTGGGGAGGTTAAGGGCTCCGCTGGGTGAATGGAGTTGTTATCCACAGCATGTAACTTAGCAACAGTGGCATAACGTGGTAATTTGACTTCATCCTCTCCCCAGTTGAGAAGACGCACTGGCACCCTCCCATTACGTACATCCACTACCCCTCTGGCAGTTAAGAGTGTAGGTCTGTGTTCTGAACAATGGGGCTCTACTACTGCTTGGTAGTCTCGACCTCTCAGACCTATCGCTGCTCTACACCAAATAAGCATTTCACTCATTGGGGGTATCACAATGGGATTCGGGTCCGTTACCCGTACATTACCAATCTCACCACCGGTCAGTTTCACTTGCTGCTGGCACATCAGGGTTCTGATTTCCTTCTGGATCTCTCCCTTTTGCTTTGGTCTGGCGACTTTCGGCAAGCTGTTGGAGCAAAAACACAACCTCCTCCAAACAGTTACTAATAATGTTAGTGCCTAAGACCACATTCAACCCATTTTCTTCATTAACAGTTTTTACTACAAGAAGTCCCTGATTCTTTAGCTCAACTCTCCCCACTTTCACGTCTACATCTTTAGCACCCCGTAACTCAAGCGGGAGGCCATTAGAGGCGTATACTGCAAAGTCAGGGTTTGGGGGTTGGAGACTATCACTGGACCAGTACTTGTTGTAGAGAACATCAGGTATGATGGTTACCTGAGATCCAGTGTCCAGCAGGGCAGGAATTGCGATCCCGTCCAGTATGATGGACAGGTAGGGTCTTCCTCCCACAAACCTGCGGTTCCAGTCTGAGGGGCCTGCAAAGTCTATTCCTGGGTGTTGGCCCTTGGACCCAGGTTTTGCTCGTTTAAAGTACACAGACGTGCTGGGTGACCTTCTCGGTGGCAGCGGAAGCAGACGATCTCTCGGCGAGGATGATGCTGGTCGCGGGTCCTCCCCGGGGTTGGCGTTGTCCTCCTTCGATGGGGCGACGTCCTCCCTTTCCTCCGGCGCATCCAAGGAACATCCTCCGGGCAGTCAGCTAGCAGAATCTTTCCTTCTTCCTTCGTCGGCAGTTGCAGGGCACTCATTACAGTGGCCAGGTTTTTGGTCAACTGACGCACTTCTGAGCGCAGACAGTCCAGCTCAGTAGGGGGCGCCACCTGCGTTTTAGCTTCTGCAGCCAGCGGGAAAAAGGGGAATGCTGATGGATGTGGGGTGGCTTCACTCGGGTGACACTGGGTTGCCATCTCGGGTGTTTCCAGAGGTCGCAGTCCTTTTATAGCCATATCCTTAAGAGCATCAAAGGTAGCATCAGGATGATCCAAGGACCACCAGTGCACAGTCCTGCCTTCAGTTTGAGACCTCAGTCCCCGTACAAATTGTTCTTTTAACATTTTATTTTCGTTAGAGTCACTCATGGGGTTAACTTGCTTGAGTGCTCTCAGGGCCCCTTGTAATCGGCAGGCATAGTCCCTTATGCTATCATCTGGTTTCTGGGAGCAGTTGTAAAACCTCATCCTGAGATCTGTTTCAGTGCGGTCCTCAAAGATAGTCTGTAACTTTGAAAAAATTGCAAGCACTGACTCTTGATCTGCAGCTGTCCAATTCTCTATCTCTCTCTCTGCAGCATCAGTTAATTGCCCTATTACCACTGCAGCTCTCTGCTTCTCTGTCATGGGGTACATGTCCATTATGCTGCATATTTTTCGCTTGAACCCCGACAGAGTGTCTGGCTTGCCACTGTACTGAGGGAGCCACTTCGCTCCTGGCATATATGGTAGCGTTAGCGGTACTATTGGGGCTACAGGACCGGGTAAGGGGGCAACATTTCCCACATTTCCGTCCTGCGCTGCATCGTCAGGTGGTACGATATTGGGGCCGCCGGCCGGGGCCACGCTGTCGGCTTGTTGCTGAAACATGTCGGCACCCCCTTAGTTAATCGGAGCCTACCTTCTCTGAAGGCTGCAGCTCTGCAGGCACAGCGGTGGGGACAGGACCTGTGTCGCTGGCGCTCTGACGTCAGAGCGTTCACTGGAACTTTTCACAGGACCTGCCGCCGCGTCAGCGTTGGGGGCGTGTCCAGGTCTCGGCGCTCTTTTACAGGTACGCCCACCTTCTTCACCAGCAGGGCGCGAATATAGCGGTACAATGGCGGGAAATGGCGCCAAATTCACACAACAGCAGCACAGTCTTTTCTTGCATAAAACAGTCAATATAGGCAACACAGGACTCACAATTTTGCAAGCTTCGATCCTGTTCGTGACGCCAGAGATGAGTCGCACTTAGTACCAGGGCTATGGGGTACTCGGCACCGAGCCCATGAAAGTCTATGGGATTTGTCACTGGCAGCAGGACTCGGTCCGTGGCCCTGGGCGCTCATACAATGGGGGATATATTTACAGGGAATTGAATAATAGATAGTTTGTGACGCCACCTGTGGTATCTGATCAATTGGACCAGCGCTGCTATATAGATTTTCACAGGGGATGTTATGGGGCAGCTAGATGGTAAGTCTCCCACAGGCGAGACTGGTCCCTGGAAGTCTATGGTGGTGCATGGTGTAGGTAATAAAGCAGTCTCACACAAGGCAGTCCCTTTCCATACCTTTACTTGTAGATGTTTCAGGCAGGTTCTCCCCGGAGCACTGTGAGGCGAAGGATGCACCTTCAGACTCCCCCACGGGTAGGTATATGGCCTCCTGTCCCTTGCACTGTGTGATCCAGTCCTGACCTGCATGTAGCTAAGTCTGACTCTGTCTCTGTTCTGTACCTGGCTGAATTGGTGATTGGACCTTCTATTTGGTAGAACAAGTCTTTTCAGGCTGATCGAGCCGACTCCGTCCTCCTGATCCTGTTGCTTAACAGCTCTGTGGTACCCTGGGACTTGTAGTCCTACAGGAACTCCGGTGTTCTCCTAAAGGTTGTAGAAATCCTTAAAGGCTCGGACCCCGATGTCCGGTGACTTGTTAGGGAGAGCTATTAATGCTCCTTTTTCCCTCTGCTTCCACTTGCCTTCGACCCTACCCGGGTCCTGCTCACAACACACATTGGCAGCAGGCAAGCTGCCTCTTCGCCGCTCTCTAAGCGTCGGCACGCTTCTTAGTCAGATTTGCTTCAGATTTAGCTCTGACCAGACTAGGGTGGTTTCAGTACACACCCGTACCAGCCTCCATGTATAGGCTCTAAGCAGCTCTCTTTCTGACAGAGCTGGGGCTCAGAACTGAGCTAAACTTCTCTCCTCTCCTCTGATCTTATCTGAGCTGCTCCGTGAGCTGCTCTGGCAATTCTGAGGCAAAGTGAAACTAAAACTGAGTTTATATGTGCCTGCAACCAGCTCCCTCTACTGGTCTCCTAAGGTAAGCTGGAATGTGTGTGTGCATATTGACCTCTAGTGGGGTCCTCTGTCAGTGCACCCTTCTGGAGATGTGGATTCAGTCGCAGCTGGGCTCCACAATATTATTCCTAAATTATTTGTCTTCATATACGTATTTATTGCTGCTGGTTATCATCCCCTTATTTATTGTTTTAAGTTTATAATCAATAAAAATATTCTTTTAATTACACTCTTTGCATTTCCTCACTTCCTATCTTTATGGCATCTTACCATAATAGATCATGTTGATAACGCATCAACGAAGTGACCTCAGCCATTTGTAAAATAGGACTATGGGAATAATTCCTAACATGACTCTGTCAACAGAAATATAGAAAATTTATAGCTTTCAAAATATGGGGGTGCAAAAACTTTGTTTTGCAAAAAAAGCATTTTTAAGTGTGTGATAGCAGCCAAACATAAAAAACTATATAAATGTGGTGTCTCTGAAATCGCACCAACCCAAAGAATAAAGTCATCTAATTACTTATTGCTCATGAGGAACAGTGTCAAAATAAATAAAACAAATTCTTCACCTGCTGTTGATTTATGAATTCTGCCTCACAAACATCGCAGTAAGGTTCGGCTCACATTTATTCTGCACTCTATGCTGAGCGCTTACACCGGGGTTTCTGTGTAAATGTCTGAAATACGAAATTCAGATGAAACATCTGATGGAAGATTCCCTACAGCGAGGGAGATGGAGACACTCTGGACGCCATCTGGTCTACGATCCGGCAGTGTTCGTCTTTTTAAGACTGCATAAAATTGCAGCCGACCACAGTTTCGTGCATCTCTGAAAAGGACACCGCTAAACAGAGGCAAGACAGAGTCCAGAGTTACTCTGCTGCCCCATTATAGTAAATGGATCTTTTGGTGGTTTCATCTGAATCACATCATTTGGAGATTTAGATGGAAATCCCAAAGTAAGTGCTCAACGTAGAGCACAGGATAAATGTGATCTAAAATATTATGTAAAATGTTCACAAAAAAAAAGCTTCAACTCAATTCACAAAAAAAGCAAGTCCCCACTTAGGTCCATCCTCCGTCAATGGAATTATAGGAGGCTTCCATGATACTTGTAGCACAAAAACTCCGGAAAAGGCCTATGTGTTACTACACCTAAAGGCAGAAAGATGATAGCTATCTGCCCCGGAGCAGATCCCCAAAGAAAATAGGAAGCCCCCAAACATATAATGGCGGTTAGACAAGATGAAAATACAAACATAGGCAGAAAATAGACTGAGCAAACGCTTGGGCCACAAGCTGACTAAATAGGATAGGACAGGAGAGATTACTTTCTGCAACCCAGAAAACCCTACAAAAATCCAACAATTCTGATTACAAAAATACTGAGATCACACGATCTCGCCACCCACTAAATCAGATCTCAGTGTGAACAAAAACCAAGCCGCAGCCGCTGAAAAAACAGGAAAAAGCAAATGAGCAAATAACAGTGGCTGCAGATAAACTGTAAGGAGCTCAGGCCCCAGGACTAGGAGGGGACCTGGCTGACCTCCACAAAAGTGCAGAAAACAATGCAAAAAGCAAGCACAAAAAGAAAAGCAAAAAATATCTTATCTGAAAGCAGGAGATGCAGGCAAGACTCCAGCAAATTTCCAAATGAACCAGGAACCACAATTGAGACAAGAACAATTGATCACCGGCAACCATCATGGGAGGGAACCTCCCTTATATCAGACCAGTCAGTGAACCCAGATTGCCACTCCTCGCTGAAAGGTTCAGTACTGTCTGTAACCACCAGAGGGAGCCTCTGCTCAGAAACCATCTCTAGCACATTCATAACAGTACCCCCCCTTGAGGAGGGGTCACCGAACCCTCACTTGTGCAACCAGGTCGATCAGGATGAGCTCGGTGATAGGCACGGCTCAGTCTCCTAGCATGGATGTCCGAAGCAAACACCCAAGAATTGTCCTCCTGACCATAACCTCTCCACTTAACCAAATACTGGAGTTTCTGTCTAGAAAAACGAGAATCCAATATTTTCTCAACCACATACTCCAGATTGCCCTCAACCAAAACAGGGTCAGGAGGCGCAGCCATAGGAACCACTGGCTCGACAAACCTCTTCAATAAGGACTTGTGGAACATGTTATGGATCTTAAATGTCCCTGGAAGAAGCAAACGGAAGGAAACAGGATTAAGAATCTCCATGATCTTATAAGGTCCAATGAACCTGGGCTTAAACTTTGGAGATGCAACCTTCATAGGGATATTTCTTGAGGACAACCAAACCAAGTCCCCCACTTTAAACCGAGGACCATCAGTCCTATGCCGGTTGGCAAACCGTTGGGCCTTCTCCTGAGAGAGAGACAACCTCTCCACTACCTGGTCCCAAATCTGCTGCATTCGCTCCACAACAGAGTCAACACCTGGACAGACAGAAGCCTCCGCCTGTCCCGAAGAAAATCGAGGGTGAAACCCAAAATTGCAGAAAAATGGAGACATCAAGGTGGCAGAGCTAGCCCTATTATTAAGAGCAAACTCAGCCAAAGGCAAAAAAGAGACCCAGTCATCTTGATCAGCAGACACAAAACATCTCAAATAAGTCTCTAAGGTCTGGTTTGTTCTCTCGGTTTGTCCATTGGTCTGAGGATGAAAAGCAGAGGAGAAAGATAATTGAACACCAAATTTAGAACAAAATGTCCTCCAAAATCTGGAAACAAACTGGACTCCTCTGTCAGACACAATGTTCTCCGGAATGCCATGTAACCGAACCACGTGCTGAAGGAACAAAGGCACCAATTCGGAGGAGGAAGGCAACTTAGGTAATGGCACAAGATGTATCATCTTGGAAAACCTATCACAGATTACCCACATAACGGTCACTCTCTGAGAAACAGGGAGGTCGGAAATAAAATCCATAGAGATATGGGTCCATGGTCTCTTGGGCACAGGTAATGGCATTAACAAACCACTAGAGCGAGAGCAAGGCTTGGAGCGAGAGCAAGTCCCACAGGACTGCACAAATTCCCTGACGTCACGAGACAAAGTAGGCCACCAAAAGGACCGACTCACCAAGTCTCTGGTACCAAAAATCCCGGGATGACCAGCCAACGCGGAACAATGAATCTCAGACATCACACTCTTCTTCCACTGGTATGGGACAAACAATTTCCCAATAGGGCAGCGCTCAGGTTTATCCTCCTGACACCCTTCCAAGGCCAGTCTCAAATTGGGCGAGATGGCGGAAAGAACTACACCCTCTTTCAAAATAACAGTAGGATCAGATAACTCAGGAGAGTCCGCAAAGAAACTCCTCGAGATGGCATCCGCCTTAACATTCTTCGTGCCAGGAAGAAAAGAAACCACAAAATTAAAACGTGTGAAAAACAAGGCCCACCTGGCCTTTCTAGGATTAAGTCGCTTGGCTGATTCCAGATAAACCAGATTCTTATGGTCCGTGAGGACCACCACCTGATGTTTGGCTCCTTCCAGCCAATGTCTCCACTCTTCAAAGGCCCACTTCATGGCCAATAACTCCCGATTACCCACGTCATAATTACGTTCAGTTGGAGAAAATTTTCGAGAGAAAAAGGCACAAGGGTTACTCTTAGAGTCTCTGGATCTCTTTGGGACAAATCGGCACCTGCCCCAATTTCAGAGGCATCAACCTCCACCTGAAACGGCAGAGAAACATCAGCTGCCGTAGAACAGGAGCAGAAGTGAATCTCTGCTTAAGTTCCTGAAACGCAGAGACTGCCTCAGGAGGCCAATTCACCACATCAGAACCCTTTTTGGTCAAATCAGTCAATGGTTTAACAATACCGAGAAATTACCAATAAATTTACGATAAAAATTGGCAAAACCCAAAAATCTCTGAAGAGCCTTTAATGAAGTAGGTTGGACCCAATCACAGATGGCTTGAACCTTGACCGGGTCCATTTCAATAACAGACGGAGACAAAATGAATCCCAGAAATGAGACCTTCTGTACGCCAAAAAGACACTTTGATCCCTTCACATACAGTGCATTCTCTCTCAAAATCTGGAACATAGTCCGAACATGTTTCACATGAGAGTCCCAGTCATTGGAAAAAATCAAGATATCATCCAAATAAACAATCAGAAATTTATCCACAAAATCCCTGAAAATATCATTCATGAAGGATTGGAAGACGGAAGGAGCATTAGTGAGCCCAAAGGGCATCACTAGGTACTCAAAATGCCCCTCTGGGGTATTAAACATTCATCCCCGTGCTTAATGCGAATAAGGTTATACGCCCCCCTGAGGTCAAGCTTGGTAAACCAACTAGCACATTTCACCCTGGAAAACAGGTCAGAAATCAAGGGTAACGGATATTGATACTTCACAGTGATCTTATTCAAGAGACGATAATCAATACACGGCCTCGATGAACCATCCTTTTTGGCCACAAAGAAAAAACCGGCACCAAAGGTGAAGAGGACGGTCTGATATGACCCTTCTCCAATGACTCCTTGATATAAGATCGCATAGCATCGTGTTCAGGTACAGACAAGTTAAAAAGGCGACCTTTAGGAAATTTACCACCAGGCACTAATTCAATAGCGCAATCGTAGCTCCTGTGAGGGGGCAAAGATGCAGATTTACTTTCACTAAATACATCCGAAAAATCAGTCAAAAAGTCAGGAACATCCTGAGACTTGGGAGAGGCAGAAAAAACAGGAGTGTCGGCATTAACACATTGGCAGCCCCAACTGGTCACAGACACAGATTTCCAATCCAAAACAGGATTATGAGACTGTAACCAAGGGAAACCTAGTACAATAATGTCATGCAGATTATACAGCACCAGAAATTTGCAACTCTCCTGATGATCTGGTTCAACCCTCATTATCACCTGAGTAGAAAACTGGGTTTTTTTCTCCGCCAAAGGGTGGAATCAATGCCCAGTAGGGGAATAGACTTCCGTAGGGGTATCAAGGGAAACCCACAACGTTTGGCAAAGTCAAAATCCATCAGATTAATAGCTGCTCCTGAATCAACAAAAGCCTGAGCAGAAAATGAGGACAGAGAGCATATCAGCGTGACAGTTAATAAAAACTTAGTCTGAACACTACCCAAGACAACTGAGCGTGCAAAACGTCTTCCCCGCTTAGGGCAGACTGAAATAGCATGAAGGCATCACCACAGTAGAAACATAACCCATTGCCTTTAGAAACTCATGACGCTGAGCCCCAGAAGTCACTCTATCACACTGCATGGGCTCAGAAGCTGGCTCACAAGGCAACACTTTCTCACGCATACCTCTGCGCTCACGCAAACGTCTGTCAATTTGAATAGCCAATGACATAGAATCATTGAGACCAGAGGGAGCAGGGAATCCCACCATAACATCCTTTACATTCTCTGACAGCCCCTTCCGAAAAAGGGCTGCCAAAGCATCATCATTCCATTTGGTCAGGACTGCCCACTTTCGGAATTTCTGACAGTACAACTCAGCGTCTTCAAGACCCTGATTTAATGCCAACAAGGTTTTTTCAGCTTGATCAGTGACATTAGGTTCATCGTGCAATAACCCCAGAGCCAGAAAAAATGCATCAATATCATTCAAAACAGGATCCCCAGGTGTCAGGGAAAAAGCCCAATCCTGAGGATCGCCGCACAGGAGAGAGATGACAATTTGAACCTGCTGTGCTGCGTTACCTGAGGACTTAGGCTTTAAGGCAAAAAACAACTTACAGTTATTTTTGAAATTCAGAAATTTAGCCCGATCCTCCAAAAACAAATCTGGCATGGAAATCCTAGGTTCCACAACCGGCAACCCAGCAAGATAGGTAGCAATACTCCGAACCTCAGTGGCAAGCTGATCCACACGGCCAGACAACTGTGCAAACTCCATTGAGAGAAAAAAAAATCCTCCTCAGCACCCAGAGAAAAAGAGGGAAAAAATGCAACAGAAAAAAAAAAAAAAAAAATCTCTGACAACTCTGACAACTTTTTTCTTTCCACACTATTTTTCCCTTCTGTGAGTACCATATAATTTTCAGTTTTGGCCGGTGATACTGTTATGTTTCGGTAGCTGAGGAGGACAGGAACAACAGCAGGGCAGCTGAACACCTGAGATGTTGGTAACTGATGGGTTGCAGATTCCTAAACTAACGACACAACTAGAGGTAGCCGTGGAGCGTTCCTACGTTGATCCTCGATGCCTCGTCACAGCCTGAGAGATAACTACACCTAAAGGCAGAAAGATGAAAGCTATCTGCCCCGGAGCAGATCCCCAAAGAAAATAGGAAGCCCCCAAACATATAATGGCGGTTAGACAAGATGAAAATAGAAACCTAGGCAGAAAATAGACTGAGCAAACGCTGGGGCCACAAGCTGACTAAAAAGGATAGGACAGGAGAGATTACTTTCTGCAAACCAGAAAACCCTACAAAAATCCAACAATTCTGATTAAAAAAAGCAGGAGATGCAGGCAAGACTCCAGCAAATTTCCAAATGAACCAGGAACCACAATTGAGACAAGAACAATTGATCACCGGCAACCATCATGGGAGGGAACCTCCCTTATATCAGACCAGTCAGTGAACCCAGATTGCCACTCCTCGCTGAAAGGTTCAGTACTGTTTGTAACCACCAGAGGGAGCCTCTGCTCAGAAACCTTTCTAGCACATTCATAACAGCCAGTGTTCAAATGCGAGTTTAATAGCCAACAATTCCCTATTACCAATATCGTAATTCAGTTCAGTCTCAGAAAATTTTTTTGAAAAAAGGCACAGGGATGTACTCCATCCCTGTTTTCCTGAGACAACACCGCGCCGACCCCCACAGAAGAAGCATCAACCTCAACCAAAAACGGTTTAGTCACATCAGGCTGAATAAGGATGGGAGCAGAGCTGAACCTCATCTTTAGAAACACAAAAGCTTCAATGGCCTCAGTAGTCCTCTGAACCGCATTAGCACCTTTCCTGGTGAGATCGGTCAGTGGTTTGACAATAATAGAAAAATTTTTCATGAATTTTCTATAATAATTGGCGAAACCCAAAAACCTCTGTATCGATTTCAAACCAATAGGCCTAGGCCATTCCTGCACAGCTTGAACTTTCACCGGGTCCATCTCAAAACCTTCGCTGGAGATAATGTAGCCCAAAAAACTAATTCTCTGTACAGCGAACTCACATTTCTCTAGCTTAGCAAAAAGCGAATTGTCAATTAATAACTGTAATACCTCACGTATGCTCCGCCAATGAGACTCCAGATCCAGCGAATAAATCAAAATGTCATCCAAATACACAACCACATTTTTGCCGATCAAAGGTCTAAGGATGTCATTAATAAGATTCTGAAAAAATGCAGGAGCGTTGGTAAGACCAAAAGGCATAACCAGATTCTCAAAATGACCCACAGGAGTGTTAAAAATAGTCTTCCATTCGTCACCCTCCTTCATGCGCAACAAATTGTATGCCCCCCGAAGATCAATTTTAGAGAACCACTTGGCCCCCACTAACTGGTTAAACAAATCAGGAATCAATTGCAGTGGGTAAGGATTGCGTACCGTAATTTTATTAATCTCACGAAAGTCCAGACAAGGACGTAAACCGCCGTCCTTTTTTTTACAAAAAAAAATCCAACAGCCACAGGAGACTTGGAAGGCCTAATGTGACCGGCGGCCAAGCTTGTCTGTATGTATTTCTCCAAAGCCTTTCTCTCAGGAATAGTAAGATTAAATAAACGACTTTTAGGAAGAGTCGCTCCAGGGACAAATTCAATAGTACAATCATAGTCTCTATGGGGAGGCAAAATCTGCGATTCCTTCTCAGAAAAAAATTTCCAAAAATCCTGAATAGGTACAGGTAATTCCCCTTTATCCACAGCAGCAATACGCCCGTTACAACACTTGTCATAACACTTAGGGCACCAGGACTTAATTTCATTGGTAGACCAATCCAGTACAGGATTGTGCAATATTAACCAGGGTAACCCCAAAACCACCAGAGAAGGCAAATTATTCAATACTACCAAATCCAAATTCTCTTGAACACCATTAATAGTGAGGGGAAATTTACAGACCTTGTGAGTAACATTCTTCAAGGGAGAGCCATCAACAGAAACCACGGCAATAGGGGATGACAAAAGTTTGGGTTTTAATTTAAGTTTTTCCAAGAATCCCCCATCAATCACATTCAGAGTAGAACCACAATCGACAAATAACCCGAAATTCCATTAATTCTTCCTGAGCAGCAGTAGTGGCAGAAAGAAAGACGCCCTTAGTGTTTAAACAGGCTATATGGGCGGAACTGACCTTTTTTTTTTTTTCTTTGTTCATACGAAGCATACAGTTCTTAATGAAATGGGCAGATTTGCCGCAATAAAAGCACAAACCTTCAGAAAACCTGCGGTCTTTTTCCTGAGAGCGAGGTGCCATCGTTCCAATCTCCATTGGCTCTCCAATGTCAGTACAGACTCTCTCAAGACTTGGAGCTAACATGGCAGAGGATTTACTCTCATTAACCCTTGCACGCAATCTCCTATCCACCCGTATAGCTAATTGCATAGCCTCCTGCAAGTTACCAGGTGTGGGATAAGCAATCAGCAAATCTTTAACCCTTTCACCTAGCCCTGCAAGAAACAAACTTTTCAAAGCTGAATCGTTCCACCCC
>JARQOD010000001.1:776033334-776095157 GCA_033576555.1 Oophaga sylvatica | reverse complement strand
TGGGCCCCCCGCCTGCTCAGGGCCCCGGCACTTGCCCGGGTGTGTCGGGTGCTGACGCCGGCCCTGCACTCAAGTATTTAAATTTCCATTGAGGAAGAAATGTTATAAAATAGAATTAACCCCCTAACTTACAATCGTTTTGCCCCTCTGGCTCCAGTGACACTGCTCTGGTGGTCCCCATCATGGGGATCTGCTTGTTGCAGGCAGTTGCCATTCTCAGCAGTGATGGTAGTACTCACAACATGTGATCACAAACAGGGATTAAATAGGTGAGTATGAGTTACTCCATTATTTTATGCCATTTTTTTCTCTTGGGCAGCATTTTAAAATATCAGAAAATCACCATAAATTTTTGACCGCATTTCTCAATAATGCTAAAATTTCTACTGCAGTAAGCGCCAAAAGGATTGTTTCACGATAATGTGTGCAAACTGTAAAGCGCTGCGGAATATGTTAGCGCTATATAAAAAATAAAGATTATTATGAAACAAACCATTCCTATGATCTGTCGGGGGATATGAAGTCATGTTACCTGCTTAGCTCTTTAAGCACCATACTGCATTTCTTTTCATATGTTCCCACGTTCTGGGATTGCTTCA
This sequence comes from Oophaga sylvatica, assembly GCA_033576555.1. Classification (NCBI taxonomy): domain Eukaryota; kingdom Metazoa; phylum Chordata; class Amphibia; order Anura; family Dendrobatidae; genus Oophaga; species Oophaga sylvatica. The sequence goes on along the minus strand of JARQOD010000001.1, from coordinate 776,094,558 downwards.
GGTTTGACGCTGCGTATTTATGCTGCGTCAAACCCGCAGCGGCCAGCTGTTACCGCATAGTGGATGGGATTTCTAGAAATTCCATGTCCACCATGTGACTCTGTGCTCCAGCGGATCACCTGCGGAAACGTGATGCGTCTTTCAAGACCACAGCATGTCAATTTCTCTTGTGGAGACTCTTGTCTCCACAACAGAAATTACATAAATAGAATGTATTGATTGCGGTAAATCCACATGGTTCAGTGAACACACGTGGATTTACCTGTGTTCAATAGAAGGCAGTGTTTTGGACGCAATGAAAATATGCTGCATCCAGTGCCCTGCTACATCTGGAACGAGGGCACATAGCATTAGTTACCGGACCTGGAGCAATTACCTGATCACTCCCTTTCCTTCCCACACACCACCGCAGCATTTCAAAGGTAAACTAGATATACCGTTTATACTCGCGTATAAGCTGAGATTTTCAGCCCATTTTTTAAGACTGAAAGTCCCCCTCTCGGCTTATACGCGAGTCATATACCGGGGGGTCGGCAGGGGAGCGGGGGTGTCAGATCATACTTACCCCCCGCCGGCGCGTCTCTGCAGCCCCCCTGCTTCTCCCACGATCTCAGGCTCCTTCCTGCAGCGGTCACATGGTACCGCTCATTAAAGTCATGAATATGCACATATTCATGACTTTAATGAGCGGTACCACTTGACCGCTGTAGGAAGGAATAGCTGCCCGAGACGTGCAGGAGGGGGTGAGTATATGCGATATTCACCTGTCCCCGTTCCACCGCTGCCATCCGCTCTGACCGCCTCATCGTCTGGCTGTGATGTTCAGGCAGAGGGCGCGATGACGTAGTTAGTGCGCGCCGCGTCCTCTGCCTGAACAGTCACTGACAAGAGGACCCAGAAGACGGAGCAGCGCGCAGCGGTGGACCGGGGACAGGTGAATATCTCAGGTGCCGGGGCCCCGAGCGAGCGGTGACACCGGCATCTGTCCCCCATAGCGCGCCGGTGTCCCCGCCTGCTCAGGACACTGGCACCTTGTCCCCAGCGACGAGAAGTGAGTATGTCATTTTTTTTTTTAGTTGCAGCAGCGGCAGCATAAGGGACCTATACTATGGAGCCAATGGGGCATAATCTATGGAGCATCTCATGGGGCATAATCTATGGAGCATCTCTTGGGGCATAATCTATGGAGCATCTCATGGGGCATAATCTATGGAGCATCTCATGGGGCATAATCTATGGAGCATATCATGAGGCATAATCTATGGAGCATCATATGGGGGCATAATCTATGGAGCATTTTATGGGGCATAATCTATGGAGCATCATATGGGGCATAAAATATATGGAGCATCTTATGGGGGCATAACTTATGGAGCAGCATATGCGCATATTATTCTATGGAGCATCTTATGGGGCCATTATTAACCTTTATGGAGCATTATATGGGGAGTATTTTGTATGGAGCATCTTATGGGGCCATCATTAACTGTATGGAGAATTATATGGTGCTCCTGATTCAATATGGATATTCAAAAACACACATTTAACCTACTGATGTCTCAATTAATTTTACTTTTATTGCTGCATTTTCCACCCTAGGCTTATACAGGAGTCAATACGTTTTTCCAGTTTTTTGTGGCAAAATTAGGGGGGTCGGCTTATATTATATGGTAATATCTTTCTTTATAGCCTTTGTAATAGCATGAATAACGATATCACCCTCTCCAATACCTTAAATAGGCTGGTAGTTTCATCATTATGCCAGAACATAATGTATAGGGCATGTTTAAAGCTGACATGTCTTCATTTTTTTATGACATCGGTGTGTTGTACCAAAATTGATTTGTAGAAGTTGTCTTACAATTGACATTTATCATCTATCTTCATAGGATAGAAATGTCTGACTGCAGGGACCCCACATTCATTAGAATGGGACCCTGGGACTCCCATTCTTACTGCTTATGGAATTACGGTACTGGGTGCTGCACTCTGACAGTCCAGTCCTATTAGCTTTACATTTGCTTTTCAAGTGAAACTGAAAGTAGTACCATGTTTTCATGCCACACCATTCAGTAAATCCAGCTGTCATGCTATGTATTCTATTAGGAGCCATTATTCCTTTTGTATAAATTACTGCCTTTTCTTCTTGCTTCTAAACACCTATTAGATCGTATTACCTTATAAATATGTATTATCACTCAGGATTTTACGGTACATGGCTCCATCCATTCACTGGGCGCGTGATCTCCGTGCATCAGTGGATGTAAGTTCCAGGGCAGCGCGCACGGCGCATGCCCGAATAGTGATTATACAGCGCAGGCGCCGTTGATGTGAGGAAGCAGAGGAGGCGGCGCCCGGTGGCCATGATGGATGGATGTGAGGCGCTTGAGTCGGGTGGGGGGACATACCTCCGTGACTCTACAGGTATGGCGCCAAATTTATAAAAGTCATTATTTCTGGGGTATTAGGGATAAAAAATATAACAGCCACCTTCACAGAATGCAGCCTTAGTGCTGCTGAAGGTGGCTGTTTTACCTTAATAGGCCCGGGGGGGGGTGACAGGTTACCTTTAATACTTGGTGGCAAAACCCTTGTTGGCAAGCACAGCAGACGTTTTTTTGTACTTGATGATGAGGTTTGCACACTTGTCAGGAGGAATTTTGGTCCACTCCTCTTTGCAGATCATCTCTACATCATTAAGATTTTGAGGCTGTTGCTTGGCAACTCGGTGCTTCAACTCCCTCCATAAGTTTTCTATGGGATTAAGGTCTGGAGCTTGGCTAGGCCACTCCATGACCTTAATGTGCTTCTTTATGAGCCACTCCTTTGTTGCCTTAGCTGTATGTCATTGTCTTGCTGGAAGGCCCAGCCACGATCCATTTTTAACCCCTTCACCCCAAGGGTGGTTTGCACGTTAATGACCGGGCCAATTTTTACAATTCTGACCACTGTCTCTTTATGAGGTTATAACTCTGGAACGCTTCAACGGATCTTCGCGATTCTGAGATTGTTTTCTCGTGACATATTGTACTTCACGTTAGAAGTAAAATTTCTTCGATATAACTTGCGTTTATTTTTGAAAAAAACGCAAATATGGCGAAAATTTTTTAAATTTTGCAATTTTCAAACTTTGAATTTTTATTCCCTTAAAACAGAGAAATATATCACACTAAATAGTTAAGAAATAACATTTCCCACATGTCTACTTTACATCAGCACAATTTTGGAACCAAAATTTTTTTTTGTTAGGAAGTTATAAGGGTTAAAAGTTGACCAGCGATTTCTAATTTTTACAACAAAATTTACAAAGCCATTTTTTTTAGGGACCACCTCTCATTTGAAGTCACTTTGAGGGGTCTATATGGCAGAAAATACCCAAAAGTGACACCATTCTAAAAACTGCACCCCTCAAGGTACTCAAAACCACATTCAAGAAGATTATTAACCCTTCAGGTGCGTCACAGGAACTAAAGCAACGTGGAAGGAAAAAATGAATATTTAACTTTTTAGCCACAAAAATGATCTTTTACAAACTTTTTTTTTTATTTTCACAAGGGTAAAAGGAGAAAATGGACAGATAAGGTTGTTATGCAATTTCTCCTGAGTACGCCAATACCCAATATGTGGGGGAAAACCACTGTTTGGGCACACGGCAGAGCTCGTAAGGGAAGGAGCGCCGTTTGACTTTTTCAAACTAAAATTGGCTGGAATTGAGATTGGACGCCATGTCGTGTTTGGAGAGCCCCTGATGCGCCTAAACAGTGGAAACCCCCACAAGTGACACCATTTTGGAAACTAGACCCCTAAGGTACTTATCTAGATCTGTTGTGAGCACTTTGAACCCCCAAGTGTTTCACAAAAGCTTATAATGCCTGGGTGTGAAAAAAAAAAAACAATTTTCCACAAAAATGATTTTTTAGTCCCAAATTTTTGAATTTTCCCAAGGAAATTGGACCCCAAAAGTTGTTGTCCAATTTGTCCTGAGTACGCTGATACCCCATATGTGGGGGGGGGGAAACTGTTTGGGTGCACGGCAGGGCTTGGAAAGGAAGTAGTAAAGTTTTGGAATGCAGACGTTGATGGGGGTCATGTTCCGTTTGCAGTGCCCCAGATGAGCCTAAACAGTGGAAACCCCCCACAAGTGACCCATTTTGGAAACTATACCCCCTAAGGAACTTATCTAGATCTTTGGTGAGCACTTTGAACCCCAAGTGCTTCACACAAGTTTATAATGCCCGGGCATGAAAATAAAAAATCCTATTTTTTTCCCACAAAAATTATCTTTTAGTCACTAATTTTTTATTTTCTCAAGGGTAACAGGAGAAATTGGACCACATAAGTTGTTGTCCAATTTGTCCTGAGTACGCTGATACCCCATATGTGGGTGGGAACCACTGTTTGGGCGCACGGCAGAGCTCGGAATGGAAGGAGCACCATTTGACTTTTTCCAACCAAAATTGGCTGGAATTGAGATTGGATGCCATGTTGCATTTGGAGAGCCCTGATGTGCCTAAACAGTGGAAACCCCCACAAATGACCCTATTTTGGAAACTAGACCCCCTAAGGAACTTTTCTAGATCTTTGGTGAGCAATTTGAACCCCCAAGTGCTTCACACAAGTTTATAACGTAGAGCCATAAAATTTAAAAATCATATTTTTTCCACAAAAATGATCTTTTCACCCCAATTTTTATTTTTCCAAGGGTAACAAGACTCCAAAAGTTATTGTGCAATTTGTCCTGAGTGCGCTGATACCCCATATGTGGGGGTAAACCACTGTTTGGGTGCATGGCAGAGTTTGGAAGGGAAGGAGCGCCATCTGACTTTTTCAACGCAGAATTGGCTGGACGCCATGTCGTGTTTGGAGAGCTCCTGATCTGCCTAAACAGTGGAAACCCCCATAAATGGCGCCATTTTGGAAACTAGACCCTCAAGGAACTTATCTAGATGTGTGGTGAGAACTTTTAACCCCCAGGTGTTTCACTAAAGTTTATAACGTACAGCCGTAAAATAAAAAATCTTTTTTTTTTTTTACAAAAATGATTTTTTCGTCCCCAATATTTTATTTTCACAAGGGTAACAGAAGAAATTGGAACCCAAAAGTTTGTTTCCAATTTGTCCTGAGTACGCTGATACCCAATATGTGGGAGAAAACTACTGTATGGGCGCACGTCAGGGCTCGGAAGGGAAGTAGTGACGTTTTGGATTGCAGACTTTGATGGAATGGTCTGGGGGCGTCATGTCACATTTGGAGAGCCCCTGATGCACCTATACAGTGGAAACCCCCCACAAGTGACCCCATTTTGGCAAATAGACCCCACAAGGAACTTATATAGATGTGTGGTGAGCACTTTGAACCCCGAAGTGCTTCACAGAAGTTTATAATGTACAGCCGTAAAAATAAAAAATCTTTTTTTTTTTACAAAAATGATTTTTTCGCCCCCAATATTTTATTTTCACAAGGGTAACAGAAGAAATTGGAACCCAAAAGTTGTTGTCCAATTTGTCCTGAGTACGCTGATACCCAATATGTGGGAGAAAACTACTGTATGGGCGCACGTCAGGGCTCGGAAGGGAAGTAGTGACGTTTTGGATTGCAGACTTTGATGGAATGGTCTGGGGGCGTCATGTCGCATTTGGAGAGCCCCTGATGCGCCTAAACAGTGGAAACAAGTGACCCCATTTTGGAAAATAGACCCCACAAGGAACTTGTCTAGATGTGTGGTGAGCACTTTGAACCCGAAGTGCTTCACAGAAGTTTATAACGCACAGCCGTAAAAAAAAAAATCCTTTTTTTTTTTGCAAAAATGATTTTTTTGCCCCAGTTTTTTATTTTCCCAAGGGTAGCAGAAGAAATAGGACAAATTTCACAATAACTCTTGGGGTCCAGAGTACGCTGATACCCCATATGTGGGGATAAACTACTGTTTGGACGCATGGCAAGAAGTGAAGGAGCACCTTTGACTTTTTCAACGCAGAATTGGCTGGAATTGAGATCAGACGCCATGTCACATTTGGAGAGCCCCTGATGTGCCTAAACAGCGGAAACCCCCAATTCTAACTCCAACCCTAACCCCAACACACCCCTAACCCTAGTCCCAACCCTAACCACAAACCTAACCCTAACACACCCCTAATCCCAACCCTAACCCTAATCCTAACTTTAGCCGCCAACCCTAACCCTAACTTTAGCCGACAACCCTAACCCTAATGGGAAAATGGAAATAAATACTTTTTTTTAATTTTATTATTTTTCCCTTACTAAGGGGGTGATAAAGGGGGGTTTGATTTACTATTTATAGCGGTGTTTTTATGATTGGCAGCTGTCACGCTAAAAGACGCTTTTTATTGCAAAAATAGTTTTTGCATCATCACATTTTGAGAGCTATAATTTTTGCATATTTTGGCCCACAGAGTCATGTGAGGTCTTATTTTTTGCGGGACGAGTTGACGTTTTTATTGGTACCATTTTTGAGCACGTGACGTTTTTTGATCGCTTTTTATTTCGATTTTTGGGAGGTTAGAATGAACAAAAATCAGCAATTCATGAATTTCTTTTGGGGGAGGCGTTTATACCGTTCCGCGTGTGGTAAAATTGATAAAGCAGTTTTATTCTTCGGGTCAGTACGATTATGGCGATACCTCATTTATATCATTTTTTCATGTTTTGGCGCTTTTATAGAATAAAAACAATTTTATATAAAAAATAATTATTTTTGCATCGCTTTATTCTGCGAGCTATAACTTTTTTATTTTTTCGCTGATGATGCTGTATGACGGCTCGTTTTTTGCGGGACAAGATGACGTTTTCAGCAGTACCATGTTTTTTTATATCGGTCTTTTGATCGCGTGTTATTCCACTTTTTGTTCGGCGGTATGATGATAAAGCATTGATTTTTTGCTTCATTTTTTTTTTTTTTTTTTTTAAGAGGTTCACTAAAGGGGTTAACTAGTGGGACAATTTTATAGGGGGGGTCGTTACGGACGCGGCGATACCAAATATGTGTACTTTTATTGCTTTGTTTTTTTTATTTACAGGAAGAAGTGAATTTATTGGGGAATATATATATATTTTTTTATTTATTTTGGATTTTTTTTAAAACATGTTTATTTTTATTTTTTTAACTTTTTTACTTTGTCCCAGGGTGGGACATCACAGTATTTTATCAGATAGCTGGTGTGACAGTGTGCACAGCACTCTGTCACACCAGCGATCGCTCAGGCAGTGCAGCAGGCTTCTCAGTGCCTGCTCTCGGCAGGCACTGAGGTAGCCGCCCCCCTCCAGGACCCCGGCGCCATCTTGGATCCGGGTCCTGGGAGGGAGGAAGCCCTCAGAACAGCGCGATCGCATCGCGCTGCTCTGAGGGTCTCAGGGGGGCGCGCAGGGAGCCCCCACCCTGCGCGATCCTCCCTGTGCCCCAGTACACCGCGATCATGTTTGATCGCGGTGTGCAAGGGGTTAATGTGCCGGGAGCGGTCCGTGACCGCTCCTGACACACAGTCATGGGTGTCAGCTGTGATAATCAGCTGACACCCGGGCGCGATCGGCTGCGCTCCATCCCCCACCCCCGATCGCACGAGACGTACTATCCGTCCATGGTCATACGGGCCCAGGTACCATGGATGGGATAGTACGTCCGATGGCAGTAAGGGGTTAATGTCCTGGTGGAGGAAAGAAGGTTGTCACTCAGGATTTTACGGTACATGGCTCCATCCATTCTCCCATTGATGCGGTGAACTAGTCCTGTGCCCTTAGCAGAGGAACAACACCCCCAAAACATATTTCCACCTTCATGCTTGACAGTGAGGATGTTGTTCTTTTTGGGTCATAAGCATCATTTCTATTCCTCCAAACACGGTGAGTTGAGTTAGGCCGGGATCACACATGCAAGGAATAAGGCAGAGTCTCGCATGTTAATACCCGGCACTGCCGTCGGCCTTGGGAGTGGAGCATGCGGCCGCATAGCAATACATGGAGCCGCACGCTCCGCTCCCGAGGACGGCAGCAGTGTCGGGAATTAACATGCGAGACTCGGCCGTATTCCTCGCATGTTTGAGCCCGGCCTTAATACCAAAGAGCTCATTTTTTGTGTCATCTGACCACAGCACCTTCTCCCAATCACTCACAGAATCATCCAGGTGTTTATTGACAAACTTCAGACGGGCCTGCACATGTGCCTTCTTAAGCAGGGGGACCTTGCGGACACTGCAGGATTTTAAACCTTTACAGCATAATGTGTTAGCAATGGTTTTCTTGGTGACTGTGGTCCCATCTGCTTTGAGATCATTAACAAGTTCCCCTGTGTAGTTTCAGGCTGATCTCTCACCTTCCTCATGATCAAGGGTAGCCCACGAGGTGAGATTTTGCATGGTGCTTCAGATCAATGTCGATTGACAGTCATTTTGTATTTCTTCTAATTTCTTACTATTACACCAACAGTTGTGTCCTCACCCAGCGCCTTACGTATGGTTTTGTAGCCCATTCCAGCTTTGTGCAGGTGTATGATCTTGTCCCTGACATCCTAAGAAAGCTCTTTGGTCTTGCCCATGTTGTAGAGGTTAGAGTCTGACTGATTGAGTCTGTGGACAGGAGTCCTTTATAAAGGTGACTGTGTAAGACAGCTGTCTATAATGCATGTAACAAGTTGATTAGGAGAATCTAACTGGTCTGTAGGAGCCAGAACTCTTTAATGTTTGGTAGAGGATCAAATACTTATTTCTCACTGCAAAATGCAAATAAATTTATATCATTTATACAATGTGATTTTCTAGATTTTATTTTGATATTCTGTCTCTCAATCTTAAAATTAACTTACCATTAAAATTATAGTCTATTCATGTCTTTATCAGTGGGCAAAATTAGCAAGGAATCAAATACTTATTTCCCCCACTGTACCTCGGGATTTAAAGGGAACTCGTCAGCAACATTTTCAGAGTGAAATATAAGCAACATTAGGTTCATGAGGTCTTCTATGGGTGCTGTATTTAATCTCTGTACACCTGACGTTATACAAAGCAGTAATACAACCTCTTTCTCATAGTAATAAATAACATGACTGACTGTCCCTTTCTCCCCACACACTCAGAATTGCCTTAAGATTGAGAATTCTTCAATTTCCTCATTATTGTGAAGAATAATGTGTCCTTACAGCTATGGGATTGTCTTATGAGCTCCCATGCACTGCTCTCTGTATCAGGAGATCCATGTAATCTAAAATTCAGCTATATTATGCTCTTAAAGCTGTCCACCACTCTTTAACCATGCTTTCCGTAAATGTCACTTTGCATAAAACTTAATCAATTTCTTCTTATTGAAATATCCAGACAGTGGCACAGCGGTATAATCTTGAGAGCGCTAGAAGAAAAACATTCATTCAGCTACCAGACAAATATGCCCAAAACCGGTTGTCCCTTACCTGAACACAGCACCAAAATAACCATTTCTCCTACTGTTGCATGTCGTTTAGAAATCCAACACAAATTTCTCCTGTTGTGCAGGACTTTGGAGTTGGAGTCCGTTTTCGGTGAAGTTGATCTCTGTAGAAATGCCTCCAACTGTGGCAACATAATCTTAAAGGGAATCTGACAGCAGATTTTTGCTATGTAATCTGATAACATAATAAATAATGAGGGCTGAGAGCGTGATTCCAGTGTTGTCACTTAACAGGCTGTGTATTGCTTGTTTCAATAAAATTAGTGTTTTATCAGCAGGAGATTATCACTAAAGGACTGTCTGCTTAGTGCATCCTAATCAACTGCTCTGTGTGACCCCGCCCACCCATCATTGATTAGCAGCTTTCTATCATTGTGCAGTGTACACCAAAAGTTGCCAACTAGTGGTGTTAATGGGGTTATACAGGGCTCAGATTTTGAGTACTGCCACATCTGCAGCAAGGAAAACAGTGGTTGTATCAAAATGCAGACGAGCAAGAGACTCACCACTAGAATGAGTATCCCAGACTCTACATCGTGATGCTCTCAGATTGCATAGCAAAGACTGGGTGACAGATTCCCTTTACAGGGAACCTGTTATTACAGTTTTACATATAGAAGTAGTTATATGGCTTTGTAAGTACTTGTGTCCTCTATCTACCGAACTGAGGACATATAAATGCACATGGACTGCTTCTTTCCTATTACTTCGAACCTGGTACCACACTTCTCTCCCTGAATGTCAGGTGTGGCTTCCATTATGTTCATGAGAACATACTGAGTATGCCAGGGTTCGACAAACCCGGTCGCCAGTGGCGCCTAGAAAATCATGCCTGGCGCCCGGGTTTGTCGGGGCCCTGAGCAGGCGGGGGGGCCCACTCGCCGTCGGGCACTCCGGCGCCCGTTAGCGGAGGAGAGCGGTGTCAGCGCCGCCTCCGCCCCCGCCTGCTCAGGGCCCCGGCAGCAGCTGGCACAATACTTACCTCTCCCGTGCCTCCGCTGCCGCAGCTCCGGGCTCCAGGGGGCGCCGGCGCTTCCTTTCACAGCAGCGCCGCTGAATGACGTCATCATTCAGCGGCCGGCTGTGGCAGAGAGCACGGACGCCGGACAGGTGAGATGTGATGTGTGTATGTGTATGTGAGAGAGTGCTTGTGTGATGGTGGTGGGGGGAGGGCATTGATGACAATGGGGAGGCATTGATGATAATGGGGAGGCATTGATAATGGGGAGGCATTGATGATAATGGGGAGGCATTGATGATGAATGGGGAGGCATTGATGATGATGGGAAGGCATTGATGATAATGGGGAGGCATTGATGATAATGGGGAGGCATTGATGATAATGGGGAGGCATTGATGATAATGGGGAGGCATTGATGATGATGGGGAGACATTGATGATGGGGAAGCATTGATGATAATGGGGAGGCATTGATGATAATGGGGAGGCATTGATGATAATGGGGAGGCATTGATGATATGGGGAGGCATTGTGATGGGATGATGATGGGGAGATTGATGATGATGGGGAGGAATTGATGATGATGGGGAGGATTGATGATGATGGGGAGGCAATTGATGATGATGGGGAGGCATTGATGATGATGGGGAGGAATTGATGATGATGGGGAATTGTGATGTGGGGAGAATGATGATGTGGGGAGCATTGATGATGATGGGGAGAATTGATATGATGGGGAGCATTGATATGATGGGGAGACATTGATGATGATGGGGAGGCATTGATGATGATGGGGAGGCATTGATGATGATGGGGAGGCATTGATGATGATGGGAAGGCATTGATGATATGGTGAGACATTGTTCATGATGGGGAGACATTGATGATAATGGGCAGGCATTGATGATGATGGGGAGGGCATTGATGATGATGGGGAGGCATTGATGATGATGGGGAGGACATTTGATGATGGGGAGGACATTGATGATGGGGAGGTCATTGATGATGGGGAGACATTGATGATGGGGAGGACATTGATGATGGGGAGGCATTGATGATGGGGAGGCATTGATGATGATGGGGAGGCATTGATGATGATGGGGAGGCATTGATGATGATGGGGAGGCATTGATGATGATGGGGAGGCATTGATGATGATGGGGAGGCATTGATGATAATGGGGAGGCATTGATGATGATGGGGAGGCATTGATGATGATGGGGAGGCATTGATGATGATGGGGAGCATTGATGATGATGGGGAGGCATTGATGATGATGGGGAGGCATTGATGATGATGGGGAGGCATTGATGATGATGGGGAGACATTGATGATGATGGGGAGACATTGATGATGATGGGGAGGCATTGATGATGATGGGGAGACATTGATGATGATGGGGAGGCATTGATGATGAGATAGGGGAGGCATTGATGATGATGGGGAGGCATTGATGATGATGGGGAGGCATTTATGATGATGGGGAGGCATTTATGATGATGGGGAGGCATTTATGATGATGGGGAGGCATTGATGATGATGGGGAGGCATTGATGATGATGGGGAGACATTGATGATGGGGAGACATTGATGATGATGGGGAGACATTGATGATGATGGGGAGCATTGATGATGGGGAGACATTGATGATGGGGAGACATTGATGATGGGGAGGCATTGATGATGGATTTATGTGGGGAGACATTGATGATGATGGGGAGACATTGATGATGATGGGGAGCATTGATGATGGGGAGGCATTGATGATGGGGAGGCATTGATGATGGGGAGCATTGATGATGGGGAGGCATTGATGATGGGGAGGCATTGATGATAGGGAGACATTGATGATGATGGGGAGGCATTGATGATGGGGAGACATTGATGATGGAGGATTGAAGGGGAGGCATTGATGATGGGGAGGCATTGATGATGGGGAGGCATTGATGATGGGGAGGCATTGATGATGGGGAGGCATTGATGATAGGGAGACATTGATGATGATGGAGAGGCATTGATGATGATGAGGAGGCATTGATGATGATGGGGAGCCATTGATGATGATGGGGAGGTATTGATGATGATGGGGAGACATTGATGAAAATGGTGAGACATTGATGAAAATGGGGAGGCATTGATGATGGGAGGCGATGATGATGATGATGGGGAGGCGATGATGATGATGGGCAGGCGATGATGATGATGGGCAGGCAGATGATGATGGGCAGGCATTGATGATGATGGGGAGGCATTGATGATGATGGGGAGACATTGATGATGATGGGGAGCATTGATGATGGGAGGCATTGATGATGGGGAGGCATTGATGATGATGGGGAGGCATTGATGATGATGGGGAGGCATTGATGATGATGGGGAGGCATTGATGATGATGGGGAGGACATTGATGATGATGGGGAGGCATTGATGATGATGGGGAGACATTGATGATGATGGGGAGGCATTGATGATGATGGGGAGGCATTGATGATGTGGGTAGACATTGATGATGGGGAGCATTGATGATGGGGAGGCATTGATGATGGGGAGGCATTGATGATGGGGAGGCATTGATGATGGGGAGGCATTGATGATGGGGAGCATTGATGATGGGGAGGCATTGGATGATAGGAGGACATTGATGATGATGGGGAGGCATTGATGATGATGGGCATTGATGATGATGGGGAGCCATTGATGAAATGGGAGTAATTGATGAATGATGGGGAGGGCATTGATGATGGTGAGACATGATGAAAATGGGGAGGCATGATGATGGGAGGCGATGATGATGATGGGAGGCGATGATGATGATGGGCAGGCATTGATGATGATGGGCAGGCATTGATGATGATGGGCAGGCATTGATGATGATGGGGAGGCGATGATATGATGAGGAGGCAATGATGATGATGGGCAGGCATTGATGATGATGGGGAGGCCATGATGATGATGGGGAGGAAATGATGATGATGAGGAGTCAATGATGTTGATAAGGAGGCGTGATGATGAAATGAAAAAAAAAATTCTGGCTCCTAAATTTTTTGGCTGGCTCCTAGATTCTGAACAACTTTGTCGACCCCTGGAGTATGCACCAACCCAGGTAGTAACTGTACATGTGCCGGATTTCAGCCAGGGATAGGATTGCATGACGGAGGCCAGAGCTGTGATCAGGGAGAAGAGAATGGTGTTGGGTGGGAATTATTGAAGAGTGAAATGGTCATCTAAGTGCCCTGACACACACCAAAAGCACTTCCATCCCTATTTGCATATGGCTTCTACAGTGCCTTGCGAAAGTATTCGTCTCCCTGGAACTTTTCCCACATATCATGCTTCAAACATAAAGATATCAAATGTTAATTTTTGGTGAAGAATCAACAAGTGGGACACAATTGTGAAGTTGAACGAAATTTATTGGTTATTTTAAATTTTTGTGGAAATACAAAAACTGAAAAGTGGGGCGTGCAATATTATTCGGCCCCTTTAACTTAATAATAATATTTGCTGCGATTACAGCTGCAAGTCGCTTGGGGTATGTCTCTCAGTTTTGTACATCGAGACACTGAAATTCTTGCCCATTCTTCCTTGGCAAACAGCTCAAGCTCAGTGAGGTTGGATGGAGATCGTTTGTGAATCAGCAGTTTTCAGCTCTTTCCACAGATTCTCGATTGGATTCAGATCTGGACTTTGACTTGGCCATTCTAACACCTGGATACGTTTATTTGTGAACAATTCCATTGTAGATTTTGCTTTATGTTTGGGATCATTGTCTTGTTGGAAGACAAATCTCCGTCCCAGTCTCGGGTCTTTTGCAGACTCCAACAGGTTTTCTTCAACATTGGTCCTGTATTTGGCTTCATCCATCTTCCCATCAATTTTAACCATCTTCCCTGTCCCTGCTGAAGAAAAGCAGGCCCAAACTATGATGCTGCCACCATGTTTGACAGTGGGGATGATGTGTTCAGGGTGATGAGCTGTGTTGCCTTTACGCCAAATATATTGTTTGGCATTGTTGCCAGAAAGTTCGATTTTGGTTTCATCTGACCAGAGCACCTTCTTCCACATGTTTGGTGTGTCTCCCAGGTGGCTTGTTGCAAACTTTAAACAACACTTTTTATGGATATCTTTGGGAAATGGCTTTCTTCTTGCCACTCTACCATAAAGGCCAGATTTGTGCAGTGTACGACTGATTGTTGTCCTATAGACAGACTGTCCCACCTCAGGTGTAGATCTCTGCAGTTCATCCAGAGTGATCATGGGCCTCTTGGCTGCATCTCTGATCAGTCTTCTCCTTGTTTGAGATGAAAGTTTAGAGGGACGGCCGGGTCTTGGTAGATTTGCAGTGGTATGATACTCCCATTTCAATATGATCGCTTGCACAGTGCTCCTTGGGATGTTTAAGGTTTTGGAAATCATTTTGTATCCAAATCCGGCTTTAAACTTCTCCACAACAGTATCACGGACCTGCCTGTTGTGTTCCTTGGTCTTCATGATGCTCTGTGTGCTTCAAACCGAACCCTGAGACTATCACAGAGCAGGTGCATTTATACGGAGACTTGATTACACACAGGTGTATTATATTTATCATCAATAGTCATTTCGGACAACATTGGATCATTCAGAGATCCACAATGAACTTCTGGAGTGTGTTTGCTGTACTGAAAGTAAAGGGGCCCAATAATATTGCACGCCCCACTTTTTAGTTTTTGTATTTCCACAAAAATTCAAAATAACCAATAAATTTCGTTCAACTTCAAAATTGTGTCCCACTTGTTGTTGATTGCTCACCAAAAATTTACATTTGGTATATTTGTTTGAAGCATGATATGTGGGAAAAGGTTGAAAAGTTCCAGGGGCCCGATTACTTTCACAAGGCACTGTACATTACATTTCTCATAACTGGTACATTGGATTTCTACAAAACGGGTATAATTTTTATTGGTTTGAAATGCCATACCACTACTTCCATATGTAAAAATTTGCTGACACGTTCCCTTTATATATTTTAACCCCTTCATGACCCAGCCTATTTTGACCTTAAAAGACCTTGCCATTTTTTGCAATTCTGACCAGTGTCCCTTTGAGGTAATAACTCAGGAACGCTTCAACGGATCCTAGCGATTCTGAGATTGTTTTTTCGTGACATATTGTGCTTCATGTTAGTGGTAAATTTAGGTTGATAATTTTTGCTTTTATTTGTGAAAAAAAGGGAAATTTGGTGAAAATTTGAAAATTTCGCAATTTTCAAATTTTGAAATTTTTTTGTTAAACCAGAGAGTTATGTGACATAAAATAGTTAATAAATCACATTTCCCACATGTCTACTTTACATCAGCACAATTTTGGAAACAAATTTTTTTTTTTGTTAGGAAGTTATAAGGGTTAAAAGTTGACAAGCGATTTCTCATTTTTCCAACAAAAATTTTCTTTTAGCATCAATTTTTTTTATTTTTACATGGGCAACAGGATAAAATGGATCCTAAAATTTGTTGGGCAATTTCTCCTGAGTACACAGATACCTCATATGTGGTCATACACCACTGTTTGGGCGCACGGCAGGGCTCAGAGGAAAGGAGCGCCATTTGACTTTTTGAATGGAAAATATGCTGGAATATTTAGCGGTTGCCATGTCGCATTTGGAGAGTCCCTGTGTGCCTAAACATTGGAGCTCCCCCACAAGTGACCCCATTTTGGAAACTAGACCCCCTAAGGAACTTATCTAGATGCATAGTGAGCACTTTGAACCCCAGGTGCTTCACAAATTGATCCGTAAAAAAAAGAAAGTACTTTTTTTTCACAAAAATTTTCTTTTAGCCTCAGTTTTTTCCATTTTCACATGGACAACAGTATAAATTGGATCCTAAAATTTGTTGGGCAATTTCTCCTGAAGATGCCTCATATGTGGTCATAAACCACTGTTTGGGCGCACTGCAGGGCTCAGAAGGGAAGGAGCGCCATTTGACTTTTTGAATGGAAAATATGCTGGAATATTTAGCGGTGCCATGTCGCATTTCTAGAGTCCCTGTGTGCCTAAACATTGGAGCTCCCCACAAGTGACCCCATTTTGGAAACTAGATCCCCCAAGGAACTTATCTAGATGCATAGTGAGCACTTTGAACCCCCAGGTGCTTCACAAATTGATCCGTAAAAAAAAGAAAGTACTTTTTTTCACAAAAATTTTCTTTTAGCCTTAAGGGTATGCCACACTAAGCGAGATCGCTAACGAGATTGCACCTGCGTCACCATTTATGACGCAGTAGCGATCTCGTTAGCGACTTAGCTGAGTGATTCCAAACACATCTCATCAGCGATCTGTGATTCCAAACACATCTCATCAGCGATCTGTATAACGACCTCTGCGGTCGTTGGGAAAACCTAGTCCCACCTGCGATGCTGGTGAAGTCGTTCATAAAGGTGTCACACTCAGCGATTCAGGCTCACCAGCGGGACACCAACGACCAAAAAACGGCTCAGAACGTTCATGAGCGATCAGCGACATCTCAGCAGGGGCCACATCGCTGCTACATGTCACACACAGCTAAGTCGCTAACGAGATCGCTACTGCGTCATAAATGGTGACGCAGGTGCGATCTCGTTAGCGATCTCGCTTAGTGTGGCATACCCTTTAGTTTTTTCATTTTCACATGGGCAGCAGGATAAAATGGATCCTAAAATTTGTTGGGCAATTTATCCTGAGTACACAGATACCTCATATGTGGTCATAAACCACTGTTTCGGCGCACGGCAGGGCCCAGAACGGAAGGAGCACCATTTGACTTTTTGAATGGAAAATTAGCTCCATTCGTTAGCGGAGACCATGACGCGTTTGGAGAGCCCCTGTGTGCCTAAACAGTGAAAAAAAAACACATGTGACACCATTTTGGAAACTAGACCCCTTATGGAACTTATCTAGATGTGGTGTGAGCACTCTGAACCCCCAAGTGCTTCACAGAAGTTTATAACGCAGAGCAGTGAAAATAAAAAAATCATTTTTTTCCTAAAAAAAAACTATTTTTTAGCCTGCTATTTTTTATTTTCACAAGGATAACAGGAGAAATTGGACCCCAAAAGTTGTTGTGCAATTTGTCCTGAGTACACCAATACCCCATATGCGGGGGGACCATGTTTTGGCGCATGGGAGAGCTCAGAAAGGAAGGAGCGCCATTTTGGAATGCAGACTTGATGGAATGTTCTGCGGGCGTCATGTTGCGTTTGCAGAGCCCCTGATGTGCCTAAACAGTAGAAACCCCCACAAGTGACCCCATTTTGGAAACTAGACCCCCCAAGGAGCTTATCTAGATGTGTAGTGAGCACTTTGAACCCCAAGTGCTTCACAGAAGTTTATAAACACAGAGCAGTGAAAATGAAAAAATCATTTTTGGTCCTCAAAAATCATTTTTAGCCCGCTTTTTTTTATTTTCCCAAGGGTAACAGGATAAATTGGACCCCAAAAGTTGTTGTCCAGTTTTTCCTGAGTACGCTGGTGCCCCATATGTGGGGGGGAACCACTGTTTGGGCGCACGGCAGGGCTCAGAAGGGAAGGAGCGCCATTTGACTTTTTTAATGGAAAATTAGCTCCAATCGTTAGCGGACACCATGTCGTGTTTGGAGAGCCACTGTGAGCCTAAACTTTGGAGCTCCCCACAAATGACCCCATTTTGGAAACTAGACCCCCTAAGGAACTTATCTAGATGCACAGTGAGCACTTTGAACCCCAGGTGCTTCACAGAAGTTTATAATGCAGAGCTGTGAAAATAAAAAAAATTTTTTTCTCAAAAAATGATTTTTTAGCCCCCTATTTTTTATTTTCACAATGATTACAGGAGAAATTTGACCCCAAATGTTGTCCAGTTTGTCCTGAGTATGCTGGTACCCCATATGTGGGGGGGAACCACTGTTTGGGCACACGTCAGGGCGCGGAAGGGATGTAGTGACGCTTTGAAATGCCGACTTGATGGAATGGTCTGCGGGCATCTTCTTACGTTTGCAGAGCCCCTGATGTGCCTAAACAGTAGAAACCCCCCACAAGTGACCCCATTTTGGAAACTAGACCCCCCAAGAAACTTATTCAGATGTGTGCTGAGCAACTTGAACCCCCACGTGCTTCACAGAAGTTTATAATGCAGAGCCGTGAAAATAAAAAATCATTTGCTTCCTCAAAAACTGATTTTTTTTTTTAACCCGCAAATTTTTTTTTCACAAGGGTAACAGGAGAAATTGGACCCCAAAAGTTGTTGTACAGCTTGTCCTGAGTACACTGACACCCCATATGTGGGGGAGAACCACTGTTCGGTCACACGTTGGGGCTCGGAAGGGAAGTAGTGACGTTTTGAAATGCCGACTTTGATGGAATGTTCTGCGGGCGTCATGTTACGTTTGCAGAGCCACTGATGTGCCTAAACAGTCGAAAATTCCCACAAGTGACCCCATTTTGGAAACTAGACCCCGCAAGGAACTTATCTAGATGTGTGGTGAGCACTTTGAACCCCCAAGGGCTACACAGAAGTTTATAACGCCCAGGCATAAAAATAAAAAAAATCATATTTTTTCCACAAACATGAACTTTTAGTCCTCAATTTTTTTATTTTCCCAAGGGTAACAGGATAAATTAGACCCCAAAAGTTGTCCAATTTGTCTTGAGTACGCTGATATCCCATATGTGGGAGAAAACTACTGTATGGGCACACGTCGGGGCTCGGAAGGGAAGTAGTGACGATTTGAAATGCCGACTTGATGGAATGGTCTGCGGGCGTCATGTTACATTTTCAGAGCCCCTGATGTGCCTAAACTGTGGAACCCCCCCTTAAGTGACCCCATTTTGGAAGCTAGACCACCCAAGGAACTTATCTAGATGTGTAGTGAGCACTTTGAACCCCCAAGTGCTTCACAGAAGTTTATAACCCAGAGCCATGAAAATAAAAAATCATTTTTTTCCTCAAAAAAATTATTTTTTTAGCCCACAATTTTTTATTTTTACAAGGGTAACAGGAGAGATTGGACCCCAAAAGTTGTTGTCCTGTTTGTCAGGAGTACGCTGGTACCCCATATGTGGGGGGACCACTGTTTGGGCTCACGTCGAGGCTCGGAAGGGAAGTAGTGACGTTTTGTAATGCTTACTTGATGGAATAGTCTGCGGGCGTCATATTTCGTTTGCAGAGCCCATGCTGTGCCTAAACAGTAGAAACCCCCCCAAGGGGACCCCATTTTGGAAACTAGATCCCCCAAGGAACTCCTCTAGATGAGTGGTGAGCACTTTGAATCTCCAATTTCTTCACAGAAGTTTATAACGCAGAGCCGTGAAAATAAAAAATCATTTTTTTCCCACAAACATGATCTTTTAGTCCCCAATTTTTTTCCCCAAGGGTAACAGGAGAAATTAGACCCCCAAAGTTGTTGTGCAATTTTTCCTGAGTACGCTGATACTCCATATGTGGGGTAAACCACTGTTCGGGCACACATCGGGGCTCGGAATAAAGGGAGCACTGTTTGACTATTTGAACGCAAAATTTGCAGGAAACCTAACCCTAAGGTACCTAAATAGTTGAAACCCCTCAATTCTAACTTCAACCCTAGCCCTACACACCCCTAATCCAAACCCTAACCCAAACACACCCCTAACCACAAGCCTAACCCTAACCCCAAAACACCCCTAACACTAATCCTAACTCTAACCCTAATCCCAACCCTAATCCTAATTCCAATCGTAACCCAAATTCCAACCCTAACCCAAATTCTATCCCTAATTCTAACCCTAACCCAAATTCCAACCCTAACCCAAATTCCAACCCTAATTCTAACCGTAACCCTAATTCTAACCGTAATCCTAATTCTAACCGTAACCCTAATTCTAACCGTAACCCTAATTTTAACCCTAATGCTAAGGCTAGCTTCACATTGTTTTAGCAGCTCGTTCTACACATAGCGTTGAC
The DNA here is from genome assembly GCA_033576555.1 of Oophaga sylvatica. Taxonomy (NCBI): domain Eukaryota; kingdom Metazoa; phylum Chordata; class Amphibia; order Anura; family Dendrobatidae; genus Oophaga; species Oophaga sylvatica. Next base: position 776,074,237 of record JARQOD010000001.1, on the reverse strand, counting down.
GGGCTGGTAACGGTATAGCATAACGCGATCGCGTTATGCTATACCCGCTAGCGCAGATGAATCAGCAGATGATTCATCTGTGCTAGCGGTGACGGAGCCCAGACGCTGCAGCTTGTGTCTGAGGCTCTGTCACTGAATGATGGCACGTCGCGAACGCATGCCGCTTTACGGCATGCGTTGTGATGCGCCCGCAAATGGGGGTGAATGGCAGCGTTAACGGACTGCGTTATACCGCGGTGTAACGCAGTCCGTCTAACGGACTGCCATAACGCAATATGAACCCAGCCTAACCCTAATGCTAACCCTAACCCTAGTCTTAACCCTAACTGTAATTCTAACCCTAATGGAAAAATAAAAATATTTTCTTTATTTTATTATTGTTCCCTACCTATGGGGGCGATGAAGGGGGGGGGGGTTATTTACTATTTTTTTTATTTTGATCACTGTGATAGGGTATATCACAGTGATCAAAATGTACTTTCATTCATTTATTGAATCTGCCGTCCGGACCTCTCTGACCTTTCCCGGCGCCTGCGTACTGCAGTACTCTGCTCTGCCCTCAACAGGGGAGAGCATTGCGACGGGAAGCAAAGAAGAAAACGTCTTCGCTAGAAGATGGGAGGCGCCGGACTTGACCGCCCCCGGTGAGTATAATATATCAGGTTACATCGGGGGTTTATCTACAGCATTACAGAATGTTGCAGATAAGCCCCTGCTGGCGGTGGCCACAGCTTATAGTTGAAAAAATATGTAACAGATTGCCTTTAAATATTGTGTAATTAAAGGGAATCTGTCACCTCATTTTTGGGATATAAGCTGTGGCCACCGCCAGCAGGGGCTTATCTACAACATTCTGTAATGCTGTAGATAAGCCCCCGATGTAACCTGAAAGATAAGAAAAACAAGTTATACTCACCCAGGGGGCAGTTCGGTGCGATGGGTGTTGCTGCCTGGGTCCGGCGCCTCCCATCTTCACGCGATGACGTCCTCCTCCTTGCTTCTGTCACATTCCTGCGCAGGCGTACTGATCTGCCCTGTTGATGGCAGAGTAAAGTACTGCAGTGCGCAGGCGCCGGGAAAGGTCAGAGAGGCCCAGCGCCTGCGTGCTGCAGGGCTTTGCTCTGCCCTCAACTGGGCAGATCAGTACGCCTGCGCAGGAGCCGTGACAGAAGCAAGGAAGAGGACGTCATCGCATGAAGATGGGAGACCCCGGACCTGCGACTCCCATCGGACTTAAATGGACGCTATCAGATTTTTGCCACCTAATTGCGTTATGTAGGGACAGAGATGTTACTGGGTTGCTTGCTGTATTTTTGATAATCTGTGAAAAAACATTAATTTTTATCATTTGAGGCTAGTAAACCGTACCTCCATATTCATGAACTCTGTATGAAAAGTAGTAGTGCAGCTAAGTAACACATCACCTGATCTGCCCCTACTTCATGCTTCTCTCAGACTACAAAGCAAAAACCTATTGTCAGATTCTCTTTAAGGGTACGTGCACATAACATTTTTCAGGTGGAAAATGCTTGAAAAAATAAGATCACTCTCAAAAGAATGAACAGATGCATTTCTATGTAAAAACCAGGGCTGTGGAGTCTGTGTCGGAGCCCATTTTGGTTGAGTTGGAGTCTGTGTCATGGAAATTGAGGAGTCGGAGTCAGAGGTTTGGCTTACCGACTACACAGCCCTGGTAAAAACGACTTGCTGTGTAGATGTTCAGGTTTTTGAACGTCTTTTAACCGCTTCAAGTTTCTGGAAAACGGTGAAATGAAGTGACCTGTCCTTCTAATGTTTTCCCTCAGAATACGCTCTGTACTTTACATTACAAGTCAGTGATAAAGCACAAAAGACTACAGACCTATGTATTTGTGAACATTTTTCCATAATTTTTGCGTAAAAAAAATCCTTGGTTTCTTTATTATGCAATGACATGAGAACGTGAACAGAAAATAATAGTAAAAAGACGTCACAAACACCATTGGAAAACCTTAAAAAAAAAAAAACTACATCGTTCTAAACCGTTTTAAAAAATCTTCAGGAAATGAGCGAAAAAAACACGATGCTTAAGAGGGCAATTGTGGTGTCAGATTCCCATGTAAACTATTAATATGGCCATACAGGTTGTAGAATGGTGAGGAGAGTGATACCTGTATATAGCGAAGAGAAAATGTTTGCAAGGAGACAAGTTTCAGTTCAGCCCTTCTGTTGCCACCCTTCATGTATGATAATCTCTGGCGTTATCTTCCGGGCAGCGTCCTCCCCAGAGCCTGGAAGAGGTCATTTATATAAAGTAGTAAAAAGACGATTTATCCACAACAAGACGTCTGTTATGAGACCTACAGTTCTGACTCCAGTCGTGCGGTGCTGAGCGTTATATACCTTTTTTGCATCATGCATAGCATCCAGCCTAAATAGATTTAGGGCTCTAGCCTTAGAAGTCACTTTAGGTCTGATTCATTTAGAATTTTTTGTAACCCTTTCCTGACTGGACGATTTTCTGTTTTCGTTTTTTCCTCCCCTTCTTCCAAGAGCCATCATTTTTATTTTTTCATTACAGGGTTTTTGTGGGATGAGCTGTTGTCTTCATTGGTACTGTTTATTGTACCATTCAATGTACTGAAAAACAGAAAAATAAATTCAAAGTCTGGAGAAATTGTCCAAAAAAACCAACAAAACAATTCTTTGTGTTTATGGCATTCATTGTACAATAATATTGACATGACAGCATGATCCTCCAGTATATTACGAATACCAAACTTGTATGTATTTATTTTTTCATATAAATGGCAAACAAAATTGTTGGCTTGTGTCTCTATTTTCTGAGACCTTTAAATGGGTGGAACTAAACTAATACTGATGTAATCCTCAATGCCTATTAATTGTAATAATCTAAGCGCTTTTCCAATATACGTTTATGAAAAAGTCCCTAACATTCCCTCTCCTCACTTAAACTGCTTATTTTTTTTTATCAACTTCCAGTTTTGTGACATTTCGTTTGAGAATCCGCAGTACATGCTGGGATACTCAAGCAAAATGTCATCAGGGGTCAGAAGCTGCTGTCACTGCCGCAGTTTCTGTTTCCACCTTGAAACAGGGCTTGTCTATATTCTCTCTGCTTGCCTGGTTCTCTTCTTACAAAGTGCACTGACAGTGCGTTCTCTTGCCAGCTCATCACCTCTCATCAGAGCCAGCTAGGGAGTGCATGGTCACTGTGCATTGAAAAGAGTATTGCAAAGTGATAAGTGAGCTTGTATTGAGCATACGTTACCCTTGACAACTGATGCATGTGCAGTAGAGCAGGGACTAGCCCAGCCCCTGAAACAGATGTCACTGACTCTTCGTTTCAGGGTGGGGACAGAGGCTGCCCCCCTCATCCCTACCATGGTATGCATGGCCCCTCTCATCCCTACCATTGTATGCATGGCCCCCTCATCCCTACGATGATATGCATGGCCCCCCTCATCCCTGTCATGGTAGGAATGGCCCCATCAGAAAACATTAAAAAAACAAACCATTACACTTACCTAACTGGCGCTCCCTCGCAGCGTCCTGTTCCGATGTTAATGGTTGAAAGCAGCGCATGGCAGGGACGTGATGCGCTGCTTGCAAGTCGAAGGGCAGCTGCCGGAATACTCACTTCTCTGCATGCCGGGACTGTGCGCGCAAAACAGTGAGTATTCATTGCTCTCTAGCGAGCACAGTGTCAGCCGGAGACTTCTTGCTGCTGCCGGCTGTCACGTGTGCCGATACTTAAGAGAACTGAAAATTCATGGAAAAAAGTGCATCTTATAGTCTGAAAAATACGGTATATAAAATTTATATACAGTGAAGGAAATAATTATTTGATCCCTTGCTGATTTTGTAAGTTTGCCACTGACAGAGATGAACAGTCTATAATTTTAAGGGTAGGTTAATTTTAACAGTGAGAGATCGAATATCCAAAATAAAATCCAGGAAAATAACATTGTATAAATGATATAAATTTATTTGCATTTTGCAGTGAGAAATAAGTATTTGAACCACTACCAACCATTAACAGTTCTGGCTCCTACAGGCCAGTTAGACACTCCTTATTAACTTTGTTTTCTGCATTAGACAGCTGTCTTACATAGTCACCTTTATAAAAGACTCTTGTCCACAGACTCAATTAATCAGTCAGACTCTAACCTCTACAACTTGGGCAAGACCAAAGAGCTTTATAAGGATGTCAGAGACAAGATCATAGACCTGCATAAAGCTGGAATGGGGTACAAACCCATAAGTAAGACACTGGGTGAGAAGGAGACAACTGTTGGTGCAATAGCAAGAAAATGTAAGAAATACATAATGACTTTCAATCGACATCGATCTGGGGCACCATGCAAAATATCACCTAGTAAGGTATCCTTGACCATGAGGAAGGTGAGGGATCAGCCAAAAATTACACGGGAGAACTTGTTAATGATCTCAAGGTAGCTGGGACCACAGTCACCAAGAAAACCATTGGTAACACATTACGCTATAAAGGTTTAAAATAGTGCCCGCAAGGTCCCCCTGCTCAAGAAGGCACATGTGCAGGGCCGTCTGAAGTTTGCCGATTTTTATTATTATTTATATAGCACCATTGATTCCATGGTGCTGTACATGAGAAGGGGTAACATACAAATTACAGATATCACTTACAGTAAACAAACTAACAATGACAAACTGATACAGAGGGGAGAGGACCCTGCCCTTTTGGGCTTACATTCTACAGGATGGTGGGGAAGGAGACAGTAGGTTGGGGGGTTGCGGTAGTTCCGGTGATGGTTGAGGCGGTAGCTCCGGTAGTGGTGAAGAGATAGCGGGGTCATTGCAGGCTGTAAGCTTTCCTGAAGAGGTGGGTTTTCAGGTTCCGTCTGAAGGATCCGAATGTGGTTGATAGTCGGACGTGTTGGGGCAAAGAATTCCAGAGGATGGGGGATATTCGGGAGAAGTCTTGGAGGCTGTTGGGTGAGGAGCAAATAAGTGTGGAGGAGAGAAGGAGGTCTTGGGAGGATCGGAGATTACGTGAGGGAAGATATCGGGAGATTAGTTCAGAGATATATGGAGGAGGCAGGTTATAGATGGCCTTGTAGGTCAGTATTAGTAATTTGAACTGGATACTTTGAGGGAATGGGAGCCAGTGAAGAGATTTGCAGAGGGGAGAAGTGGAGGAGAGAGATGAATTAGTTGGGCAGCAGAGTTAAGGATGGACTGGAGAGGTGCGAGGGTGTTAGCAGGGAGGCCACAGAAAAAGGATGTTGCAGTAGTCGAGGCGGGAGATGATGAGGGCATGCACAATCATTTTAGTAGATTGAGAATTGAGGAAAGGACGGATTCTGGAAATATTTTTGAGCTGGATATATCTTCAATTGCTGCAGTTTAACCTCTTAGATGTTGCTGTTCATTAGGATAGCTACTTTTAAGAGGTTGTAAAAAGGGGTTAATGTCCCTTCTGGTGGCCACCTGTTGTGAATGGGTTTGAGATGAGTTCTGAGCAGAGCCTCCCTCTGGTGGTTACAAGCGGTACTAGTGAGGATTGTGAAGACTGGGAATCAGGTGTTACTGATTGGTCTTATTTAAGGGAATCATTTTCCCATCAGGGTTGCCGGTGATCAATTGTTCTGGTCTGAATCCTTCTTTCCAGTTTCCCTTGTAGCCTGCTGTGTCGTGTCTGCATCTCCTGCTATCAGATAAGACAATTTCTTATTTTGTGTTTTTGCTATATTTTTGCATTTTGTCCTGCACTTCTGTGGGGGCCTTCAGGGTCCCCTCCGGGGGCTTTTGCCCTCTCAGTTTAGTCCAGCCACTGTGTTTTGTACTTTTGCTTTTTCCAGTTTTTTCAGTGGCTGCTGTTTTTGTTACACCAGAGAACTAATTTAGGTGGTAGAGGTCGTGTGATCTCAGGTGATTTTGAAATTAGTAGAGTTGGTGTTTTTCAGGGTTTTCTGGGATTGCAGTAAGTACCCTTCCTGTCCTTTTCTATTTAGATAGTTTGGGCCCCAGCGTTTGCTCATACTATTTTCTTTCTGTGTCAGTATTTCCTCTTGTCTAACCGCCATTACATGTTTGGGGGCTTTCTATTATCTTTGGGGTTCTGCTCCGGGGCAGATAGCTTTCCTATTTCTATCTTTAGGTTTAGTTAGTTTCTCAGGCTGTGACGAGGCGTCTAGGACCAACGTAGGAACGCTCCACGGCTGCCTCTAGTTGCGGTGGTTAGTCAGGGTACTGCAATCTCATAGATTCCAACTGCTCTGGTGTATTTCCTTTTTTGCCTGCACTCCTCAGCTACCGTAACATAACAGCCACCTTTCCCCATAATATCATGATGATGTACCTCTCTGTAGTCTGTGGCTGGGCTTCATAAGAGATCGGAAATTTTACAATATACTGCAATATCACAGTATTGCAGTGTATTGTACAAGTGATTGCAGGTTCAATTTCCCTAAGGGAACTAAACTAAAGAAATTCAAGTAATATAAGATATACAAAAATTATATAATAATAGTATATAATATAAATAATAACACCAATCTGTAACTATATCACCTGAACAAAAAAGGATGGCAGACCATCCGGAAATAAAGAACCACCCAGGGTGTGGAAGGGAATGCCTTGATGATAGGGAAAAAGACAAAGAGACTGGGAGCACAAAATCAATAGAAAAATTGCCTTTATTAATCAAGAAATGGCTCAAGAAAGAAATAAAACCATATAATAAAAATATGTTTTTAAAACAGACACAACACAACTGGTACAATGTAATAAAATATAATAATTATTTTTTTGCTCTCTTGGTCAGTTTATTCACACTAGTGCAACTTCTGCGATATTGCACAGTATATAATTTTATTTTTTTCATTTTTTATTGCCCTCCTGGTTATTATACTTGAGCTAATTGTTTAAACACAATATACAGTGCCTACAAGTAGTATTCAACCCCCTGCAGATTTAGCTGGTTGACACATGCGGAATTAACTTGGCATTGTGACATTTGTACTGTAGATCAGCCTGGAAGTGGGAAATGCACTGCAGCAAAAATTTTTGTTTTAATTTTTTTTTTTTTTTTTTTTTTAAAAAAAACATTAAAAGTTAATTCAGAGTGTCATTTATTATTCAACCCCTCAAACCACAAGAATTCTGTTTGGTCCCCCTAAAGTATTAAGAAGTAGTTCAGGCACCAAGAATAATGAGCTTCACATGTGTGGATTAATGATCTCTTTTGCCAGCCTTTTCTGACTATTTAAGACCCTCCCCAAACTTGTGAACAGCACTCATACATGGTCAACATGGGAAAGACAAAGGAGCATTCCAAGGCCATCAGAGACAAGATCGTGGAGGGTCACAAGGCTGGCAAGGGGTACAAAACCCTTTCCAAGGAGTTGGCCCTACCTGTCTCCACTGTTGGGAGCATCATCCGTAAGTGGAAGGCTTATGGAACTACTGTTAGCCTTCCACGGCCTGGACAGCCTTTGAAAGTTTCCTCCCGTGCCGAGGCCAGGCTTGTCCGAAGAGTCAAGGCTAACCCAAGGACAACAAGGAAGGAGCTCCGGGAAGATCTCATGGCAGTGGGGACATTGGTTTCAGTCAATACCATAAGTAACGTACTCCACCGCAATGGTCTCCGTTCCAGACGAGCCCGTAAGGTACCTTTACTTTCAAAGCGTCATGTCAAGGCTCGTCTACAGTTTGCTCATGATCACTTGGAGGACTCTGAGACAGACGGGTTTTCAAGGTTCTATGGTCTGATGAGACCAAGATCGAGATCTTTGGTGCCAACCACACACGTGACGTTTGGAGACTGGATGGCACTGCATACGCCCCAAGAATACCATCCTACAGTCAAGCATGGTGGTGGCAGCATCATGCTGTGGGGCTGTTTCTCAGCCAAGGGGCCTGGCCATCTGGTCCGCATCCATGGGAGGATGGATAGCACGGCCTACCTGGAGATTTTGGCCAAGAACCTCCGCTCCTCCATCAAGGATCTTAAGATGGGTCGTAATTTCATCTTCCAACAAGACAACGACCCAAAGCACACAGCCAAGAAAACCAAGGCCTGGTTCAAGAGGGAAAAAGTCAAGGTGTTGGAGTGGCCTAGTCAGTCTCCTGACCTTAACCCAATTGAAAACTTGTGGAAGGAGCTCAAGATTAAAGTCCACATGAGACACCCAAAGAACCTAGATAACTTGGAGAAGATCTGGAGGAGTGGGCCAAGATAACTCCACAGACCTGTGCCGGCCTGATCAGGTCTTATAAAAGACGATTATTAGCTGTAATTGCAAACAAGGGTTATTCCACGAAATATTAAACATAGGGGTTGTATAATAATTGACCCACACTTTTATGTTTAAAATTTATTAAAATTCAACTGAGCAACATAACTTTTTGTTTTGTAAGATTTATGCTTCTGTTAATAAATCCTACTCTCGTTTGCAGTTTGAAGGCTCTAACTTATTTGCATCTTATCAAACCAGCTAAATCTGCAGGGGGTTGAATACTACTTGTAGGCACTATATGTTTATTAAATCAACTTGTGTTGATTGAATGCATTATAACAATATTATTTTGTGTTTATTACATTGTACCAGTTGTGTTGTGTCTGTTTTAAAAACATGTTTTTATTATATGGTTTTATTTCTTTCTTGAGCCATTTCTTGATTAATAAAGGCAATTTTTCTATTGATTTTGTGCTCCCTAAGGGAACTAATAAGAAAATGTAAAAAACCGTGATTTAAAAAAATAATAAATATAATATTTCATATCATTCCTTTTTCAGAATGCAAACTGGTTTACCGCTACAGAGAGGAGGCAGAAGACTGCAGTGTCTGATTTCTCTTACTCCTGCACTGATTAGAAACACTTCATCTTCATATTAAACGCAGGTTCTGCTAGCAGTGCAGCGGTTAATCTGCCCAGTTGAGAGCTCCTGGAAGCTTTCCTGCAATAAGGCTCTCAGCTGTTCACTGCTAGCCACTCCAATCTCCTATATAAACTGGGTCCTGGCAAGCACTCATTGTCAGAGATAGCTTTTGCTGCATGGCTGGAGGTTGTTGTTGGTTATCATTGGAGAAGGCGTTTGGTGGATTTTTCTGTGACTGTTGCTAGGTTTTGAGTGTGATAATTCCCTTTCTTCTCCTACTTTGGTGTAATCCCATCATCCACTTCCCAGTGCATTCCTCTGTTATTTGTGTGAGTATATTTGTATGTTTGGTATTTTCCTTTATCCCTGTTCATATTGCCTTGTTAGTCTGATTATTGTATTACGGTTCACTACTACTCTCCTCTTCCCTGGGTGGGTGAATGGTACAGACTAAGGGCGGATTCAGAAGCTCAGCAAGGTATGTGGCCCTGGCGTCATCATCATAAGTAATTCTGGGAACAGGGTGAGTTAGGGCGCTCCTAGTGTTGGGGACAGGGAAGGAGCCCCTGGGACACCCGACAACAGAGTCGCGGCATGCGGACTGCAATCCCCCAACATCCACTGCAGCAGGCAGCAAATACTGTATTCTGTTGTTGAGCTGATATATAAATCCTGTTTAGCAATTTGATAATTGTAGCCTTTTCCTACATAGAAAAATCTGCAGACCTATGCAGCTTTATTTTTTCTCTACATAATGAGTCGGATATACTATTCAAGTATTTGGAAAAGCTAGGTGACTTCAATTTTTAAGATTTTTTTTACTTAATGGGAAAACACTTAAGGAATGTAAACTATTACCTGTCTACCTTAGGCTGGCTTCACACTTGCGTTTGAGCGACCTGCGCCTGTCTGCGCACGGCCGCCGCTAAGCTCCGCCCCGGCCACGCCTCTTCCCGGCGGCTCCGCCTATGGGCGCATGACGCCGCATGCAACCTGCGTACCCTATCTTTAGCATTGGGTACGCAGGCCGTGTGCAGGTATGCGTTTGCCGGCGCATGCGTCCTTTTGACTGGTGCACCGAGCGCACCAAAAAGCAACATGCAACATTTTGGTGCTCTCGGCGCACCGTCAAAAGGCCGCATGCGCCACCAAACGCATACCTGCGCATGGCCTTCGTACCTAATGCTAAAGATAGGGTACTCAAGTCGCATGCGGCGTCATGCGCCCATAGGCGGAGTGGCCGGGGGCGGAGCTTAGCTGCGGCCATGCGCAGACAGGCACAGGTCGCTCAAACGCAAGTGTGAAAGCACCCTTACATGGCCCCATGCATGTTGTGCCAATGGATAAGAATATGCCGTGACTGTCCGAATTTTCCATAAACAGTCCCGATAAATCCACAGGGTTCGAGTGTCGAGAAGACGTGAGGTTTACACAAACCTGCCCAAAAATTAGCGTTTCCACACATTTATGGGAGGTGCTAAATGGCCATTTGGTAACTATATCCATGGGATAATCAGGAGATGAAAGATACAAGCCCATTCCTAAAAGAAACAGGCCTCATTATATGTTTGCTGATAAACCCGCTGTTTAGTAGCCCAGATCCCTCTTTCTGGTTGTGTCAGGCTACTTTCAGAGAACCTTGGAAGGATCCCATCCGACATACATACGTACCGCCCATTGGACTTTTTTCTCTGTGGTTACCTGTCCTTGCCTGGCCTGACCGGGTCTATATTAATAGGATACACCAGACGGACACACTTTTTTGTTTTTCTTCTGTAGGCTTTAGTGGACAGTAAACACAGTAGCCACTACCCATAGACCAGGCGCCTGCATACTTGACATCTGAGTGGAGTATACAACAGCTGCAGGCTTATGTTACGGGGCCACCTTGTTTGGACAGCAGATGGCGCTGGTTTAATGGTAACAATTTGTTGATATTTGTGCGTTTCCTCTTCGTACTGTATGACATCTCAGGTTTGTTTGTATCAGTTCTATGCTGTAATCCTGCATATTATAATGATGAATATAATGATTACTGTCAGTCCCAAGTAACACTGTTCATTCTCCCATATATACAAATTCTGCTGAAAGTTATAATATGCAACAGTCTGTACATATTCAGACATGTTTGGCATACCCAGACTATTTGCTCAAAATTTCTATAGTGGGAATACTCTGCTGGTTTAACTCACACATCCGTGAAATGTAGGTAGATTGCAATACCGCGCCTGGCCACCAGGTTTTCTGACCTGAGCTAATGCCTCATTCACATGTCAGGATTTTCCACATATGAGAAAGAAGATCCAATTATTCTGATCAGACTTTCATCAGAGTTTGTTCCGGGAGTCACTCGTTTTTCTTGTACTTATTTCAGTCTACCGCAGAGCATTAGTTGTGGTGTTTCAGCACATGAGTATCCATGAGCAGACTATACAAGGACATCAGATCTTAAAGGGGCTTTTCCCATCTCTTAGAATTTGCCACTATTTTTAGATCAGTGAAGGTCCAACCTTAAACCTAAGAACAAAAAGGACACAGTTCTGTGTTTCATATTCACTTTTCCCTGCACAGCAGCGCCCCCAACCTCCTCTGGCTTTGTAGAGAACTGCAAGTGGCCACGGAGCTTCTGCTTACAAAACAGACGGAGATGTCAGACTATACCGGCACCGATTTCTCTTCATTCTCAAGATTGGCGAGGGTCCAACAACTCGTAGAGGTCAGATCTCCATCAATCATAAAGTGACGGCACAGACTAACCTTTCGCTGTGATGAAATAAGATGGAAAAGCCTTTATGCCTGTCATCTGTCAACATCAACTGGAAAAATCATTGCATTGGACACCATAGTAGTTAGTACCCTGCTGTCCCTACACATCTATGCAAAAAAAAAAGAAAAGAAAAAAACAAAACAGAAGAAAATGGAGAAAAGACAAACCTTTATTAGATTCTGGAAAATCTTCAGCCTTTATTGGATCTCTGAGCCCGAACACCTGGATGATTCTGTGAGTTATTGGGAGAAGGTTCTGTGGTCAGAGGAGACAAAAGTTGAGCTTTTTGGCATTTTCAACTTAACAAAATAGTTAAATGTAGTTCTCATGTATGCCCTGCTGCCAGTCACAATAACGGTAGCAGTGACATACCGTCAGCAGAGCGGAAGTGAAGGAACTGCTCTGTTGACAGGAGTCACTCTGTGATCCGGGTAGAGATTGCTGCAGTTTAGAAGAGGTAAGTAACCACCTACTGATCACTGCTTATCAGCAAAGAAGAGAACAATAAAAGCCCCAGATAAGCCCTTTAATTGATGTCAGGCAAAGATTAATGTAAAGCACAGGATGGAATAGAGCAGCTCAAACAAGGCCATGCACATTAAGGTACTGTCACACTAAGCGAGATCGCTACTGCATCACCATTTATGGCGCAGTAGCGATATCGTTAGCGACTTAGCTGTGTGTGACATGTAGCAGCGATGTGGCCCCTGCTGAGATGTCGCTGATCGCTTATGAACGTTCTGAGCCGTTTTTTGGTCGTTGGTGTCCCGCTGGTGAGCCTGAATCGCTGAGTGTGACACACTTTATGAACGACTTTACCAGCATCGCAGGTGGGACTAGGTTTTCCCAACGACCGCAGAGGTCGTTATATAGATCGCTGATGAGATGTGTTTGGAAGCTAACTAGCGATCGCACTAGCGATCTCGCCAGGTCGTGTCGTTTTCGTGATCGCTACTGCGATCGCTAAGTGTGACAGTGCCTTTAGATCAGGGTGGATAAAAATCAATGATTTTTTAAAAAAATCAAAAAAATCGGATTTTTTTTGATTTAAATCGGATTTTTTTGATTTAAATCGGATTTTTTTTCAATAAACTGCTTTTTGAGGAAAATATTTTACCATCCAAAGGTTCTTCCATCATGAGATAAAGCTGAGTTGTTTAACTCAGTAGAATAAAGGCTGTATATGTGTAACATTCACAATGCCATGCTCTTCCAGAGGTTTCTGTAGGATTAGTGGGCAGTTTCTCTCCTATATTATCACAGACGCTCGCTTTATTTACGCAGTTCTCAAAACTGAATTTGACTCCGCAGAGGTCCCAGCCTCTTCTTCACGGCAAAAATGTTACAACATGAACAGAGTTGAGAAAAAGACCTTAATCCTATTGTTCTACAAACCTATGAATACAGAATCAACCCCTTCAGTGCCAAGTCCAAGAAGTTAGACAATATGTTTCTGATTGTTTGGAGTGGAATAGATCTGCACAACACAAGAAGAATGTGAATCTAAGTGTGAGGAGGAGGAAGGGCAAGCAGACAAGAAAATGAAAGTGAAACTTTGAGCACAATACTGCAGCATAGCCACAGACAAACAAGTCTGGATCTGTTTGTGTGTACGATCTGAGGTTTATTACATTCTTTCCTTATAATGGCAGCAGGCCGAGAAATAAAATCTGAAAGATAATTGTAAAATGTTTGGTATTTCCACTTTTAAACACTAGGCAGAGCAGCTGCTGAAATATAAACTGCTAGCTCGTATTGCGACAGTAGTAAATGCAGGCGGGGTCTGATCACGTGTGACTTCTCTCCTCCGTTACTAGGTGTTTGTAATAACAGAGGATGTAGTTTAGGCTCACAGAGCGGAGCCATTGCGGAGCCATTTTGTTGGGGACTGCCAGTGATACTGACAAGTAGGCTGTCACTGAGGACGACCGGCAGCATCTATTCTGTTAGTTCATGCTGCTCGCTGTATTATAAACTGAGCACAGATACGTGGAGAGTATCACACACTGGGATTATTCACAGCACATGACACACTGCATGTATCTAGATACAGTGCTGAGTGTAGTGTATCGCATTATGGGATTAGATACACCGGTCTGGGGCATATCGCGCATGATGAAATTAGATACACCGGTCTGGGGCGTATCGCACATGATGAAATTAAAATATACCGGTCTGGTAGAAACTTTGATTTAAATCACTGATTTAAATCAAGCCTTACTGACTAGTGATTTAAATCGTGATTTAAATCGTGATTTAAATCAGTTTGATTTAAATCAAATCCACCCTGCTTTAGATTGATGTCAGCTGACTATATGATGTGTGTGGAGGTGTTCCAGGTCTCCCCTAATGGCAGATGTAAAAAAAAAATCAGCTATGATACATTTAATCATTCCCAGTCCTTTGTTCCAGTAGGACCAGAGCAGTCCTACAGGGGTCTGTCTCCCTATTGGAAAATAGCATACTCATGCCTTCTACTTAGGAGCCAGTGTATGTTGAGATGACTTTCCTTTTCAGGTACTATCACATAATGAGCATCAGTAGAGCCATGGAGTTTAGATCTGTTCTCTAGGGTAAACCCAACTTTGCTTCTTTTCATTTTTAATTTATCTGTATATTATTTTCTTTAGGAGCTTGAAGAGATCCGCAAATCTGGGATGAAAAATTTCCGTAATATACAGGTTGATGAAGCCAATCTACTGACCTGGCAGGGGCTCATTGTTCCAGTAAGTATACGGATGTCGCACACTGTTCACTCTCCCTGGCCCCATTGCTGTAATTTCTCAGCACATTTAGGAGATGATCACACTATCCTCCCACTGCAGAGTCAGCAGACTGCCAGCATGAGCTAGTAGAGCCATACTGTGGTATCATAGGATTGAGAAAGGCAAAACAAGATGGAATTTTAAAAAATGGAAAAGGCACTTGATTTGAAATGGGCAAGAGTGGGGCCTCCTAACCATACCAGCTTTTACATAGAGCGCTAATATACATCGTCAGTGGTTCTATACTACAGCTGGGTATAAAAGTCTTAAAGTGGTTGTCCAGGCGGGCATGTGACAAAATACATGCGATTTTCATACTTGCCGTCAAGTGCCGACTAGATTGTTCTGGCTTGTCTCAATACACTTCTATTGAGAAACATTAACCTCATCTAGATGTCACATGACTACAAATATGCAAATCATATACATGTGACCACCCACTCATACCCGAGAATTATGATTGTACAGTCTTGAGTGCAGAGTTTTGCACAACCCCTTTAAAAGGGTTCTCTACTCATTTTTGACCTTTATTCATAAGCGCTTTCTTTCCTTGGTTCCAGCCCTGGTGCTGACCAGTAGAGGTCAAAAATCTAAAAACCACCTTAAAGAGGACCTATCACCAAAAATTACCCCTTTTTATTTTGAGATATTACTGGTAAAAAAAAAAATCTAAATATAAATTATAAAAAAAAAATCAGTGAGGTAAGGGCCTTTATTAATATGACAATAATATGCAAATGTTATGCTAAAACAATTACCAGTTAAAGGTTGCTGCCATTTTCCGACATGCCTAGCAGTGCTGTGTCACTCCACAGCACGGACATGACGTATCTGCTCCAGCAGCTTGGTCTCGCTGCTCAGAGCAGATACCGTCTTTAATGTTATGGAGTGAGTGCACGCTGCTCCTGGGGGACACACTGCTGCTTTATTA
This sequence comes from Oophaga sylvatica, assembly GCA_033576555.1. Lineage (NCBI taxonomy): Eukaryota > Metazoa > Chordata > Amphibia > Anura > Dendrobatidae > Oophaga > Oophaga sylvatica. Next base: position 776,058,911 of record JARQOD010000001.1, on the reverse strand, counting down.
GACTTTTGCCTGCAGCTTCACTATCTTCCATTGACACATTGGTCTGTGCTCTGCTCGGAGTGGAAATGCTCAGTGTGATCAAAGACCAGTGTGATAGCACAGAGAAGCTGCTGACAGGCAAGCAGTGTGACAATATACTGATTGCCGGTGGAGCTGCTGTGCTCGGTCTTAGACGGTACAGTGATTTCTCCGAGAGATGTGCATATGAGAACTTATTTGTCTCTCTCCTCACAAAGCGGTGAGATCTTGCTAAATCAGTTCTGATATTTTTAAAGAAGCTTTAAAGATCTATTGACAGTGGAATTTAACCACCTTAGGTGGGGCTCTGCTCCCGTGTGGCTGTTAAAAGCCCATGGTGGCTGATTAAATGTGCTGGGAGAGACAAAGCCTTGGCATGCGAGCTGTCATATGACGTACCAGTACCTCATATGTTGGTAAGGAATTAAGGATCAACAATGCATTTCTGTCGTTTACGGGTTACCTAAAACTTGTTAAAATGAATTTGCCTCATAATTTCAGGTATTGACTCTTTAAACAAGGGGTTAACTGCATGGGTTGATAATCTCCAATCCCTTATTTCCAGGTTACCAGGTTTTTTGAGAGACCGCTCCACAGTCCTTAAAGCAGGGATGATAAACTCAAATACGCAGAAGGACAAAATTAAAAGCTTGGACAAAGTTGATGGCCAAGCTTGATATTTGTTAAAACAAAATGTCTACAATTGAGGAAGTTTTTCCTTATCAAAAATAACAAACTTTTTCATATGGAAAAAAATTTTAAGCACCACATTGCTTTCCATACAGTATAGTGGCCACAAAAAATGCTCCATACAGTATAACGGAGCCCTGCATTGCTTTGAATATTGTGTAATGGGCCCACATAGTGCTTTCCATAGAGTATAATTGCGGGAGCCATATATACAGTGGGTACAGAAAGTATTCAGACCCCCTTAAATTTTTCACTGTTTCATTGCAGCTATTTGGTAAATTCAAAAAAAGTTCATTTTTTTCACATTAAAGTACACTCTGCACCCCCCAAAAAAACAGAAATGTAGACATTTTTGCAAATTTATTAAAAAAGGAAAACTGAAATATCACATGGTCATAAGTATTCAGACCCTTTGCTCAGTATTGCGTAGAAGCACCCTTTTGAGCTAGTACAGCCATGAGTCTTTTGGAATGATGCAACAAGTTTCTCACACCTGGATTTGGGATCCTCTGCCATTTTTCCTTGCAGATCCTCTCCAGGTCCGTCAGGTTGGAGGTGAACGTTGGTGGACAGCCATTTTCAGGTCTTTCCAGAGATGCTCATTTGGGTTTAGCATATACAAAAAATAGGAGGAAGTCCAGTCACCAGCAAAATGTCGTATACGCCATTTTGCTGGTGACTGGACTTCCTCCTTTTTTTGTATATGGTTTATTCACCTGGGAGTCGGCTAAGGATCTCCATGTCCGTGCACCGCACTCTACTAACTCCGGATTGACCTGATTTGGATGAATGTTTGGTGAGGTGAAATACTTTTTTTCTGTTTCTTTCAATTGGGTTTAGGTCTGGGCTCTGGCTGGGCCAGTCAAGAATGGTCACAGAGCTGTTCTGAAGCCACTCCTTTGTTATTTTAGCTGTGTGCTGAAGGTCATTGTCTTGTTGGAAGGTGAACCTTCGGCCAATCTGAGCACTCTGGAAGAGGTTTTCATCCAGGATATCTCTGCACTTGGCTGCATTCATGTTTCCTTCAATTGCAACCAGTCGTCCTGTTCCTGCAGCTGAAGAACACCCCCATAGCATGATGCTGCCACCACCATGTTTCACTGTTGGGATTGTATTGGGCAGGTGATGAGCAGTGCTTGGTTTTCTCCACACATACTGCTTAGAATTATCACAAAATAGTTTCTATCTTCTTCTCATCAGACCAGAGAATCTTATTGCTCATAGTCTGGGAGTCCTTTCATGTGGGTTTTTTTTTTTTTTTTTAGCAAACTCTATGCGGGCTTTCATGCTGAGGAGAGGCTTCCGTCAGGCCACTCTGTCGTAAAGGCCCGACTGGTGGAGGGCTGCAGTGATAGTTGACTTTGTGGAACTTTTTGCCATCTCCCTACTGCATCTGTGGAACTCGGCCACAGTGATCTTGGGGTTCTTTAAGTCTCTCACCAAGGCTCTTCTTCCATGATTGCTCAGTTTGGCTGGAAGGTTAGATCTAGGAAGACATCTGGTGGTCCCAAACTTCTTCTATTTAAGGATTACGGAGGCCACTGTGCTCTTAGGAGCCTTGAGTACTGCAAAAATTCTTTTGTAATCTTGGCCAGATGTGTGCCTTGCCACAATTCTGTCTCTGGGCTCCTTGGCCAGTTCCTTTGACCTCATGATTCTCATTTGGTCTGACAAGCACTGTGAGCTGTGAGGTCTTATATAGACAGGTGTGTGCCTTTACAAATCAAGTCCTATCAGTTTAATTAAACACAGCTGAACTCCAATGAAGGAGTAGAATCATCTCAAGGAGGATCACAAGGAAATGGACAGCATGTGACTTAAATATGAGTGTCTGAGCAAAGGATCTGAATACTTATGAGCATGTGATATTTCAGTTTTTCTTTTTCAATAAATTTTCAAAAATGTCTACATTTGTTTTTTTTTTTCAGTCAAGATGAGGTGCAGAGTGTACATTAATGAGAAAAAAAATGAACTTTTTTGAATTTACCAAATGGCTGCAATGAAATGAAAAATTTAAAGGGGTCTGAATACTTTCCATACCCACTGTACTCACCCTGCAGGCCAGAGTTTGCCATATTCGCTTTTAACCCCTTTCTGACATCTGACGTAGTATCCTGTCCAGGTCACCTGGGCCCGTATAACCGTGGACGGGATAGTGCGTCATATGCGGTCAGCTGTTCTCACAGGGGGAGCGCAGCTGATCGCGGCCGGGTGTCAGGTGATTATCACCCGATTTTATTTAGAATCCAATTAGCCAGCCCCCCAAGTAGGAAAGGTATATAAACCTTACTTATCTTACTTACCTTCACTTATCCATGTCCCAGCAAGCAAGCCAGTGGGAGTCCAGCCAGCCCGAAATGCAGTTTCCAGCGACCGAGCCAGGCCTACCAGCCACATCAAAGTTTTCCGCTTTCATCCGAACATAGTTAAAAAACTTCTTGTGGTTTCCTCTCAACTCCATATATATCATAAAATACACCCCATGTGTCATTCTCAGTGCAGTGATTGGATGGATCCAAAAACGACGCAGACTCATGATGTGCTGTCTTTCTCGCTCCTTTTCAAGAACGATAGTGTTATGTTTCGGTAGCTGAGGAGTGCAGGTAAAAAAGGCAATACACCAGAGCAGTTGGAATCTATGAGATTGCAGTACCCTGACTAACCACCACAACTAGAGGCAGCCGTGGAGCGTTCCTACGTTGGTCCTAGACGCCTCGTCACAGCCTGAGAAACTAACTACACCTAAAGATAGAAATAGGAAAGCTATCTGCCCCGGAGCAGAACCCCAAAGATAATAGAAAGCCCCCAAACATGTAATGGCGGTTAGACAAGATGAAATACTGACACAGAAAGAAAATAGTATGAGCAAACGCTGGGGCCCAAACTAACTAAATAGAAAAGGATAGGATGGGTACTTACTGCAATCCCAGAAAACCCTGAAAGGCACCAACTCTACTAATTTCAAAAACACCTGAGATCACACGACCTCTTCCACCTAAATTAGTTCTCTGGTGTAACAAAATCAAAACAGCAGCCACTGAAAAAACTGGAAAAAGCAAAAGTACAAACATCAGTGGCTGAACAAAACTGAGAGGGCAGAAGCCCCGGAGGGGACCCAGAAGGCCCCCACAGAAGTGCAGGACAAAATGCAAAAATATAGCACAAACACAAAAGAAGAAAATGTCTTATCTGTTAGCAGGAGATGCAGACACGACACAGCAGGCTACAAGGGTAACAGGAATAAAGGATCCAGACCAGAACAATTGATCACCGGCAACCCTGATGGGAAGGTGACTCCCTTATATAAGACCAATCAGTAACACCTGATTCCCAGTCCTCACAATCTTCACTGGACATAAAGATAAATCGTGTGCACAGCCTGAAAGGTGCCAGAGTAGGTTCCTACACCGTGAAGATAATGAAAAGAGAACTCGGCACTCAACTTAGCGAAAAGGGTAAATATTTATTGTAGTCCACGGTAGTGAAACGTTTCGGTCCTAAATTTCGGACCTTCATCAGCCACATTAAGTACCGGGAGGGGGTAGAAATACCCAATTCAGAGGTAAGCAGTAGATACTGTTGGGATCAGGTAGATCTCCAAAGTAAGGGTTAAAGGTGAGTATCTGGGTGAGAGTTTTAAGTCAGGTCTCCGCTGCATGCCGTGGGAGGGACGCGGTATCCGCCGCTGGTCCTTGTGCAGTCCTTCTGCACAAGGACCAGCGGCGGATACCGCGTCCCTCCCACGGCATGCAGCGGAGACCTGACTTAAAACTCTCACCCAGATACTCACCTTTAACCCTTACTTTGGAGATCTACCTGATCCCAACAGTATCTACTGCTTACCTCTGAATTGGGTATTTCTACCCCCTCCCGGTACTTAATGTGGCTGATGAAGGTCCGAAATTTAGGACCGAAACGTTTCACTACCGTGGACTACAATAAATATTTACCCTTTTCGCTAAGTTGAGTGCCGAGTTCTCTTTTCATTATCTTCACTGGACAGACTAGCACCGCTTGTAACCACCAGAGGGAGCCTCTGCTCAGAACTCATCTCAAACCCATTCACAACAGTACCCCCCCTTGAGGAGGGGTCACCGAACCCTCATTTGTGCAACCAGGTCGGTCAGGATGAGTTCTATGATACGCACGGATAAGTCTCCTAGCATGGATGTCCGAAGCAAACACCCAAGAATTGTCTTCCTGACCATAACCTCTCCATTTAACCAAATACTGGAGTTTCCGTCTAGAAAAACGAGAATCTAATATTTTCTCAACCACATACTCCAGATTGCCCTCAACCAAAACAGGGTCAGGAGGCACAGCAGCAGGAACCACTGGCTCAACAAACCTCTTCAACAAGGACTTGTGGAACACGTTATGGATCTTAAATGTCCCTGGAAGAAGCAAACGAAAAGAAACAGGATTAATAATCTCCATGATCTTATAAGGTCCAATGAACCTAGGCTTAAATTTAGGAGATGCTACTCTCATAGGAATATTCTTTGAGGACAACCAGACCAAGTCCCCTACTTTAAACCGAGGACCATCAGTCCTATGCCGGTTAGCAAACCGCTGGGCCCTCTCCTGAGAGAGGGACAACCTCTCCACTACCTGGTCCCAAATCTGTTGCATACGCTCCACAACAGAGTCAACACCTGGACAGACAGAAGCCTCCGTCTGTCCTGAAGAAAATCGAGGGTGAAACCCAGAATTACAAAAAAATGGAGACATCAAAGTGGCAGAGCTAGCCCTATTATTAAGAGCAAACTCAGCCAAAGGCAAAAAAGAGACCCAGTCATCCTGATCAGCAGACACAAAGCATCTTAGATAAGTCTCCAATGTCTGGTTTGTTCTCTCAGTTTGACCATTGGTCTGAGGATGAAATGCCGAGGAGAAAGACAATTGAACACCCAGTTTAGAACAAAAAGTCCTCCAAAATCTGGAAACAAACTGGACTCCTCTGTCAGACACAATGTTCTCAGGAATGCCGTGTAAACGAACCACGTGCTGAAGGAACAACGGCACCAATTCAGAGGAGGAAGGCAACTTAGGTAATGGCACAAGATGTATCATTTTGGAAAACCTATCACAAATTACCCAGATGGTGGTCATTCTCTGAGAAACAGGAAGGTCGGAAATGAAATCCATAGAGATATGGGTCCATGGTCTCTTGGGCACAGGCAATGGCATCAACAAACCACTAGAGCGAGAGCAAGGCTTGGAGCGAGAGCAAGTCCCGCAGGACTGCACAAATTCCCTGACATCACGAGACAAGGTAGGCCACCAAAAGGACCGACTAACCAAGTCTCTGGTACCAAAAATTCCGGGATGCCCAGCCAATGCGGAACAATGAATCTCAGACATCACACTCTTTTTCCACTGGTCCGGGACAAACAATTTTCCAACAGGGCAGCGCTCGGGCCTATCCTCCTGACACCCCTCCAGAGCAAGTCTCAAATTGGGCGAGATGGCGGAAAGAACTACACCCTCTTTCAAAATAACAGAAGGATCAGATAACTCAGGAGAGTCCGCAAGGAAACTCCTCGAGAGGGCATCCGCCTTAACATTCTTAGTGCCAGGAAGAAAGGAAACCACAAAATTAAAACGTGTGAAAAACAAGGCCCACCTGGCCTGTCTAGGATTGAGTCGCTTGGCAGATTCCAGATAGACCAGATTCTTATGGTCCGTAAGGACCACCACCTGATGTTTGGCTCCCTCCAGCCAATGTCTCCACTCTTCAAAAGCCCACTTCATGGCCAATAACTCCCGATTACCCACGACATAATTACGTTCAGAAGGAGAAAATTTTGAGAGAAAAAGGCACAAGGGTTACTTTTAGAGGTCTCTGGATCTTTTTGGGACAAATCGGCACCTGCCCCAATTTCAGAGGCATCAACCTCCACCTGAAATGGCAGAGAAACATCAGGCTGCCGTAGAACAGGAGCAGAAGTGAATCTCTGCTTAAGTTCCTGAAATGCAGAGACTGCCTCAGGAGGCCAATTCACCACATCAGAACCCTTTCTGGTCAAATCAGTTAATGGTTTAACAATAACCGAGAAATTACCAATAAATTTACGATAAAAATTGGCAAAACCCAAAATCTCTGAAGAGCCTTTAATGAAGTAGGTTGGACCCAATCACAGATGGCCTGAACCTTGACCGGGTCCATTTCAATAACAGATGGGGACAAAATGAATCCCAGAAATGAGATCCTCTGTACGCCAAAAAGACACTTTGATCCCTTCACATACAGAGCATTCTCTCTCAAAATCTGGAATACAGTTCGAACATGTTTCACATGAGAGTCCCAGTCATTAGAAAAAATCAAGATATCATCCAAATAAACAATCAGAAATTTGTCCACAAAATCCCTGAAAATGTCATTCATGAAGGACTGGAAGACGGAAGGAGCATTAGTGAGCCCAAAGGGTCATCACCAGGTACTCAAAATGCCCTTCAGGGGTATTGAATGCCGTCTTCCATTCATCCCCGTGCTTAATGCGAATAAGGTTATACGCCCCCTGAGGTCAAGCTTGGTAAACCAAGTAGCGTTTTTCACCCTGGAAAACAGGTCAGAAATCAAGGGTAACGGGTATTGATATTTCACAATAATATTGTTCAAGAGACGATAATCAATACACGGCCTTAATGAACCATCCTTTTTGGCCACAAAGAAAAAACCGGCACCTAAGGGTGAAGAGGATGGTCTGATATGACCCTTCTCCAATGATTCCTTGATATAAGACCGCATAGCGTCATGTTCAGGTACAGACAAGTTAAAAAGGCGACCTTTAGGAATTTACTACCCGGCACTAATTCAATAGCGCAGTCATAGCTTCTATGGGGAGGCAAGGATGCAGATTTACTTTCGCTAAACACATCAGAAAAATCAATCAAAAAGTCAGGAACATCCTGAGCCTGGGGGGAGGCAGAAAAAAACAGGAGTGTTGGTATTAACACATTGGCAGCCCCAACTGGTTACAGACACAGATTTCCAATCCAAAACAGGATTATGAGACTGTAACCAAGAAAAACCCAGCACGATAATGTCATGCAGATTATACAGAACCAAAAATTTGCAGCACTCCTGGTGATCAGGTTCAACCCTCATTATCACCTGAGTAGAAAACTGGGTTTATTCTCAGCCAAAGGGGTAGAATCGATCCCAGTAGGGGAATAGACTTCTGTAGGGGTATCAAGGGAAATCCACAACGTTTAGCAAAATCATAATCCATCAGGTTAATAGCAGCTCCAGAATCAACGAAAGCCTGAGCAGAAAATGAGGACAGAGAGCATATCAGAGTGACAGTTAATAAAAACTTAGTCTGAACACTACCCAAGACAACTGAGCATGCAAAACGTCTTCCCCGCTTAGGGCAGACTGAAATAGCATGAGAGGCATCACCACAGTAGAAACATAACCCATTGCGCTTTCGAAACTCATGACGCTGTGCCCCAGACACCACTCTATCACACTGCATGGGTTCAGAAGCTGGTTCACAAGGCAACACCATTCCACGCATACTTCTCCACTCACGCAAACGTCTGTCAATTTGAATCGCTAATGACATAGAATCATTGAGACCAGAGGGGACAGGGAATCCCACCATAACATCCTTTACATTATCAGACAGACCCTTCCGGAAAAGGGCTGCCAAAGCGTCGTCATTCCATTTGGTCAGGACTGCCCACCTACGGAATCTCTGACAGTATAACTCAGCGTCATCAAGCCCCTGATTTAATGCCAACAAGGCTTTTTCAGCTTGATCAGTGACATTAGGCTCATCGTACAATAACCCCAAGGCCTGAAAAAACGCATCAACATCACTCAAAACAGGATCCCCAGGTATCAGGGAAAAAGCCCAATCCTGAGGATCGCCGCGCAGGAGAGAGATGATAATTTGAACCTGCTGCGCTGCGTTCCCTGAGGACTTAGATTTTAAGGCAAAAAACAATTTACAATTATTTTTGAAATTCTGAAACTTAGCTCGATCCCCTAAAAACAAAACTGGCATGGGAATCCTAGGTTCCACAACAGGCAACCTAGCAAGATATGCAGCAATACTCTGAACCTCAGTGGCAAGCTGATCCACACGGCCAGACAACTGTGCAAACTCCATTGAGAGAAAAAAAAAATCCTCCCCAGCACCCAGAGATACAGAGGGAAAAAAAAAATTCAACAAACAGAAAAATATCTCTGACAACTCTGACAACCTTTTTTCTTTCACAATATTTTTTCCCTTCTGTGAGTACCATACAATTTTCAATTTTTAGGCCGGTGATACTGTTATGTTTCGGTAGCTGAGGAGTGCAGGTAAAAAAGGCAATACACCAGAGCAGTTGGAATCTATGAGATTGCAGTACCCTGACTAACCACCACAACTAGAGGCAGCCGTGGAGCGTTCCTACGTTGGTCCTAGACGCCTCGTCACAGCCTGAGAAACTAACTACACCTAAAGATAGAAATAGGAAAGCTATCTGCCCCGGAGCAGAACCCCAAAGATAATAGAAAGCCCCCAAACATGTAATGGCGGTTAGACAAGATGAAATACTGACACAGAAAGAAAATAGTATGAGCAAACGCTGGGGCCCAAACTAACTAAATAGAAAAGGATAGGAAGGGTACTTACTGCAATCCCAGAAAACCCTGAAAGGCACCAACTCTACTAATTTCAAAAACACCTGAGATCACACGACCTCTTCCACCTAAATTAGTTCTCTGGTGTAACAAAATCAAAACAGCAGCCACTGAAAAAACTGGAAAAAGCAAAAGTACAAACATCAGTGGCTGAACAAAACTGAGAGGGCAGAAGCCCCCAGAGGGGACCCTGAAGGCCCCCACAGAAGTGCAGGACAAAATGCAAAAATATAGCACAAATACAAAAGAAAAATGTCTTATCTGTTAGCAGGAGATGCAGACACAACACAGCAGGCTACAAGGGAAACAGGAATAAAGGATCCAGACCAGAACAATTGATCACCGGCAACCCTGATGGGAAGGTGACTCCCTTATATAAGACCAATCAGTAACACCTGATTCCCAGTCCTCACAATCTTCACTGGACAGACTAGCACCGCTTGTAACCACCAGAGGGAGCCTCTGCTCAGAACTTATCTCAAACCCATTCACAACAGATAGCTTCCAAACGATTCGCCTCAAAAGTAAAATCCACATAGATCTTCACAATGTTCGCAATCACACCTTCCATTTTTGCCACTTGCTCTACAATCTTTCAAAGATGGGGTGTAGAAGCACTGTGTGTGTATGTATGTGTGTGTGTGTATGTGTGTATATATATATATATATATTTTTTTTTTCAGTAGCCAATAACGTTTGGGTGCCTCCCGGTTCCATCGAAAAAACGGATAAAAAAATTGATGCGACAGGGTCCGTTTTTTCGCCGGATCCGCTAGTCTGATCCGTCGAAAAATATGAATCTGTTGCATCAGGTTTTCACAATCTGCGACGTATCCGTCGAGCCAACGGATTGTGACTGACGGCAAAACTGATGTGTGAAAGGGGCCTTAGTAATCAGAAAGGTAGAGATGGTAATAAACCATCTTAACCTAAAAATGTCACCGTGGCTAATCGGGACATACCTCTCAGCCAAACAAGATAACCAAAAAAATAAAGGAAAAAAGGGGGACAGGGACTGTCAAATATTAATCGCTGTCAATATAATATTAATAGAAAATTAGGTAATAACAAGTCTAGATAAAATATCACGAAAGAGAGGTATTGATGAAAAAAATTGATATAAATTTTATTATAGCATAATATAACTTACAGACAAGGTAAAGGGAGATGAACATACAAAACAGCAAACTGAACTGTCAGAGATGGAAAAAGGCAGTAGCAAAGAAACAACACACGACTCCCCATTAAAGTGCATGTGTGCAGACATTAATAGTTGAAAGCATCAGGTCACTAGCTTGCAAAAATAGAATTGCTGGGTTATAACACAGCGGTATGAAAAAGCAAGTCAGAGACATAAGGCGAGCTAGATCTGATTAAATAAGCTATTACCTTTTGACATAGTAGAAGGCTGCACACCGCACCGAAAGGGGGGAAGTGATGGATGTTGTTTCTTTGCTGCTGTTTTTTTCCATCTCAGTTCAGTTTGCTGTTTTGTATGTTCATCTCCCTTTACCTTGTCTGTAAGTTATATTATGCTATAATAAAATTTATATCAATTTTTTTCATCAATACCTCTTTCGTGATATTTTATCTAGACTTGTTATTACCTAATTTTCTATTAATATGGTAATAAACCATGTCTGCCTTTTCTATGTTGAGCCTGTCTCTACAGCTTACTCTTCACTCCTGCAGATGCACGATCTTGTGCAAGCAGCTTATAGTGCATTGACATTTTACAACATCCGTGCTGGGCAAAGTGCAGGCCACAGGGACATTTTAAAGTCTATGGTTGCAAATATCAAAAGACTGACCGTCCATTCTAAACAGAATACTGGACTGAACAGGTGCATACTAAGACTAGCTATCTCCATGCATAACTAACAAAGTTTCATTCTGTAATACTATTGTATGGAAACATGACATTTAAGTTGCTTTACGGCTCTAGAAAATGGGAAGAAACGAAGATACTTGGCACATACAGTAATTTGGCCAATTCATGCATGCCCAGCAGCTAATGACATGGCGATCTTCTTTTGCTGGAAACCTATCCTAATGTGATTCCTCTCTTGGGCAGATAGTGTACGTTTATATAGGTAGATAGGATCCTGCTATAATTAAAACTGCCACGGGCTGATGGGTGGAGTGCTCTGTCAGAGAGCCTATGTATACAAATATCAAAGGGCTGTCGCTTCCAAACAGAATACTGGTCTGAATAGTTGCATACTAAGAGTACCATCTCCATATATAACTAACAAATAAAGTTGCCCTCTGTAATGCTTTTGCATGTAAACATGAAATATGAATTGCATTACTGATCTAGAAAATAACGAAGTACTTAGCACATAATGGCCAATTCATGCATATCCAGGACAAACGAAAACGCAATCTTCTTTTGCTGGGACCTAACCGAATGTGATTCCTCTCTTGGGCTGATAGCCTACATTTATATGGGTATATCCACGGGCTAGGAGAACACCGAGAGATCATCTTCTCTGTACAACAAGGACCAGTGCCTTCTTGTTTGGCTCTCCATACATGTGCTGTGACTGTGACACAGCCGTGACACATGCAGCTGCGGCGCCACAGCTGATTATCGGGAACGTTCCAGGTATCCGGGTTCCCGATGCGGCTATTCGGTAAGCGCTATAGCTATTCGGATAAAGTCTTATCCGAAGCTATTCGATCATCCCTAATAACTAACAAGTAAAGTTGCACTCTGTAGTACTATAGCATGTAAGCATGAAATATGAATTGCATTACTGCTTTAGGAAATAGGAAAAAACTAAGATACGTAGCTCGTAATCTGGCCACATCATGCATGTTTAGCTACCAACGAAATGGCGATCTTCTTTTGCTGGGAACCTAACTTATTGTGATTTCTTTCTTGGGCTGATATCCTATATTTATATGGATAGGTGGGATCCTGCTGTAATTAAAAAGATTAGTTCTACAAGAGCTGTTAGTGCTTCCTATATTGTATGCGCAGTAATCAGGAAGGCAGAGATGGTAATAAGCCATGTCTGCATTCTCTATGTTGAGTCTAACTGTCTCTACAGCATACTTTCCACTTCTGCAGATGCACGATCTTGTGCAAGCAGCTTACATTGCATTGACATTTTACAACATTACTGCAGAGTAAAGTGCAGGCCACCCAGACGTTTAAAGTCTATGGGTGGTCCGGAACTGATTTAATGTTTATCGAACAATATTCCCAAGATTATTTATTCTTTTATATTGTATCAGGACAATCCTCCATATGACAAAGCAGCATTTCGGATTGAAATCAACTTTCCTGCAGAGTATCCATTCAAGCCACCCAAAATAACCTTCAAAACCAAAATCTACCACCCGAACATTGATGAGAAAGGCCAGGTATGCCTGCCGGTGATCAGTGCTGAAAACTGGAAACCAGCAACTAAAACTGACCAAGGTATTGCTTACACTGTACTTGTATTCTTGTATATGTCTGCAGCAATAATTTATAGAATTGTATAGATTTACTGGTGGTTTGTGTTGCTTCAGGATGATGATTTTCACTGCCACAGTGAACTGCAAGTTTTTTTTATTGCAATGTCACTGGCTAAAAAACTGTAAATTTAAAGGGCAAGAAAGATTTAATACTAATTAAGAACATGAGGAAAATGTATAGTTCCAGCTCCTTAAAAAACAATCTTCTTTATTAGATCATATTAAAATAACATGTGGTAACATGCTCTCCCACAGCACAGACAATTGCCTTCAGATACGAGATGTGCAGCATCTGAAACAACGGATACTGGAAGCCTGTGCTAGCATTTCTTCTGCGGTGTTGCTATCAGTGTGTCAAGAGTGGGAGAAGAGGGTTGCATTGACAATCCAACACAATGGGCAGCACTTTGAACACATTTTATAAGTGGTCATAAACTTGTAAATAACTCATGAAAGAATACTGTTACGTTAAAACCAAGTACACCATTGTTTTTCTTTGAAATTCTCAATAAGTTTGATGTGTCACATGACCCTCTTCCAATTGGAAAAAATAAAGTTGGGTCCAAAATGGCCGCCATGGTCACCACCCATTTTGAAAAGTTTTTCCCCTCCCATATACTAATGTGTCACAAACAGGAAGTTGATATCACCAACCATTCCCATTTTATTTAGGTGTATCCATATAAATGGCCCACCCTGTATAATCAATATGAGTTTAAAGTGCAGACTCTCAGCTTTAATTTGAGAGTATTCACATCCTAATGGGAGTAAGGGTTTAGGAATTACAGCTATTTAATATGTAGCTGTCTATTTTTAAAGGCACCAAAAGTAATTGGACAATTATCTCAAAAGCTCTTTCATGGGCTGTGTGGGCTATTCCCTCATTAACCATCATCAATTAAGCAGGTAAAAGGTTCTGGAGCAGATTCCATGTGTGCATTTGTAAGCTGTTGCTGTAAACCCATAACATGCAGCCAAAGGATATCTCAATGGAAGAGAAATAGACAATCATTAGGCTGAAGAAATCCATCAGAATGAATACAGAAATATGAATGGCCAAATCAACACATTGGTGCATTTTGCAAAAAAAATGCGCAGTGGTGAGCTAGGGAACTCAAAAAGGCCTGGGCGTCCACAGAAAACAGTGGTGGATGATCCCAGAATCCTTTCCATGGTGAAGAAAAACCCCTTCACAACATCCAACCAAGTGAAGAACACAGTAGCTGTTTTCATTATTTGTCTACCATAAAGAGAAGACTTCATGAGAGCAAATACAGAGGGTTCTCCACAAGGTGCAAACTAGTAATCTGCCTTAAAGTCAAGTCTGGCCTTTCTATTTTAACAGAACTTGGCTGGTTTCTTTAGATGTTTTTTTGGCAAAGTATTCTTTATACAGATGAAACTAAGATAAACCTGTACCAGAATGATGGGAAGAAGAAATATGGACAAGTCTTGGAACAGATCATGATCCAAAGCACACCACATCCTCTGTAAAACATGGTGGAGGCAGTGTGATGGCATGGGCATGTATGGCTAGTGTTTAATGTGATCGAAGCAGCCAGATGTATTCTGATGTGTACAGGGTTATACTTTCTGTTCAGATTCAACCAAATGCAGCAAGGTTGATTGGACGGCGCTTCACAGGACAGATGGACAATGACCCAAAACATACTGCGAAAGTAACCCAGGTGTTTTTTAAGGCAAAGAAGTGGAATATTCTGCAATGGCCGAGTCAATCACCAAATCTCAACCCCATCGAGCATGCATTTCACAACAAAACTTAAGGCAAAAAGACAGACAAACAAGCAACAACTAAAGTCAGCTGCAGTAAAGGCCTGGCAAAGCATCACACAGGAGAAAACCCAGCGTTTGGTGACGTTCATGGCTTCCATACTTCAGTTGAACCTGTCAGCAGGATTGTGCTCAGTAGGTTCACTTTAAGTCAGTCATTGCCTGCAAAGAATTCTCTGCAAAGTAGTAAAAAAATTAACTTTTCATTTATGGTAAAGTTAATTTGCGCAATTACTTTTGAGCCCCTGAAAATGAGGAGGCTTTGTAGAAAAATTGTTGTAATTCCTAAACGTTTCATAGAATCACAGAATAGTTTTATTCAACCCCTTTAATTAAATCTAGATGTCTACACTTCAATTACATCTCTGTTGTTTCATGTTAAAGCACAACTAGTGGCATGCAGAGCACAAATCACGGCAATTCGGTCACTGTCCAAATATTTGTGGACCTAACTGTATGTGAAACTTAATTTAAGGTGTTCAGAAAACTGCGGGAAAAAATCAAATTAAACTTTGATCGTTTAGTATGAAGTATAGTGTCTGAAATAAACGCCATATAATATAAACCAAAAACTGCTTTAAAAAGAAAAAAACAAGAAAATAACAAAATTTAGCAGGTAAAAAAAAAGTTTGTGGCTTTCAAAAACACAAAAACTACTCTGCATCCCTTAGGCTAATACTACCCACGTTGTTAACACAGGGGTTCATGTATGTGGAGGGGGTCACAGGAGCTGGCTAGTATAAGCAGTCCGATGATCTTAGGATTAAAAAATAAAGTGTAAAGTTTTAAGAATATAAAAAATATATATGAAAATTCCAATTGCCTCCTTTCTATCATTAAAATAAAGACGATAAAAAAATGAACAATTGGTATATTATTATTATTTATTTCTATAGCACCATTGATTCCATGGTGCTGTACATGAGATGGGGTTACATACAAATTACAGGTATCACTTACAGTAAACAAACTAACAATGACAGACTGATACAGAGGGGAGAGGACCCTGCCCTTTCGGGAGACAGCAGGTTGGTGGGTCGCAGCAGTTCCGGTGTTGGTTGAGGCGATATCTCCGGTAGTGGTGAGGAGGTAGCAGGGTCATTGCCGGCTGTAAGCTTTCCTGAAGAGGTGGGTTTTCAGGTTCCGTCTGAAGGATCCGAATGTGGTTGATAGTCGGACGTGTTGGGGCAAAGAATTCCAGAGGATGGGGGATATTCGGGAGAAGTCTTGGAGGCGGTTGGGTGAGGAGCGAATAAGTGTGGAGGAGAGAAGGAGGTCTTGGGAGGATCGGAGATTACGTGAGGGAAGATATCGGGAGATTAGTTCAGAGATATATGGAGGAGACAGGTTATAGATGGCCTTGTAGGTCAGTATTAGTAACTTGAACTGGATACGCTGAGGGAATGGGAGCCAGTGAAGAGATTTGCAGAGGGGAGAAACGAAGGAGTACCGAGGAGAGAGATGAATTAGTCGGGCAGCAGAGTTAAGGATGGACTGGAGAGGTGCGAGGTTGTTAGCAGGGAGGCCAGAGAAAAGGGTGTTGCAGTAGTCGAGGCGGAAGATGATGAGGGCGTGCACAATCATTTTAGTAGATTGCGGGTTGAGGAAAGGACGGATTCTGGAAATATTTTTGAGCTAGAGGCGACAGGAGGTAGAAAGAGCTTGGATGTGCGGTTTGAAGGATAGGGCAGAGTCAAGGGTTACTTCGAGGCAGCGGACTTCCGATACAGGGGAAAGCGTGATGTCGTTAATTGTGATAGGTCAGATAAGGAAGATCTGTGGGATGGGGAAAGATAATGAGTTCAGATTTGTCCACGTTGAGTTTGAGGAAGCGGGAGGAGTAGGAGGAAATAGCTGATAGACACTCAGGGATTCTGGACAGCAGAGAGGTGACGTCTGGGCCAGAGAGGTAGATCCCAGTGTCATCAGCATAAAGGTGGTACTGGAATCCGTGGGACTTTGAGTTGCCCCAGGCCAAGTGTATAGATTGAGAAGAAAAGGGGTCCTAGAACAGAGCCTTGGGGGACTCCAACAGAGAGAGGGTGGGACGAGGAGGTAGTGTTTGAGTGGGAGACGCTGAATGTGCGGTTGGAAAGGTATGAGGAGATCCAGGATAGGGTGAGGTCCTTGACGCCAAAGGAAGAGAGAATCTGTAGTAGAAGGCAGTGGTCAACTGTGTCAAAAGCAGAGGACAGTTCAAGAAGCAGGAGTATAGAGTATTGTCCGTTCGCTTTGGCTGTAAGTAGGTCATTAGTAATTTTGGTCAGGGCTGTCTCAGTGGAGTGATGGGGCGGAAACCAGATTGTAGAGTGTCAAAGAGCAAGTTAGAAGAGAGGTGGTAGGAAAGCTCAGCGTGGACGTGCAGCTCCAGGAGTTTGGAAGCGAATGGGAGCAGCGATATTGGGGGATAGCTGGACATAGCGGTTGGGTCGAGGGTTGGTTTTTTTCAGGATAGGCGTGATTGTGGCATGTTTGAAAGCAGAAGGGAAGGTACCGGAAGTTAGTGATAGGTTGAAGAGGTGGGTTAGGGATGGGATAATAGTGGTGGTGAGGTTGGGGAGGAGGTGGGTTGGGATGGGGTCAAGTGCACAGGTTGTGAGGTGCGATTTGGAGAGGAGACAATTAAGCTCCCCTTCGGTTATGTTGGAGAGGGAGGTTATGGGGTTTGGGCATAGGTCTGGTATACAAAGGGGTTGTGGTGGTTGAACAATGAAGACTTGCCTTGTTAGGTCGATCTTATTTTTGAAGTGTGTGGCAAAGTCCTCAGCAGAGATGAGGGAGGTAGGAGTGGGCAGTGGTGGGCGGAGGAGGGAGTTAAAAGTTTTGAATAACTGTTTGGGGTTGTAGGATAGGGAAGATACGAGGGTTGTGAAGTAGGCCTGTTTAGCAGAGGTGAGGGCAGATTTGAAAGAGAGTGTTGCTTGTTTGAATGCAGTGAAGTCGTCTTGTGAATTTGTTTTCTTCCAACGCCGCTCTGTAATCCTGGACATTTGCCAGAGCTTTTTAGTGGTGTTATTGTGCCAGGGTTGTCTGTTGGTACGTCGCACTCTGCCATGAACGAGAGGGGCGACCGTGTCAATAGCCGATGCGAGAGTGGCATTGTAGAAAGCAGTGGCACTGTCTGTCGTGGAGTGAGGATATGGATGCCAGTGGTAGAATAGAGTCAGAGTGTGTGGATGTCTAGGTGTGCAAGGTTTCTGCGGGGGTGCGCGTGTTGCTGAACATGGGTGACAGGAGAGGAGAACAGGGATGAGAAAGTGAGTAGATGGTGGTCGGATAGAGAGGAGAGGGGAGGTGGTGAAGTTAGATAGAGAGCAGAGGCGGGTGAAGACCAGGTCTAATGTATGTCCGTCCATGTGGGTGGCTGAGGAGGACCACTGAGTAAGTCCAAAGGATGAAGTAAGGGACAGGAGTTTGGAGGCTGCTGACTGAAGGGTATCAGTGGGGATGTTGAAGTCACCCATGATGATAGTGGGGATGTCAGTGGAGAGAAAATGAAGCCAGGTAGAGAATTGGTCGATGAAGACAGTGGTCGGGCATGGAGGTCGGTATATGACAGCCACTTGGAGGTTGGAGGGAGAATAGATGCAGACAGAGTGGACTTCAAAAGATGGGAGGATTAGGGAAGGAAGAGGTGGGATTGGGTTAAAGGTGCAGTTAGAGGAAAGGAGAACACCCACTCCTTCACCATGTCTGTTGCCAGGGCGAGGAGTGTGTGAATTGGAGGCCGCCGTAACACAGCGCAGCAGGGGAGGCGGTGTCAGAGGGTGTCAGCCATGTTTCTGTGAGGGCGAGGAAAGCAAGATTGCGAGAGAGAAAGAGGTCATGAATCACATGAAGCTTATTGCAGATGGAGCGGACATTCCAGAGTGCTCCAGAGAGAGGGAGCAGGGGGTGGGTGTCAATGGCACGGGTTTTACGTTGGAAAGATTGCGGTAGTTCTTATTAGATAGGGAGCGGTAGGAAGGAGTACTAATGGTGGGTATGAGCTGTGGAGGTCCAGGATTGGGAGATATGTCACAGCAGTGAGGAGAAGCAGAGAAAGGGAGAGCAGGTGGGAGAAGGAGAGAGGGCAGCTTGTTTTATGTTTTATTAGGACAGATTTGAGGTTGAGGAGCAGGTCAGCAGAGGAGTTCAGGTGGGGAGGAAGGAGGGATGGGGAGATGATTATTTTGTTAGAGGGTGCTGGGGTTTGGGGATAGTGAAGGAGAGAGAGGATTAAGGGAGCAAACACTGTGAGGGGATATGTAAACATGGTGAACGAGTAAGATGGGTAAATAGAAAAGCCAGGTACAAGTAATTAGAAGTGCTTACTCAGCAGACATACCCAAAAGAGACATAGTGTGGGGTCCTGACACCTGCCGTGACTAACTGATGTTTAATAACTGCAGCTTCATGATACTTCTGCTGCAGGGAGATGACGCGTGCCAGACCCCACACGCGTGCCCCCCTTAGACTGCTACTGAATATATAGTACTGAGTAGAGGATTAGATGAGAGGGATTGTGGGAGCTGGTTTGGGATAAATTAGCAGCTGGCCAATACACCAGGTGATCTTAGACAATCAAAGGCACAGGGCCTGGCTACATCCATATGCTGGTAACACCTTGCACCTGATAGCATCTCTACTGGCTCCAGCATGGCTATACAGCAGTAAGTATTGAATACAATACAACAAATTAATTTAGCAAACATTCAGCAGGCACTGTTATATACCGTTAAAGGAAATGTTGCACAGTGGTAAAAAGCCAAATGACAGCAAGCAGGGATTGTAGAGATTGTACCGTTAAAGGAAATATTGCACAGTGGTAAAAAGCCAAATGACAGCAAGCAGGGATTGTAGAGATTGTACCTGTGTGAAGAGAGGCGATGGATGTTAATTCTCAGCCGTTTAATAACTGCAGCTTCATGATACTTTTGCTGCAGTGGTACTTCTGCTGCAGGGAGATGACGCGTGCCAGACCCCACACCACTACTTTAACATCCCAATCTACCAAAATTAACCCATATGGTAAGCACACTAACCAGAAAAAAAACAGCTAGTAAGTCCAGAATTGCATTGTTTCATTCACCTCGCCTCCCTAAAAAATACAATAAAAAGCAATCAAAACATCATGTGTACCGTAATTGGTGTCCATATCACCGTCAGTTCGCCATGCAAAAGTTCTCACAAAGCTCCAGTTTTATTTCTGGAAATTTTATTCTCTGGGTTAGTATATGATTGTGCCAGTGGCAAACTTGTGTAATTGTTTTTTGTTTATTTGAAGAGGACTGATCGCCAGATTTATTGTGTGAAACTGGTCACATCACAGAATAGTGGATGCACAGTGAGATTCAGTTTTGTCTTCATTGTGGAGATATTAGCTAGTAAAGTTTTTATATGCTAATTTCCCCTTTAACTAAGGGGTAGAGTTGAGCGACTTTGGTCGGATCGGGTTTCGGATCACCCGACCGAAACAAAATTTGAGTCGGACGACACTGTTCCGACTAGGGCAAAAAAAAAAGTCGGAGTTTCGTCCGAAACCTGAGCCCAATGCATGTCAATGGGGAATAAAAGTCTGCATTGAGTGGATGAATGTCATCCGCTCAATGCTGACTAATTCCCCATTGACATGCATTGGGGTCGGGTTTCAGACGAAACTCCGACTTTTTTTGCCCTAGTCGGACCAGTTTCGTCCGACTCAAATTTTGTTTCGGTCGGGTGATCCGAAACCCGATCCGACCAAAGTCGCTCAACTCTACTAAGGGGGCATTAGCCGAGATTCTTCTCTGGGGCCATTTACTTTTTTTCTTCTGTATGATGTTAACCAATCATTTGGAGACTTCATGCAGGGAGAAGAAAAGGCCCTCAGAACAGGATTACTCTGTGTGAAATGGAAAGACGCATAATGACTCTCAGCCCACAGCACTGTCTGCTCTGCTGTACTCTCCCACCCCACACTGTCCGCTATGAGATTAGAGCTACAGAGGTTTTTGTAATTACACCTAACTTTGTTCCACTCTCTTCCCCCATGTGTAATCACAGTAGATGCCCGCAGTAAGATCAGTGAGGAGAGCACGGCTGTGTGTCGTTGCATGTATCACACAAAGAAGGCCTGGTCTGACTTTCTCTGGAGTGTTTTTTATTCATCTATTTTATGACCCTCCAAGACACCTCCTGGTTATGGTTGGTCAACGTCATGTAGAGGTGTGTCCCAGAGAAGAATCTCTAACACCACATTGGATGAAGGGGAAATTAGCATATAAACTTTACAAGCTAATCTCTTCACAATGAAGATGAGAAATGGTTTATATTTTTCTAGTTTTTTTTTTCCCGCACTGTCTTTAGTAGTGAACAGTCCTCTTTAACCCCTTAATGTCCACTGACGTGCAGAGTCCGTCATGGCAAGGTGCCAGTTCCGGCACCAGGACGGACTCTGCACGTCATGCCTTTGATCTACCACTGCGTGTAAACACGCAGTGGTAGATCAGTGCCGACAGCTGTCACAGACAGCTGACAGGCACGGCAAGCGGTGCGGGGACCTTTGCCGTCGGTCCCCGCACCCACAGCGCTGTGCTTGGTCAGTCAATCTGACTGACCAAACACAGCAGCGATCGCGCAGGAGAAGCTGAAATTTCAGCTTCCCCAGCGCGATCAGTGCAGGAGCCGGCGCTGCAGTGGCCAGGCTTCCTGCACTGACAGCCAGGAGCGGAGCCCCCACCGCCCCTGGCTGTTAACCCCCTGACTGCTGCGATCCAGCGCGATCGCAGAGCTCAGGGGGGGAGGCAGAGGGTCGGGAGCTCCCTCTGCCTCAGATCAGCGTCCCAGCGATGTAATCGCAGGGCCCGATCTCTGCCTTGATGACCCGGGGGTTGTCATGACAACCTCCGGGTCATTTAGCTACGGGAAGCTGCTGTGATCATGTCACAGCAGCTTCCACTATAGTTGCAATGCATTGCAATGCCAGAGCATTGCAATGCATTGTAACTGCAATAAAAAGTAAAAAAAAGTGAAAGTCCCATAAAGGGACAAGTTGAAAAAAATCATTTTTTTAAAAAAATTGTAAAAAAAAATATTAAAAAATAATTTTAAAAAAATCCCCTAAAAAATACACATTTTTATGTAATAAAAAAAATAAAAAACAAAAAAAAATACACATGTTAGGTATCGCCATGTCCGTAAAAATCCCATCTATAAAAGCATAACCTAGTTAACCCTTCAGTGAAAGCCGTAAAAAAAAAAAACACAAAAAAGTAGTGAATTATACTTTTTCCAAGCGGTATCATTATACCGCTTGGAAAAAGTGCAATAACACGCGATCAAAAAGTCAGATATAAATAATCATGGTACCACTGAAAACGTCATCTTGTCCCGCAAAAAACAAGCCGCTATATAGCATCATCAGCGAAAAAATAAAAAAGTTATAGCTCGCGGAATAAACTGATGCAAAAATAATTATTTTTTCTATAAAATTCTTTATTGTGTAAAAAACGCCAAAACATAAAAAAAAATATATAAATGAGGTATCTCTGTAATCGTAGTGACCCGAAGAATAAAGCTGCTTTATCAATTTTACCACACGCGGAACGGGGGAAAAAAATATAAAAAAAAAACCAATTCCTGAATTGCTGGTTTTTGTTCATTCTGCTTCCACAAAAATCGGAATAGGAAGCGATCAAAAAACGTTATGTGCCCGAATATGGTACCAATAAATACGTCAGCTCGTCCCGCAAAAAATAAGCCCACAGATAACTCTGTCGGCCGAAATATGGAAAAATTATAGCTCTCAAAATACGGCGATGCAAAAAATTCTTACAAAAAATTCTTACAAAAAAAAAGCATCTTTTAGAGTGTGACAGAAGCTAAACATGAAAAAAGGGTGTAAATCTGGTATCGCTGTAATCGCACCGATCCGAGGAATAAAGTCGCCTAATCACTAATATCGCACGAGGAACGGCGTAAAAAAGAAAACCAATTCTTCACCTTTGGTAGATTTGTTCATTGTGCCTCCCAAAGATCGCAGTAAGGCGATCACAGTGGTTCCCCCCCGCATATGGGGTATCAGCGTACTCAGGACAAAATGCACAATAGCTTTTGGGGTCCTATTTCTCCTGTTACCCTTATAAAAATAAAAATTTGGGGGCAAAAAGGTCATTTTTGTGGAAAAAAATATGATTTTTTTTATTTTCACGGCTCTACGTTATAAACTTCTGTGAAGCCCTTGGGGGTTCAAAGTGCTGACCACACGTCTAGATAAGTTTCTTGGGGGTCTAGTTTGCAAAATGGGGTCATTTGTGGGGGGTTTCTACTGTTTAGGCACATCAGGGGCTCTCCAAGCGCGACATGACACCCGCAGACCATTCCATCAAAGTCTGCATTTAAAAACGGTGCTCCTTCCCTTCCGATCTCTGCCATGCGTCAAAATAGTGGTTCCCCCCCACATATGGGATATCAGCGTACTCAGGACAAATTGCACAATAGCTTTTGGGGTCCTATTTCTCCTGTTACCATTATAAAAATAAAAATTTGGGGCAAAAAGATTATTTTTGTGGAAAAAAATATGATTTTTTTATTTTCACGGCTCTACGTTATAAACTTCTGTGAAGCACTTGGGGGTTCAAAGTGCTCACCACACATCTAGAAAAGTTCCTTGGGGGGTCTAGTTTCCAAAATGGAGTCACTTGTGGGGGGTTTCTACTGTTTAGGCACATCAGGGGCTATCCAAACGTGACATGACACCCACAGACCATTCCATCAAAGTCTGCATTTGAAAAAGGCGCTACTTCCCTTTCGAGCTCTGCCATGCGTCAAAATAGTGGTTCCCCCCACATATGGGATATCAGCGTACTCAGGACAAATTGCACAATAGCTTTTGGGGTCCTATTTCTCCTGTTACCATTATAAAAATAAAAATTTGGGGCAAAAAGATTATTTTTGTGGAAAAAAATGATTTTTTTATTTTCACGGCTCTACGTTATAAACTTCTGTGAAGCACTTGGGGGTTCAAAGTGCTCACCACACATCTAGAAAAGTTCCTTGGGGGGTCTAGTTTCCAAAATGGAGTCACTTGTGGGGGGTTTCTACTGTTTAGGCACATCAGGGGCTATCCAAACGTGACATGACACCCACAGACCATTCCATCAAAGTCTGCATTTGAAAAAGGCGCTACTTCCCTTTCGAGCTCTGCCATGCGTCAAAATAGTGGTTTCCCCCCACATATGGGGTATCAGCGTACTCAGGACAAATTGCACAATAACTTTTGGGGTCCTGTTACCCTTTGGAAAATAACAATTGGGGGTGGAAAGATCATTTTTGTGGAAAAGATATGATTTTTTAATTTTACTGCTCTACGTTATAACCTTCTGTGAAGCCCTTGGGGGTTAAAAGCTCTCACAACACATTTAGATAAGTTCCTTGGGGGGTCTAGTTTCCAAAATGGGGTCACTTGTGGGGGGTTTCCACTGTTTAGGCACACAGGGACTCTCCAAATGCGACATGGCGTCCAATCTCAATTCCAGCCAAAAAAGTCAAATGGCGCTGCTTCCCTTCCGAGCTCTGCCATGCGCCCAAATAGTGGTTTACCCCCACATATGGGGTATCAGCGTACTCAGGACTAATTGCCCAATAACTTTTGGGGTCCTTTTATCCTTTGGAAAATAATAATTGGGATGAAAAGATCATTTTTGTGGAAAAAATATGATTTTTTAATTTTACGGCTCTACGTTATAACCTTCTGTGAAGCCCTTGGGGGTTAAAAGCTCTCACAACACATTTAGATGAGTTCCTTGAGGGGTCCAGTTTCCAAAATAGGGTCACTTGTGGGGGGTTTCCACTGTTTAGGCACACAGGGACTCTCCAAATGCGACATGGCGTCCAATCTCAATTCCAGCCAAAAAGTCAAATGGCGCTGCTTCCCTTCCGAGCTCTGCCATGCGCCCAAATAGTGGTTTACCCCCACACATGGTATATTGGTGTACTCTGGAGAAATTGTACAACAAATATTGTGGTTCATTTTCTCCTGATACCCTTGACAAAATTTAAAAAAATTGTGTTGAAAGAAAAATTTTGGGAAAAAAAGTTAAATGTTAATTTTTTCCTTCCACATTGCTTCAATTCTTGTGAAGTACCTAAAGGGTTAATAAACTTCTTGAATGTGGCTTTGAACACGTTGAGGGGTGCAGTTTTTAGAATGGTGTCACTTTTGGGTATTTTCTGTCATATTGACCCCTCAAATTCACTTCAAATGTGAGGTGGTCCCTAAAAAAATGGTTTTGTAAATTTTGTTGGAAAAATGAGAAATTGCTGGTCAACTTTTAACACTTATAACTTCGTAACAAAAAAAAATTTTGGTTCCAAAATTGTGCTGATGTAAAGTAGACATGTGGGAAATGTTATTTATTAACTAATTTTTGTGACATATCTCTCTGATTTAATGGCATAAAAATTAAAAGTTTGAAAATTGCAAAATTTTCAAAATTTTTGCCATATTTCCATTTTTTTCATAAAAAAACGCAAGTTATATTGAAGAAATTTTACCACTATCATGAAGTACAATATGTCACGAGAAAACAGTCTCAGAATCGCCAAGATCCGTAGAAGCGTTCCAGAGTTATAACCTCATAAAGAGACAGTGGTCAGAATTGTAAAAATTGGCCTGGTCTTTAACCTACAAAATGGCTTGGTCATTAAGGGGTTAAAGAAACAAAAAAAAATCGCAGAACACATTGGTAGAATTGTATTGTTTCATCATTTCATGTCACTTGGAGTGTTTATGGTAAAATGAATGGTGTCATTCACAACTACAACTTATTCATCAAAAAAAACCTCCAAAGCTACACAATTGTAATAACATGGCTAGACATTGATTCATGCTGCCCATGGTTTGGACAGTTTGAATCAGATGACAGGTTCCCTTTAAAAAGTTAAAGGAATGTTTGTGTTTTTCCTGTCTATAACATCTTCTGACTAGAGATTAAAAGATTTGTTATTGTGT